>OZ024855.1:27776686-28376686 GCA_964017155.1 Oasisia sp. SBJ-2009
CATGTAGACAATCCATCAGAGACTGTCGTTCTCATGTAGACAAGCCGTCAGAGATGGTCGGTCTCATGTAGACAAGCTATTAAGCGGCATCATTTATATGAAATTGTAACAAAAACGAATGTGTATATGGTAGATAACACAGAAATGAGAGCAATAAGATTCGCTTAAGTCATACCAGGACACATCATTAAGCAGTATTAAAGATATTGGTATGTGATTAAACTGTTCTGCTGCAAGAAGCGCAAGTGTGTAAGTGACGTTGGACTAGTGCTCCACCTACAACCCTCAATATCCAACAAATAACCTTCGCATACACTTACCTGGATACCAACTGGATCCACTCATTAAGGCTTCACCAGAAACGTCCAACTGCATAAACTTAATACATACCTATCATGTGAGAGATTTTGTCTGGGATGCTCAGTGGTAGGCGAATATTTTAAGTTTTACTTTCGTTTAAAACAATTACTGTTAACAGTAGTATAGTGGCGCAGTGGCTACAACTTCAGACTATCGAATTAAGGGCCTGTATTGAATTATGTGCTGCCTTTTCAAACCTTGAGCAATTTGTTTCACTGTACATTGCTCCAGTTCACTTACCTAAGATTGTTTATGAAAGAATATCTGGCTATAGACAGTGATGGATATTTATGTACAAACAGTCTTCGCGCTTTAATTGCAGCTTCACTGGGTGCTTCCCAGAGAAGTTGAAATGGTGTTCCATTGAACAGGTTTGACAAGGAGTAAATTGTAAAGCGCGTTGAGCTACAGCACGGTCATCCACTACCGGTGAAACGTCTCGCCCGTGCTCTTCCGTCAGTTCCGCTGGTTCACTTGGAAACGCGGCCTCGCTCGGCTCGGATGACGGCCCTGCCGTTTCGCTCGGTGCTTGCGTGGACGAATAGTTATAGTCCATGTATTCTACACCATCGGATCCTCGCATCTGATCCACGTGGCGTCTCCACATAGCCCCGTCTACGAGAACCTTGTATAGTACTGGACCAATTCGCTCCAACACTTCTCCTTTTAGCCATTTCTGTCCCCTGTGATAGTGTCGAACCATGACCTTCTCTCCATTCTGAAAAGAAAACAGAGTTCCTTTCTCATTTTTCAGAAGTTTCCCATCAACTATTAGTTTGATGTTCGGCTTCAGAAGATCCAACCTCGACTTCAGATGTCTACCAAACAACAGTTGAGCTGGACTGTGTCCTGTTGTAGCATGCGGTGCTGTGCGATACGCAAACATAAATCTGTCTAGCTTGTGTTGGATAGATCGATCCGATCTGTCGGCTTTGACAGCGTTCTTGAAACTTTGAACCATGCGTTCCGCTAAGCCGTTTGTGGATGGATGGTACGGAGCGCCAGTCACGTGTCGGATACCATTCATTTCTGTGAAATGTTTGAACTCTCCAGACACGAACTGTGGTCCATCGTCTGACACAACTTGCTCTGGCAGACCCATTCTTGCAACTAAGGATCGCAGAGTAGCTACAGTTTCTGCTGCAGTTGTATTCCGCATCTAACAAATGTCAGGCCATTTGGTGTGTGCATCCACTACGATCAAGAACATTTTGCCTTGAAATGGTCCTGCAAAATCGATATGCAGGCGTTGCCATGGGTGCGCTGGGTATTCCCATATGTGCAGCGGAGCTTGTATCGGGTTGTTTGCGACACCTTGACATCCTTCACATCTCTTTGTCACGCCTTCGATGTCTTCATCCATTCGGGGCCACCAGACATACCCTCTTGCAAGTCCCTTCATTTGTACAGTCCCCACGTGTCCATCGTGCAGTGTATCCAGCACTCTGACTCGCAGTTTTGTGTGAACAATCACCCTGTTACCCCACATCAGGATACCATGATGCATTGTCAGTTCGTCCTTGCGATTGAGGTAAGGTGCGAAGTTCGGTTGCGATTCGACACCTTCCCAACCTGACTCCACCAGTCGTACCACACGAGAAAGCAGTGCGTCTCTGTGTTTCTCTTCTGAGTTCTCTTTCCGTGACTTGTAACGTCTCAACAACGGTCATGTGAAACATTTCGACCTCATCAGGCTTGTCTTTTGGCACCCGACGAAGCGGTAGACGAGACAATCCATCACAATTTGCATGCTGTTTGGCACCTCGATACTCAATTTGATACGCAAATGCACCAAGAAAGAGACACTTGGACAGTTGAGATCGTTCTTGGGAATGGTGCAGTACAATGCGCGTTTCTTACCAGACCTGGCTACACATCTTGTACCACTGCATAGACTTTTGCAGAAAGACGAACACTGGATCTGGGGCAAAGAGTAGGAGTGTGCGTTCAGAACCGTGAGAGAAATGCTGCTTCAAGATCGAGTCCTTACTCACTTCAACCCGGACTTGCCCGTGGTTGTGGCATGCGACAGTTCATCGTATGGCCTGGGCGCCGTCTTATCACATAGGATGCCGCACGGAACTGAAAGACCCGTAGCGTATGCATCGCGCTCACTGACACAAACGGAAAAGAAGTTTGCACAAATCGAGAAGGAAGCTCTCGGACTCTACTGGGGTGTCAGAAAGATTCAGCCATACTTGGAGGGTCGTCGGTTCATACTAATCACAGATCACAAACCCTTGAAGTATATCATGGACCCTGGAAAGGCAGCACCAGTCACAACAGCAACACGACAGCAACGCTGGTGTCTCTTTCTTGGTGCATTTGCGTATCAAATTGAGTATCGAGGTGCCAAACAGCATGCAAATTGTGATGGATTGTCTCGTCTACCGCTTCGTCGGGTGCCAAAAGACAAGCCTGATGAGGTCGAAATGTTTCACATGACCGTTGTTGAGACGTTACAAGTCACGGAAAGAGAACTCAGAAGAGAAACACAGAGATGCACTGCTTTCTTGTGTGGTACCTCCCCACTTCACCCAACCTCCCCACTTCACCCATCCTCCCAATTCCACTACACCTCCGCACTCCACCCAACCTCCGCACTCAACCCAACCTCCCCACTTTACCCAACCTCCCCACTCCACCCAACCTCCCCACTTCACCCAACCTCCCCACTCCACAATGCCTCCCCACTTCACCAACCTCCCCACTTCACCCAACCTCCCCACTTCACCCAACCTCCCCACTTCACCCAACCTCCCCACTTCACCCAACTTCCCCACTTCACCCAACCTCCCCACTTTACCCAACCTCCCCACTTCACCCAACCTCCCCACTTCACCCAACCTACCAATTCCACTATACCGCCGGACTCCAACCAACCTCTGCACTCAACCCAACCCCCCACTTCACCCAACCTCCCCACTCCACCCAACCTCCCCACTTCACCCAACCTCCGCACTCCACCCAACCTACGCACTCCAACAAACTTCCGCACTCCACCCAACCTCCGCACTCCACCCAACTATTGCACTCCACCCAACTTCAGCACTCCACACAACTTCCGCACTCCACCCAACCTCCCCACTCCACCCAACCTCCCCACTGCACTCAACCTCCCCACTGTACTCAACCTCCCCACTCCACCCAACCTTCCCACACCACACAACCTCCCCACTCCACCAAACCTCCCCACTCAACCCAACCTCCCCACTCCACCCAACCTCCCCACTTCACCCAACCTCCCCACTTCACCCAACCTCCCAATTCCACTATACCTCCGCACTCCACCCAACCTCCGCACTCAACCCAACCTCCCCACTTTACCCAACCTCCCCACTCCACCCAACCTCCCCACTTCACCCAACCTCCTCACTCCACAATGCCTCCCCACTTCACCCAACCTCCCCACTTCACCCAACCTCCCCACTTCACCCAACCTCCCCACTTCACCCAACCTCCCCACTTCACCCAACTTCCCCACTTCACCCAACCTCCCCACTTCACCCAACCTCCCCACTTCACCCAACCTCCCCACTTCACCCAACCTACCAATTCCACAGTACCTCCGGACTCCAAACCAACCTCTGCACTCAACCCAACCTCCCCACTTCACCCAACCTCCCCACTCCACCCAACCTCCCCACTTCACCCAACCTCCGCACTCCACCCAACCTACGTACTCCAACCAACTTCCGCACTCCACCCAACCTCCGCACTCCACCCAACTATTGAACTCCACCCAACTTCAGCACTCCACACAACATCCGCAATCCACCCAACCTCCCCACTCCACCCAACCTCCCCACTGCACTCAACCTTCCCACTGTACTCAACCTCCCCACTCCACCCAACCTTCCCACTCCACACAACCTCCCCACTCCACCAAATCTCCCCACTCAACCTAACCTCCCCACTCCACCCAACCTCCCCACTTCACCCAACCTCCCAATTCCACTATGCCTCCGCACTCCACCCAACCTCAGCACTCAACCCAACCTCCCAACATTACCCAACCTCCCCACTCCACCCAACCTCCCCACTCCACCCAAACTCCCCACTCCACCCAAACTCCCGACTCCACCCAAACTCCCCACTCCACCCAACCTCCCCATTTCACCCAACCTCCCCACTCAACCCAACCTCTCCACTCCACACAACCTCCTCACTTCACCCAACCTCCCCATTTCACCCAACCTCCCCACTTCACCCAACCTCCCCCCTTCACCCAACCACCCCACTTCACCCAACCTCCCCACTTCACCCAACCACCCCACTTCACCCAACCTCCCCACTTCACCCAACCTCCCCACTTCACCCAACCTCCCCACTTCACCCAACCTCCCCACTTCACCCAACCTCCCCACTTCACCCAACCTCCCCACTTCACCCAACCTCCCCACTCCACCCAACCTCCCCACTTCACCCAACCTCCGCACTCCACCCAACCTACGCACTCCAACCAACTTCCGCACTCCGCCCAACCTCCGCACTCCACCCAACTATTGCACTCCACCCAACTTCAGCACTCCACACAACTTCCGCACTCCACCCAACCTCCCCACTCCACCCAACCTCCCCACTGCACTCATCCTCCCCACTGTACTCAACCTCCCCACTCCACCCAACCTTCCCACTCCACACAACCTCCCCACTCCACCAAGCCTCCCCGCTCAACCCAACCTCCCCACTCCACCCAACCTCCCCACTCCACCCAACCTCCCCACTTCACCCAACCTCCCAATTCCACTATACCTCCGCACTCCACCCAACCTCCGCACTCAACCCAACCTCCCCACTTTACCCAACCTCCCCACTCCACCCAACCTCCCCACTCCACCCAAACTCCCCACTCCACCCAAACTCCCCACTCCACCCAAACTCCCCACTCCACCCAACCTCCCCTCTCCACCCAACCTCCCCACTCCACCCAACCTCCCCACTTCACCCAACCTCCTCACTCCACAATGCCTCCCCACTTCACCCAACCTCCCCACTTCACCCAACCTCCCCACTTCACCCAACCTCCCCACTTCACCCAACCTCCCCACTTCACCCAACTTCCCCACTTCACCCAACCTCCCCACTTCACCCAACCTCCCCACTTCACCCAACCTCCCCACTTCACCCAACCTACCAATTCCACTATACCTCCGGACTCCAAACCAACCTCTGCACTCAACCCAACCTCCCCACTTCACCCAACCTCCCCACTCCACCCAACCTCCCCACTTCACCCAACCTCCGCACTCCACCCATCCTACGCACTCCAACCAACTTCCGCACTCCACCCAACCTCCGCACTCCACCCAACTATTGAACTCCACCCAACTTCAGCACTCCACACAACATCCGCAATCCACCCAACCTCCCCACTCCACCCAACCTCCCCACTGCACTCAACCTCCCCACTGTACTCAACCTCCCCACTCCACCCAACCTTCCCACTTCACCCAACGTCCCCACTTCACCCAACCTCCCCACTTCACCCAACCTCCCCACTTCACCCAACCTCCCCACTTCACCCAACCTCCCCACTTCACCCAACCTCCCCACTCCACCCAACCTCCCCACTTCACCCAACCTCCGCACTCCACCCAACCTACGCACTCCAACCAACTTCCGCACTCCGCCCAACCTCCGCACTCCACCCAACTATTGCACTCCACCCAACTTCAGCACTCCACACAACTTCCGCACTCCACCCAACCTCCCCACTCCACCCAACCTCCCCACTGCACTCATCCTCCCCACTGTACTCAACCTCCCCACTCCACCCAACCTTCCCACTCCACACAACCTCCCCACTCCACCAAGCCTCCCCGCTCAACCCAACCTCCCCACTCCACCCAACCTCCCCACTCCACCCAACCTCCCCACTTCACCCAACCTCCCAATTCCACTATACCTCCGCACTCCACCCAACCTCCGCACTCAACCCAACCTCCCCACTTTACCCAACCTCGCCACTCCACCCAACCTCCCCACTTCACCCAACCTCCCCACTTCACCCAACCTCCCAATTCCACTATACCTCCGCACTCCACCCAACCTCCGCACTCAACCCAACCTCCCCACTTTACCCAACCTCCCCACTCCACCCAACCTCCCCACTCCACCCAAACTCCCCACTCCACCCAAACTCCCCACTCCACCCAAACTCCCCACTCCACCCAACCTCCCCTCTCCACCCAACCTCCCCACTCCACCCAACCTCCCCACTTCACCCAACCTCCTCACTCCACAATGCCTCCCCACTTCACCCAACCTCCCCACTTCACCCAACCTCCCAATTCCACTATACCTCCGCACTCCACCCAACCTCCGCACTCAACCCAACCTCCCCACTTTACCCAACCTCCCCACTCCACCCAACCTCCCCACTTCACCCAACCTCCTCACTCCACAATGCCTCCCCACTTCACCCAACCTCCCCACTTCACCCAACCTCCCCACTTCACCCAACCTCCCCACTTCACCCAACCTCCCCACTTCACCCAACTTCCCAACTTCACCCAACCTCCCCACTTCACCCAACCTCCCCACTTCACCCAACCTCCCCACTTCACCCAACCAACCAATTCCACAATACCTCCGGACTCCAAACCAACCTCTGCACTCAACCCAACCTCCCCACTTCACCCAACCTCCCCACTCCACCCAACCTCCCCACTTCACCCAACCTCCGCACTTCACCCAACCTACCAATTCCACTATACCTCCGGACTCCAAACCAACCTCTGCACTCAACCCAACCTCCCCACTTCACCCAACCTCCCCACTCCACCCAACATCCCCACTTCACCCAACCTCCGCACTCCACCCATCCTACGCACTCCAACCAACTTCCGCACTCCACCCAACCTCCGCACTCCACCCAACTATTGAACTCCACCCAACTTCAGCACTCCACACAACATCCGCAATCCACCCAACCTCCCCACTCCACCCAACCTCCCCACTGCACTCAACCTCCCCATTGTACTCAACCTCCCCACTCCACCCAACCTTCCCACTTCACCCAACGTCGCCACTTCACCCAACCTCCCCACTTCACCCAACCTCCCCACTTCACCCAACCTCCCCACTTCACCCAACCTCCCCACTTCACCCAACCTCCCCACTCCACCCAACCTCCCCACTTCACCCAACCTCCGCACTCCACCCAACCTACGCACTCCAACCAACTTCCGCACTCCGCCCAACCTCAGCACTCCACCCAACTATTGCACTCCACCCAACTTCAGCACTCCACACAACTTCCGCACTCCACCCAACCTCCCCACTGCACTCATCCTCCCCACTGTACTCAACCTCCCCACTCCACCCAACCTTCCCACTCCACACAACCTCCCCACTCCACCAAGCCTCCCCGCTCAACCCAACCTCCCCACTCCACCCAACCTCCCCACTCCACCCAACCTCCCCACTTCACCCAACCTCCCAATTCCACTATACCTCCGCACTCCACCCAACCTCCGCACTCAACCCAACCTCCCCACTTTACCCAACCTCCCCACTCCACCCAACCTCCCCACTCCACCCAAACTCCCCACTCCACCCAAACTCCCCACTCCACCCAAACTCCCCACTCCACCCAACCTCCCCTCTCCACCCAACCTCCCACTCCACCCAACCTCCCCACTTCACCCAACCTCCTCACTCCACAATGCCTCCCCACTTCACCCAACCTCCCCACTTCACCCAACCTCCCCACTTCACCCATCCTCCCCACTTCACCCAACCTCCCCACTTCACCCAACTTCCCCACTTCACCCAACCTCCCCACTTCACCCAACCTCCCCACTTCACCCAACCTCCCCACTTCACCCAACCTACCAATTCCACTATACCTCCGGACTCCAAACCAACCTCTGCACTCAACCCAACCTCCCCACTTCACCCAACCTCCCCACTCCACCCAACCTCCCCACTTCACCCAACCTCCGCACTCCACCCATCCTACGCACTCCAACCAACTTCCGCACTCCACCCAACCTCCGCACTCCACCCAACTATTGAACTCCACCCAACTTCAGCACTCCACACAACATCCGCAATCCACCCAACCTCCCCACTCCACCCAACCTCCCCACTGCACTCAACCTCCCCACTGTACTCAACCTCCCCACTCCACCCAACCTTCCCACTTCACCCAACGTCCCCACTTCACCCAACCTCCCCACTTCACCCAACCTCCCCACTTCACCCAACCTCCCCACTTCACCCAACCTCCCCACTTCACCCAACCTCCCCACTCCACCCAACCTCCCCACTTCACCCAACCTCCGCACTCCACCCAACCTACGCACTCCAACCAACTTCCGCACTCCGCCCAACCTCCGCACTCCACCCAACCTACGCACTCCAACCAACTTCCGCACTCCGCCCAACCTCCGCACTCCACCCAACTATTGCACTCCACCCAACTTCAGCACTCCACACAACTTCCGCACTCCACCCAACCTCCCCACTCCACCCAACCTCCCCACTGCACTCATCCTCCCCACTGTACTCAACCTCCCCACTCCACCCAACCTTCCTACTCCACACAACCTCCCCACTCCACCAAGCCTCCCCGCTCAACCCAACCTCCCCACTCCACCCAACCTCCCCACTCCACCCAACCTCCCCACTTCACCCAACCTCCCAATTCCACTATACCTCCGCTCTCCACCCAACCTCCGCACTCAACCCAACCTCCCCACTTTACCCAACCTCCCCACTCCACCCAACCTCCCCACTTCACCCAACCTCCCCACTTCACCCAACCTCCCAATTCCACTATACCTCCGCACTCCACCCAACCTCCGCACTCAACCCAACCTCCCCACTTTACCCAACCTCCCCACTCCACCCAACCTCCCCACTCCACCCAAACTCCCCACTCCACCCAAACTCCCCACTCCACCCAAACTCCCCACTCCACCCAACCTCCCCTCTCCACCCAACCTCCCCACTCCACCCAACCTCCCCACTTCACCCAACCTCCTCACTCCACAATGCCTCCCCACTTCACCCAACCTCCCCACTTCACCCAACCTCCCAATTCCACTATACCTCCGCACTCCACCCAACCTCCGCACTCAACCCAACCTCCCCACTTCACCCAACCTCCCCACTTCACCCAACCTCCCCACTTCACCCAACTTCCCAACTTCACCCAACCTCCCCAATTCACCCAACCTCCCCACTTCACCCAACCTCCCCACTTCACCCAACCTACCAATTCCACAATACCTCCGCACTCCAAACCAACCTCTGCACTCAACCCAACCTCCCCACTTCACCCAACCTCCCCACTCCACCCAACCTCCCCACTTCACCCAACCTCCCCTCTCCACCCAACCTCCCCACTCCACCCAACCTCCCCACTTCACCCAACCTCCTCACTCCACAATGCCTCCCCACTTCACCCAACCTCCCCACTTCACCCAACCTCCCAATTCCACTATACCTCCGCACTCCACCCAACCTCCGCACTCAACCCAACCTCCCCACTTTACCCAACCTCCCCACTCCACCCAACCTCCCCACTTCACCCAACCTCCTCACTCCACAATGCCTCCCCACTTCACCCAACCTCCCCACTTCACCCAACCTCCCCACTTCACCCAACCTCCCCACTTCACCCAACCTCCCCACTTCACCCAACTTCCCAACTTCACCCAACCTCCCCACTTCACCCAACCTCCCCACTTCACCCAACCTCCCCACTTCCCCCAACCAACCAATTCCACAATACCTCCGGACTCCAAACCAACCTCTGCACTCAACCCAACCTCCCCACTTCACCCAACCTCCCCACTCCACCCAACCTCCCCACTTCACCCAACCTCCGCACTTCACCCAACCTACCAATTCCACTAAACCTCCGGACTCCAAACCAACCTCTGCACTCAACCCAACCTCCCCACTTCACCCAACCTCCCCACTCCACCCAACCTCCCCACTTCACCCAACCTCCGCACTCCACCCATCCTACGCACTCCAACCAACTTCCGCACTCCACCCAACCTCCGCACTCCACCCAACTATTGAACTCCACCCAACTTCAGCACTCCACACAACATCCGCAATCCACCCAACCTCCCCACTCCACCCAACCTCCCCACTGCACTCAACCTCCCCACTGTACTCAACCTCCCCACTCCACCCAACCTTCCCACTTCACCCAACGTCGCCACTTCACCCAACCTCCCCACTTCACCCAACCTCCCCACTTCACCCAACCTCCCCACTCCACCCAACCTCCCCACTTCACCCAACCTCCCCACTTCACCCATCCTCCCCACTTCACCCAACCTCCCCACTTCACCCAACTTCCCCACTTCACCCAACCTCCCCACTTCACCCAACCTCCCCACTTCACCCAACCTCCCCACTTCACCCAACCTACCAATTCCACTATACCTCCGGACTCCAAACCAACCTCTGCACTCAACCCAACCTCCCCACTTCACCCAACCTCCCCACTCCACCCAACCTCCCCACTTCACCCAACCTCCGCACTCCACCCATCCTACGCACTCCAACCAACTTCCGCACTCCACCCAACCTCCGCACTCCACCCAACTATTGAACTCCACCCAACTTCAGCACTCCACACAACATCCGCAATCCACCCAACCTCCCCACTCCACCCAACCTCCCCACTGCACTCAACCTCCCCACTGTACTCAACCTCCCCACTCCACCCAACCTTCCCACTTCACCCAACGTCCCCACTTCACCCAACCTCCCCACTTCACCCAACCTCCCCACTTCACCCAACCTCCCCACTTCACCCAACCTCCCCACTTCACCCAACCTCCCCACTCCACCCAACCTCCCCACTTCACCCAACCTCCGCACTCCACCCAACCTACGCACTCCAACCAACTTCCGCACTCCGCCCAACCTCCGCACTCCACCCAACCTACGCACTCCAACCAACTTCCGCACTCCGCCCAACCTCCGCACTCCACCCAACTATTGCACTCCACCCAACTTCAGCACTCCACACAACTTCCGCACTCCACCCAACCTCCCCACTCCACCCAACCTCCCCACTGCACTCATCCTCCCCACTGTACTCAACCTCCCCACTCCACCCAACCTTCCCACTCCACACAACCTCCCCACTCCACCAAGCCTCCCCGCTCAACCCAACCTCCCCACTCCACCCAACCTCCCCACTCCACCCAACCTCCCCACTTCACCCAACCTCCCAATTCCACTATACCTCCGCACTCCACCCAACCTCCGCACTCAACCCAACCTCCCCACTTTACCCAACCTCCCCACTCCACCCAACCTCCCCACTTCACCCAACCTCCCCACTTCACCCAACCTACCAATTCCACTATACCTCCGGACTCCAAACCAACCTCTGCACTCAACCCAACCTCCCCACTTCACCCAACCTCCCCACTCCACCCAACATCCCCACTTCACCCAACCTCCGCACTCCACCCATCCTACGCACTCCAACCAACTTCCGCACTCCACCCAACCTCCGCACTCCACCCAACTATTGAACTCCACCCAACTTCAGCACTCCACACAACATCCGCAATCCACCCAACCTCCCCACTCCACCCAACCTCCCCACTGCACTCAACCTCCCCATTGTACTCAACCTCCCCACTCCACCCAACCTTCCCACTTCACCCAACGTCGCCACTTCACCCAACCTCCCCACTTCACCCAACCTCCCCACTTCACCCAACCTCCCCACTTCACCCAACCTCCCCACTTCACCCAACCTCCCCACTCCACCCAACCTCCCCACTTCACCCAACCTCCGCACTCCACCCAACCTACGCACTCCAACCAACTTCCGCACTCCGCCCAACCTCAGCACTCCACCCAACTATTGCACTCCACCCAACTTCAGCACTCCACACAACTTCCGCACTCCACCCAACCTCCCCACTCCACCCAACCTCCCCACTGCACTCATCCTCCCCACTGTACTCAACCTCCCCACTCCACCCAACCTTCCCACTCCACACAACCTCCCCACTCCACCAAGCCTCCCCGCTCAACCCAACCTCCCCACTCCACCCAACCTCCCCACTCCACCCAACCTCCCCACTTCACCCAACCTCCCAATTCCACTATACCTCCGCACTCCACCCAACCTCCGCACTCAACCCAACCTCCCCAGTTTACCCAACCTCCCCACTCCACCCAACCTCCCCACTCCACCCAAACTCCCCACTCCACCCAAACTCCCCACTCCACCCAAACTCCCCACTCCACCCAACCTCCCCTCTCCACCCAACCTCCCCACTCCACCCAACCTCCCCACTTCACCCAACCTCCTCACTCCACAATGCCTCCCCACTTCACCCAACCTCCCCACTTCACCCAACCTCCCCACTTCACCCATCCTCCCCACTTCACCCAACCTCCCCACTTCACCCAACTTCCCCACTTCACCCAACCTCCCCACTTCACCCAACCTCCCCACTTCACCCAACCTCCCCACTTCACCCAACCTACCAATTCCACTATACCTCCGGACTCCAAACCAACCTCTGCACTCAACCCAACCTCCCCACTTCACCCAACCTCCCCACTCCACCCAACCTCCCCACTTCACCCAACCCCCGCACTCCACCCATCCTACGCACTCCAACCAACTTCCGCACTCCACCCAACCTCCGCACTCCACCCAACTATTGAACTCCACCCAACTTCAGCACTCCACACAACATCCGCAATCCACCCAACCTCCCCACTCCACCCAACCTCCCCACTGCACTCAACCTCCCCACTGTACTCAACCTCCCCACTCCACCCAACCTTCCCACTTCACCCAACGTCCCCACTTCACCCAACCTCCCCACTTCACCCAACCTCCCCACTTCACCCAACCTCCCCACTTCACCCAACCTCCCCACTTCACCCAACCTCCCCACTCCACCCAACCTCCCCACTTCACCCAACCTCCGCACTCCACCCAACCTACGCACTCCAACCAACTTCCGCACTCCGCCCAACCTCCGCACTCCACCCAACCTACGCACTCCAACCAACTTCCGCACTCCGCCCAACCTCCGCACTCCACCCAACTATTGCACTCCACCCAACTTCAGCACTCCACACAACTTCCGCACTCCACCCAACCTCCCCACTCCACCCAACCTCCCCACTGCACTCATCCTCCCCACTGTACTCAACCTCCCCACTCCACCCAACCTTCCTACTCCACACAACCTCCCCACTCCACCAAGCCTCCCCGCTCAACCCAACCTCCCCACTCCACCCAACCTCCCCACTCCACCCAACCTCCCCACTTCACCCAACCTCCCAATTCCACTATACCTCCGCACTCCACCCAACCTCCGCACTCAACCCAACCTCCCCACTTTACCCAACCTCCCCACTCCACCCAACCTCCCCACTTCACCCAACCTCCCCACTTCACCCAACCTCCCAATTCCACTA
This sequence comes from Oasisia sp. SBJ-2009, assembly GCA_964017155.1. Classification (NCBI taxonomy): domain Eukaryota; kingdom Metazoa; phylum Annelida; class Polychaeta; order Sabellida; family Siboglinidae; genus Oasisia; species Oasisia sp. SBJ-2009. The sequence continues at coordinate 27,790,484 of OZ024855.1, forward strand.
TACCTCCGCACTCCACCCAACCTCCGCACTCAACCCAACCTCCCCACTTTACCCAACCTCCCCACTCCACCCAACCTCCCCACTCCACCCAAACTCCCCACTCCACCCAAACTCCCCACTCCACCCAAACTCCCCACTCCACCCAACCTCCCCTCTCCACCCAACCTCCCCACTCCACCCAACCTCCCCACTTCACCCAACCTCCTCACTCCACAATGCCTCCCCACTTCACCCAACCTCCCCACTTCACCCAACCTCCCAATTCCACTATACCTCCGCACTCCACCCAACCTCCGCACTCAACCCAACCTCCCCACTTCACCCAACCTCCCCACTTCACCCAACCTCCCCACTTCACCCAACTTCCCAACTTCACCCAACCTCCCCAATTCACCCAACCTCCCCACTTCACCCAACCTCCCCACTTCACCCAACCTACCAATTCCACAATACCTCCGCACTCCAAACCAACCTCTGCACTCAACCCAACCTCCCCACTTCACCCAACCTCCCCACTCCACCCAACCTCCCCACTTCACCCAACCTCCCCTCTCCACCCAACCTCCCCACTCCACCCAACCTCCCCACTTCACCCAACCTCCTCACTCCACAATGCCTCCCCACTTCACCCAACCTCCCCACTTCACCCAACCTCCCCACTTCACCCAACCTCCCCACTCCACCCAACCTCCCCACTTCACCCAACCTCCGCACTCCACCCAACCTACGCACTCCAACCAACTTCCGCACTCCGCCCAACCTCCGCACTCCACCCAACCTACGCACTCCAACCAACTTCCGCACTCCGCCCAACCTCCGCACTCCACCCAACTATTGCACTCCACCCAACTTCAGCACTCCACACAACTTCCGCACTCCACCCAACCTCCCCACTCCACCCAACCTCCCCACTGCACTCATCCTCCCCACTGTACTCAACCTCCCCACTCCACCCAACCTTCCTACTCCACACAACCTCCCCACTCCACCAAGCCTCCCCGCTCAACCCAACCTCCCCACTCCACCCAACCTCCCCACTCCACCCAACCTCCCCACTTCACCCAACCTCCCAATTCCACTATACCTCCGCACTCCACCCAACCTCCGCACTCAACCCAACCTCCCCACTTTACCCAACCTCCCCACTCCACCCAACCTCCCCACTTCACCCAACCTCCCCACTTCACCCAACCTCCCAATTCCACTATACCTCCGCACTCCACCCAACCTCCGCACTCAACCCAACCTCCCCACTTTACCCAACCTCCCCACTCCACCCAACCTCCCCACTCCACCCAAACTCCCCACTCCACCCAAACTCCCCACTCCACCCAAACTCCCCACTCCACCCAACCTCCCCTCTCCACCCAACCTCCCCACTCCACCCAACCTCCCCACTTCACCCAACCTCCTCACTCCACAATGCCTCCCCACTTCACCCAACCTCCCCACTTCACCCAACCTCCCAATTCCACTATACCTCCGCACTCCACCCAACCTCCGCACTCAACCCAACCTCCCCACTTCACCCAACCTCCCCACTTCACCCAACCTCCCCAATTCACCCAACCTCCCCACTTCACCCAACCTCCCCACTTCACCCAACCTACCAATTCCACAATACCTCCGCACTCCAAACCAACCTCTGCACTCAACCCAACCTCCCCACTTCACCCAACCTCCCCACTCCACCCAACCTCCCCACTTCACCCAACCTCCCCTCTCCACCCAACCTCCCCACTCCACCCAACCTCCCCACTTCACCCAACCTCCTCACTCCACAATGCCTCCCCACTTCACCCAACCTCCCCACTTCACCCAACCTCCCAATTCCACTATACCTCCGCACTCCACCCAACCTCCGCACTCAACCCAACCTCCCCACTTTACCCAACCTCCCCACTCCACCCAACCTCCCCACTCCACCCAAACTCCCCACTCCACCCAAACTCCCCACTCCACCCAAACTCCCCACTCCACCCAACCTCCCCTCTCCACCCAACCTCCCCACTCCACCCAACCTCCCCACTTCACCCAACCTCCTCACTCCACAATGCCTCCCCACTTCACCCAACCTCCCCACTTCACCCAACCTCCCAATTCCACTATACCTCCGCACTCCACCCAACCTCCGCACTCAACCCAACCTCCCCACTTCACCCAACCTCCCCACTTCACCCAACCTCCCCACTTCACCCAACTTCCCAACTTCACCCAACCTCCCCAATTCACCCAACCTCCCCACTTCACCCAACCTCCCCACTTCACCCAACCTACCAATTCCACAATACCTCCGCACTCCGCCCAACCTCCGCACTCCACCCAACTATTGCACTCCACCCAACTTCAGCACTCCACACAACTTCCGCACTCCACCCAACCTCCCCACTCCACCCAACCTCCCCACTGCACTCATCCTCCCCACTGTACTCAACCTCCCCACTCCACCCAACCTTCCCACTCCACACAACCTCCCCACTCCACCAAGCCTCCCCGCTCAACCCAACCTCCCCACTCCACCCAACCTCCCCACTCCACCCAACCTCCCCACTTCACCCAACCTCCCAATTCCACTATACCTCCGCACTCCACCCAACCTCCGCACTCAACCCAACCTCCCCACTTTACCCAATCTCCCCACTCCACCCAACCTCCCCACTCCACCCAAACTCCCCACTCCACCCAAACTCCCCCTCCACCCAAACTCCCCACTCCACCCAACCTCCCCTCTCCACCCAACCTCCCCACTCCACCCAACCTCCCCACTTCACCCAACCTCCTCACTCCACAATGCCTCCCCACTTCACCCAACCTCCCCACTTCACCCAACCTCCCCACTTCACCCATCCTCCCCACTTCACCCAACCTCCCCACTTCACCCAACTTCCCCACTTCACCCAACCTCCCCACTTCACCCAACCTCCCCACTTCACCCAACCTCCCCACTTCACCCAACCTACCAATTCCACTATACCTCCGGACTCCAAACCAACCTCTGCACTCAACCCAACCTCCCCACTTCACCCAACCTCCCCACTCCACCCAACCTCCCCACTTCACCCAACCTCCGCACTCCACCCATCCTACGCACTCCAACCAACTTCCGCACTCCACCCAACCTCCGCACTCCACCCAACTATTGAACTCCACCCAACTTCAGCACTCCACACAACATCCGCAATCCACCCAACCTCCCCACTCCACCCAACCTCCCCACTGCACTCAACCTCCCCACTGTACTCAACCTCCCCACTCCACCCAACCTTCCCACTTCACCCAACGTCCCCACTTCACCCAACCTCCCCACTTCACCCAACCTCCCCACTTCACCCAACCTCCCCACTTCACCCAACCTCCCCACTTCACCCAACCTCCCCACTCCACCCAACCTCCCCACTTCACCCAACCTCCGCACTCCACCCAACCTACGCACTCCAAACAACTTCCGCACTCCGCCCAACCTCCGCACTCCACCCAACCTACGCACTCCAACCAACTTTCGCACTCCGCCCAACCTCCGCACTCCACCCAACTATTGCACTCCACCCAACTTCAGCACTCCACACAACTTCCGCACTCCACCCAACCTCCCCACTCCACCCAACCTCCCCACTGCACTCATCCTCCCCACTGTACTCAACCTCCCCACTCCACCCAACCTTCCCACTCCACACAACCTCCCCACTCCACCAAGCCTCCCCGCTCAACCCAACCTCCGCACTCCACCCAACCTCCGCACTCAACCCAACCTCCCCACTTTACCCAACCTCCCCACTCCACCCAACCTCCCCACTCCACCCAAACTCCCCACTCCACCCAAACTCCCCACTCCACCCAAACTCCCCACTCCACCCAACCTCCCCTCTCCACCCAACCTCCCCACTCCACCCAACCTCCCCACTTCACCCAACCTCCTCACTCCACAATGCCTCCCCACTTCACCCAACCTCCCCACTTCACCCAACCTCCCAATTCCACTATACCTCCGCACTCCACCCAACCTCCGCACTCAAACCAACCTCCCCACTTTACCCAACCTCCCCACTCCACCCAACCTCCCCACTTCACCCAACCTCCTCACTCCACAATGCCTCCCCACTTCACCCAACCTCCCCACTTCACCCAACCTCCCCACTTCACCCAACCTCCCCACTTCACCCAACCTCCCCACTTCACCCAACTTCCCAACTTCACCCAACCTCCCCACTTCACCCAACCTCCCCACTTCACCCAACCTCCCCACTTCACCCAACCAACCAAATCCACAATACCTCCGGACTCCAAACCAACCTCTGCACTCAACCCAACCTCCCCACTTCACCCAACCTCCCCATTCCACCCAACCTCCCCACTTCACCCAACCTCCGCACTTCACCCAACCTACCAATTCCACTATACCTCCGGACTCCAAACCAACCTCTGCACTCAACCCAACCTCCCCACTTCACCCAACCTCCCCACTCCACCCAACCTCCCCACTTCACCCAACCTCCGCACTCCACCCATCCTACGCACTCCAACCAACTTCCGCACTCCACCCAACCTCCGCACTCCACCCAACTATTGAACTCCACCCAACTTCAGCACTCCACACAACATCCGCAATCCACCCAACCTCCCCACTCCACCCAACCTCCCCACTGCACTCAACCTCCCCACTGTACTCAACCTCCCCACTCCACCCAACCTTCCCACTTCACCCAACGTCGCCACTTCACCCAACCTCCCCACTTCACCCAACCTCCCCACTTCACCCAACCTCCCCACTTCACCCAACCTCCCCACTTCACCCAACCTCCCCACTCCACCCAACCTCCCCACTTCACCCAACCTCCGCACTCCACCCAACCTACGCACTCCAACCAACTTCCGCACTCCGCCCAACCTCCGCACTCCACCCAACTATTGCACTCCACCCAACTTCAGCACTCCACACAACTTCCGCACTCCACCCAACCTCCCCACTCCACCCAACCTCCCCACTGCACTCATCCTCCCCACTGTACTCAACCTCCCCACTCCACCCAACCTTCCCACTCCACACAACCTCCCCACTCCACCAAGCCTCCCCGCTCAACCCAACCTCCCCACTCCACCCAACCTCCCCACTCCACCCAACCTCCCCACTTCACCCAACCTCCCAATTCCACTATACCTCCGCACTCCACCCAACCTCCGCACTCAACCCAACCTCCCCACTTTACCCAACCTCCCCACTCCACCCAACCTCCCCACTCCACCCAAACTCCCCACTCCACCCAAACTCCCCACTCCACCCAAACTCCCCACTCCACCCAACCTCCCCTCTCCACCCAACCTCCCCACTCCACACAACCTCCCCACTTCACCCAACCTCCTCACTCCACAATGCCTCCCCACTTCACCCAACCTCCCCACTTCACCCAACCTCCCCACTTCACCCATCCTCCCCACTTCACCCAACCTCCCCACTTCACCCAACTTCCCCACTTCACCCAACCTCCCCACTTCACCCAACCTCCCCACTTCACCCAACCTCCCCACTTCACCCAACCTACCAATTCCACTATACCTCCGGACTCCAAACCAACCTCTGCACTCAACCCAACCTCCCCACTTCACCCAACCTCCCCACTCCACCCAACCTCCCCACTTCACCCAACCTCCGCACTCCACCCATCCTACGCACTCCAACCAACTTCCGCACTCCACCCAACCTCCGCACTCCACCCAACTATTGAACTCCACCCAACTTCAGCACTCCACACAACATCCGCAATCCACCCAACCTCCCCACTCCACCCAACCTCCCCACTGCACTCAACCTCCCCACTGTACTCAACCTCCCCACTCCACCCAACCTTCCCACTTCACCCAACGTCCCCACTTCACCCAACCTCCCCACTTCACCCAACCTCCCCACTTCACCCAACCTCCCCACTTCACCCAACCTCCCCACTTCACCCAACCTCCCCACTCCACCCAACCTCCCCACTTCACCCAACCTCCGCACTCCACCCAACCTACGCACTCCAAACAACTTCCGCACTCCGCCCAACCTCCGCACTCCACCCAACCTACGCACTCCAACCAACTTCCGCACTCCGCCCAACCTCCGCACTCCACCCAACTATTGCACTCCACCCAACTTCAGCACTCCACACAACTTCCGCACTCCACCCAACCTCCCCACTCCACCCAACCTCCCCACTGCACTCATCCTCCCCACTGTACTCAACCTCCCCACTCCACCCAACCTTCCCACTCCACACAACCTCCCCACTCCACCAAGCCTCCCCGCTCAACCCAACCTCCCCACTCCACCCAACCTCCCCACTCCACCCAACCTCCCCACTTCACCCAACCTCCCAATTCCACTATACCTCCGCACTCCACCCAACCTCCGCACTCAACCCAACCTCCCCAGTTTACCCAACCTCCCCACTCCACCCAACCTCCCCACTCCACCCAAACTCCCCACTCCACCCAAACTCCCCACTCCACCCAAACTCCCCACTCCACCCAACCTCCCCTCTCCACCCAACCTCCCCACTCCACCCAACCTCCCCACTTCACCCAACCTCCTCACTCCACAATGCCTCCCCACTTCACCCAACCTCCCCACTTCACCCAACCTCCCCACTTCACCCATCCTCCCCACTTCACCCAACCTCCCCACTTCACCCAACTTCCCCACTTCACCCAACCTCCCCACTTCACCCAACCTCCCCACTTCACCCAACCTCCCCACTTCACCCAACCTACCAATTCCACTATACCTCCGGACTCCAAACCAACCTCTGCACTCAACCCAACCTCCCCACTTCACCCAACCTCCCCACTCCACCCAACCTCCCCACTTCACCCAACCCCCGCACTCCACCCATCCTACGCACTCCAACCAACTTCCGCACTCCACCCAACCTCCGCACTCCACCCAACTATTGAACTCCACCCAACTTCAGCACTCCACACAACATCCGCAATCCACCCAACCTCCCCACTCCACCCAACCTCCCCACTGCACTCAACCTCCCCACTGTACTCAACCTCCCCACTCCACCCAACCTTCCCACTTCACCCAACGTCCCCACTTCACCCAACCTCCCCACTTCACCCAACCTCCCCACTTCACCCAACCTCCCCACTTCACCCAACCTCCCCACTTCACCCAACCTCCCCACTCCACCCAACCTCCCCACTTCACCCAACCTCCGCACTCCACCCAACCTACGCACTCCAACCAACTTCCGCACTCCGCCCAACCTCCGCACTCCACCCAACCTACGCACTCCAACCAACTTCCGCACTCCGCCCAACCTCCGCACTCCACCCAACTATTGCACTCCACCCAACTTCAGCACTCCACACAACTTCCGCACTCCACCCAACCTCCCCACTCCACCCAACCTCCCCACTGCACTCATCCTCCCCACTGTACTCAACCTCCCCACTCCACCCAACCTTCCTACTCCACACAACCTCCCCACTCCACCAAGCCTCCCCGCTCAACCCAACCTCCCCACTCCACCCAACCTCCCCACTCCACCCAACCTCCCCACTTCACCCAACCTCCCAATTCCACTATACCTCCGCACTCCACCCAACCTCCGCACTCAACCCAACCTCCCCACTTTACCCAACCTCCCCACTCCACCCAACCTCCCCACTTCACCCAACCTCCCCACTTCACCCAACCTCCCAATTCCACTATACCTCCGCACTCCACCCAACCTCCGCACTCAACCCAACCTCCCCACTTTACCCAACCTCCCCACTCCACCCAACCTCCCCACTCCACCCAAACTCCCCACTCCACCCAAACTCCCCACTCCACCCAAACTCCCCACTCCACCCAACCTCCCCTCTCCACCCAACCTCCCCACTCCACCCAACCTCCCCACTTCACCCAACCTCCTCACTCCACAATGCCTCCCCACTTCACCCAACCTCCCCACTTCACCCAACCTCCCAATTCCACTATACCTCCGCACTCCACCCAACCTCCGCACTCAACCCAACCTCCCCACTTCACCCAACCTCCCCACTTCACCCAACCTCCCCACTTCACCCAACTTCCCAACTTCACCCAACCTCCCCAATTCACCCAACCTCCCCACTTCACCCAACCTCCCCACTTCACCCAACCTACCAATTCCACAATACCTCCGCACTCCAAACCAACCTCTGCACTCAACCCAACCTCCCCACTTCACCCAACCTCCCCACTCCACCCAACCTCCCCACTTCACCCAACCTCCCCTCTCCACCCAACCTCCCCACTCCACCCAACCTCCCCACTTCACCCAACCTCCTCACTCCACAATGCCTCCCCACTTCACCCAACCTCCCCACTTCACCCAACCTCCCCACTTCACCCAACCTCCCCACTCCACCCAACCTCCCCACTTCACCCAACCTCCGCACTCCACCCAACCTACGCACTCCAACCAACTTCCGCACTCCGCCCAACCTCCGCACTCCACCCAACCTACGCACTCCAACCAACTTCCGCACTCCGCCCAACCTCCGCACTCCACCCAACTATTGCACTCCACCCAACTTCAGCACTCCACACAACTTCCGCACTCCACCCAACCTCCCCACTCCACCCAACCTCCCCACTGCACTCATCCTCCCCACTGTACTCAACCTCCCCACTCCACCCAACCTTCCTACTCCACACAACCTCCCCACTCCACCAAGCCTCCCCGCTCAACCCAACCTCCCCACTCCACCCAACCTCCCCACTCCACCCAACCTCCCCACTTCACCCAACCTCCCAATTCCACTATACCTCCGCACTCCACCCAACCTCCGCACTCAACCCAACCTCCCCACTTTACCCAACCTCCCCACTCCACCCAACCTCCCCACTTCACCCAACCTCCCCACTTCACCCAACCTCCCAATTCCACTATACCTCCGCACTCCACCCAACCTCCGCACTCAACCCAACCTCCCCACTTTACCCAACCTCCCCACTCCACCCAACCTCCCCACTCCACCCAAACTCCCCACTCCACCCAAACTCCCCACTCCACCCAAACTCCCCACTCCACCCAACCTCCCCTCTCCACCCAACCTCCCCACTCCACCCAACCTCCCCACTTCACCCAACCTCCTCACTCCACAATGCCTCCCCACTTCACCCAACCTCCCCACTTCACCCAACCTCCCAATTCCACTATACCTCCGCACTCCACCCAACCTCCGCACTCAACCCAACCTCCCCACTTCACCCAACCTCCCCACTTCACCCAACCTCCCCACTTCACCCAACTTCCCAACTTCACCCAACCTCCCCAATTCACCCAACCTCCCCACTTCACCCAACCTCCCCACTTCACCCAACCTACCAATTCCACAATACCTCCGCACTCCAAACCAACCTCTGCACTCAACCCAACCTCCCCACTTCACCCAACCTCCCCACTCCACCCAACCTCCCCACTTCACCCAACCTCCCCTCTCCACCCAACCTCCCCACTCCACCCAACCTCCCCACTTCACCCAACCTCCTCACTCCACAATGCCTCCCCACTTCACCCAACCTCCCCACTTCACCCAACCTCCCAATTCCACTATACCTCCGCACTCCACCCAACCTCCGCACTCAACCCAACCTCCCCACTTTACCCAACCTCCCCACTCCACCCAACCTCCCCACTCCACCCAAACTCCCCACTCCACCCAAACTCCCCACTCCACCCAAACTCCCCACTCCACCCAACCTCCCCTCTCCACCCAACCTCCCCACTCCACCCAACCTCCCCACTTCACCCAACCTCCTCACTCCACAATGCCTCCCCACTTCACCCAACCTCCCCACTTCACCCAACCTCCCAATTCCACTATACCTCCGCACTCCACCCAACCTCCGCACTCAACCCAACCTCCCCACTTCACCCAACCTCCCCACTTCACCCAACCTCCCCACTTCACCCAACTTCCCTACTTCACCCAACCTCCCCAATTCACCCAACCTCCCCACTTCACCCAACCTCCCCACTTCACCCAACCTACCAATTCCACAATACCTCCGCACTCCGCCCAACCTCCGCACTCCACCCAACTATTGCACTCCACCCAACTTCAGCACTCCACACAACTTCCGCACTCCACCCAACCTCCCCACTCCACCCAACCTCCCCACTGCACTCATCCTCCCCACTGTACTCAACCTCCCCACTCCACCCAACCTTCCCACTCCACACAACCTCCCCACTCCACCAAGCCTCCCCGCTCAACCCAACCTCCCCACTCCACCCAACCTCCCCACTCCACCCAACCTCCCCACTTCACCCAACCTCCCAATTCCACTATACCTCCGCACTCCACCCAACCTCCGCACTCAACCCAACCTCCCCACTTTACCCAACCTCCCCACTCCACCCAACCTCCCCACTCCACCCAAACTCCCCACTCCACCCAAACTCCCCCTCCACCCAAACTCCCCACTCCACCCAACCTCCCCTCTCCACCCAACCTCCCCACTCCACCCAACCTCCCCACTTCACCCAACCTCCTCACTCCACAATGCCTCCCCACTTCACCCAACCTCCCCACTTCACCCAACCTCCCCACTTCACCCATCCTCCCCACTTCACCCAACCTCCCCACTTCACCCAACTTCCCCACTTCACCCAACCTCCCCACTTCACCCAACCTCCCCACTTCACCCAACCTCCCCACTTCACCCAACCTACCAATTCCACTATACCTCCGGACTCCAAACCAACCTCTGCACTCAACCCAACCTCCCCACTTCACCCAACCTCCCCACTCCACCCAACCTCCCCACTTCACCCAACCTCCGCACTCCACCCATCCTACGCACTCCAACCAACTTCCGCACTCCACCCAACCTCCGCACTCCACCCAACTATTGAACTCCACCCAACTTCAGCACTCCACACAACATCCGCAATCCACCCAACCTCCCCACTCCACCCAACCTCCCCACTGCACTCAACCTCCCCACTGTACTCAACCTCCCCACTCCACCCAACCTTCCCACTTCACCCAACGTCCCCACTTCACCCAACCTCCCCACTTCACCCAACCTCCCCACTTCACCCAACCTCCCCACTTCACCCAACCTCCCCACTTCACCCAACCTCCCCACTCCACCCAACCTCCCCACTTCACCCAACCTCCGCACTCCACCCAACCTACGCACTCCAAACAACTTCCGCACTCCGCCCAACCTCCGCACTCCACCCAACCTACGCACTCCAACCAACTTTCGCACTCCGCCCAACCTCCGCACTCCACCCAACTATTGCACTCCACCCAACTTCAGCACTCCACACAACTTCCGCACTCCACCCAACCTCCCCACTCCACCCAACCTCCCCACTGCACTCATCCTCCCCACTGTACTCAACCTCCCCACTCCACCCAACCTTCCCACTCCACACAACCTCCCCACTCCATCAAGCCTCCCCGCTCAACCCAACCTCCGCACTCCACCCAACCTCCGCACTCAACCCAACCTCCCCACTTTACCCAACCTCCCCACTCCACCCAACCTCCCCACTCCACCCAAACTCCCCACTCCACCCAAACTCCCCACTCCACCCAAACTCCCCACTCCACCCAACCTCCCCTCTCCACCCAACCTCCCCACTCCACCCAACCTCCCCACTTCACCCAACCTCCTCACTCCACAATGCCTCCCCACTTCACCCAACCTCCCCACTTCACCCAACCTCCCAATTCCACTATACCTCCGCACTCCACCCAACCTCCGCACTCAAACCAACCTCCCCACTTTACCCAACCTCCCCACTCCACCCAACCTCCCCACTTCACCCAACCTCCTCACTCCACAATGCCTCCCCACTTCACCCAACCTCCCCACTTCACCCAACCTCCCCACTTCACCCAACCTCCCCACTTCACCCAACCTCCCCACTTCACCCAACTTCCCAACTTCACCCAACCTCCCCACTTCACCCAACCTCCCCACTTCACCCAACCTCCCCACTTCACCCAACCAACCAAATCCACAATACCTCCGGACTCCAAACCAACCTCTGCACTCAACCCAACCTCCCCACTTCACCCAACCTCCCCATTCCACCCAACCTCCCCACTTCACCCAACCTCCGCACTTCACCCAACCTACCAATTCCACTATACCTCCGGACTCCAAACCAACCTCTGCACTCAACCCAACCTCCCCACTTCACCCAACCTCCCCACTCCACCCAACCTCCCCACTTCACCCAACCTCCGCACTCCACCCATCCTACGCACTCCAACCAACTTCCGCACTCCACCCAACCTCCGCACTCCACCCAACTATTGAACTCCACCCAACTTCAGCACTCCACACAACATCCGCAATCCACCCAACCTCCCCACTCCACCCAACCTCCCCACTGCACTCAACCTCCCCACTGTACTCAACCTCCCCACTCCACCCAACCTTCCCACTTCACCCAACGTCGCCACTTCACCCAACCTCCCCACTTCACCCAACCTCCCCACTTCACCCAACCTCCCCACTTCACCCAACCTCCCCACTTCACCCAACCTCCCCACTCCACCCAACCTCCCCACTTCACCCAACCTCCGCACTCCACCCAACCTACGCACTCCAACCAACTTCCGCACTCCGCCCAACCTCCGCACTCCACCCAACTATTGCACTCCACCCAACTTCAGCACTCCACACAACTTCCGCACTCCACCCAACCTCCCCACTCCACCCAACCTCCCCACTGCACTCATCCTCCCCACTGTACTCAACCTCCCCACTCCACCCAACCTTCCCACTCCACACAACCTCCCCACTCCACCAAGCCTCCCCGCTCAACCCAACCTCCCCACTCCACCCAACCTCCCCACTCCACCCAACCTCCCCACTTCACCCAACCTCCCAATTCCACTATACCTCCGCACTCCACCCAACCTCCGCACTCAACCCAACCTCCCCACTTTACCCAACCTCCCCACTCCACCCAACCTCCCCACTCCACCCAAACTCCCCACTCCACCCAAACTCCCCACTCCACCCAAACTCCCCACTCCACCCAACCTCCCCTCTCCACCCAACCTCCCCACTCCACCCAACCTCCCCACTTCACCCAACCTCCTCACTCCACAATGCCTCCCCACTTCACCCAACCTCCCCACTTCACCCAACCTCCCCACTTCACCCATCCTCCCCACTTCACCCAACCTCCCCACTTCACCCAACTTCCCCACTTCACCCAACCTCCCCACTTCACCCAACCTCCCCACTTCACCCAACCTCCCCACTTCACCCAACCTACCAATTCCACTATACCTCCGGACTCCAAACCAACCTCTGCACTCAACCCAACCTCCCCACTTCACCCAACCTCCCCACTCCACCCAACCTCCCCACTTCACCCAACCTCCGCACTCCACCCATCCTACGCACTCCAACCAACTTCCGCACTCCACCCAACCTCCGCACTCCACCCAACTATTGAACTCCACCCAACTTCAGCACTCCACACAACATCCGCAATCCACCCAACCTCCCCACTCCACCCAACCTCCCCACTGCACTCAACCTCCCCACTGTACTCAACCTCCCCACTCCACCCAACCTTCCCACTTCACCCAACGTCCCCACTTCACCCAACCTCCCCACTTCACCCAACCTCCCCACTTCACCCAACCTCCCCACTTCACCCAACCTCCCCACTTCACCCAACCTCCCCACTCCACCCAACCTCCCCACTTCACCCAACCTCCGCACTCCACCCAACCTACGCACTCCAAACAACTTCCGCACTCCGCCCAACCTCCGCACTCCACCCAACCTACGCACTCCAACCAACTTCCGCACTCCGCCCAACCTCCGCACTCCACCCAACTATTGCACTCCACCCAACTTCAGCACTCCACACAACTTCCGCACTCCACCCAACCTCCCCACTCCACCCAACCTCCCCACTGCACTCATCCTCCCCACTGTACTCAACCTCCCCACTCCACCCAACCTTCCCACTCCACACAACCTCCCCACTCCACCAAGCCTCCCCGCTCAACCCAACCTCCCCACTCCACCCAACCTCCCCACTCCACCCAACCTCCCCACTTCACCCAACCTCCCAATTCCACTATACCTCCGCACTCCACCCAACCTCCGCACTCAACCCAACCTCCCCACTTTACCCAACCTCCCCACTCCACCCAACCTCCCCACTTCACCCAACCTCCCCACTTCACCCAACCTCCCAATTCCACTATACCTCCGCACTCCACCCAACCTCCGCACTCAACCCAACCTCCCCACTTTACCCAACCTCCCCACTCCACCCAACCTCCCCACTCCACCCAAACTCCCCACTCCACCCAAACTCCCCACTCCACCCAAACTCCCCACTCCACCCAACCTCCCCTCTCCACCCAACCTCCCCACTCCACCCAACCTCCCCACTTCACCCAACCTCCTCACTCCACAATGCCTCCCCACTTCACCCAACCTCCCCACTTCACCCAACCTCCCAATTCCACTATACCTCCGCACTCCACCCAACCTCCGCACTCAACCCAACCTCCCCACTTTACCCAACCTCCCCACTCCACCCAACCTCCCCACTTCACCCAACCTCCTCACTCCACAATGCCTCCCCACTTCACCCAACCTCCCCACTTCACCCAACCTCCCCACTTCACCCAACCTCCCCACTTCACCCAACCTCCCCACTTCACCCAACTTCCCAACTTCACCCAACCTCCCCACTTCACCCAACCTCCCCACTTCACCCAACCTCCCCACTTCACCCAACCTACCAATTCCACAATACCTCCGCACTCCAAACCAACCTCTGCACTCAACCCAACCTCCCCACTTCACCCAACCTCCCCACTCCACCCAACCTCCCCACTTCACCCAACCTCCGCACTCCACCCATCCTACGCACTCCAACCAACTTCCGCACTCCACCCAACCTCCCCACTTCACCCAACCTCCGCACTCCACCCAACCTACGCACTCCAACCAACTTCCGCACTCCGCCCAACCTCAGCACTCCACCCAACTATTGCACTCCACCCAACTTCAGCACTCCACACAACTTCCGCACTCCACCCAACCTCCCCACTCCACCCAACCTCCCCACTGCACTCATCCTCCCCACTGTACTCAACCTCCCCACTCCACCCAACCTTCCCACTCCACACAACCTCCCCACTCCACCAAGCCTCCCCGCTCAACCCAACCTCCCCACTCCACCCAACCTCCCCACTCCACCCAACCTCCCCACTTCACCCAACCTCCCAATTCCACTATACCTCCGCACTCCACCCAACCTCCGCACTCAACCCAACCTCCCCACTTTACCCAACCTCCCCACTCCACCCAACCTCCCCACTCCACCCAAACTCCCCACTCCACCCAAACTCCCCACTCCACCCAAACTCCCCACTCCACCCAACCTCCCCTCTCCACCCAACCTCCCCACTCCACCCAACCTCCCCACTTCACCCAACCTCCTCACTCCACAATGCCTCCCCACTTCACCCAACCTCCCCACTTCACCCAACCTCCCCACTTCACCCATCCTCCCCACTTCACCCAACCTCCCCACTTCACCCAACTTCCCCACTTCACCCAACCTCCCCACTTCACCCAACCTCCCCACTTCACCCAACCTCCCCACTTCACCCAACCTACCAATTCCACTATACCTCCGGACTCCAAACCAACCTCTGCACTCAACCCAACCTCCCCACTTCACCCAACCTCCCCACTCCACCCAACCTCCCCACTTCACCCAACCTCCGCACTCCACCCATCCTACGCACTCCAACCAACTTCCGCACTCCACCCAACCTCCGCACTCCACCCAACTATTGAACTCCACCCAACTTCAGCACTCCACACAACATCCGCAATCCACCCAACCTCCCCACTCCACCCAACCTCCCCACTGCACTCAACCTCCCCACTGTACTCAACCTCCCCACTCCACCCAACCTTCCCACTTCACCCAACGTCCCCACTTCACCCAACCTCCCCACTTCACCCAACCTCCCCACTTCACCCAACCTCCCCACTTCACCCAACCTCCCCACTTCACCCAACCTCCCCACTCCACCCAACCTCCCCACTTCACCCAACCTCCGCACTCCACCCAACCTACGCACTCCAACCAACTTCCGCACTCCGCCCAACCTCCGCACTCCACCCA
This sequence comes from Oasisia sp. SBJ-2009, assembly GCA_964017155.1. NCBI lineage: Eukaryota > Metazoa > Annelida > Polychaeta > Sabellida > Siboglinidae > Oasisia > Oasisia sp. SBJ-2009. Next base: position 27,806,644 of record OZ024855.1, read on the forward strand.
ACCTACGCACTCCAACCAACTTCCGCACTCCGCCCAACCTCCGCACTCCACCCAACTATTGCACTCCACCCAACTTCAGCACTCCACACAACTTCCGCACTCCACCCAACCTCCCCACACCACCCAACCTCCCCACTGCACTCATCCTCCCCACTGTACTCAACCTCCCCACTCCACCCAACCTTCCTACTCCACACAACCTCCCCACTCCACCAAGCCTCCCCGCTCAACCCAACCTCCCCACTCCACCCAACCTCCCCACTCCACCCAACCTCCCCACTTCACCCAACCTCCCAATTCCACTATACCTCCGCACTCCACCCAACCTCCGCACTCAACCCAACCTCCCCACTTTACCCAACCTCCCCACTCCACCCAACCTCCCCACTTCACCCAACCTCCCCACTTCACCCAACCTCCCAATTCCACTATACCTCCGCACTCCACCCAACCTCCGCACTCAACCCAACCTCCCCACTTTACCCAACCTCCCCACTCCACCCAACCTCCCCACTCCACCCAAACTCCCCACTCCACCCAAACTCCCCACTCCACCCAAACTCCCCACTCCACCCAACCTCCCCTCTCCACCCAACCTCCCCACTCCACCCAACCTCCCCACTTCACCCAACCTCCTCACTCCACAATGCCTCCCCACTTCACCCAACCTCCCCACTTCACCCAACCTCCCAATTCCACTATACCTCCGCACTCCACCCAACCTCCGCACTCAACCCAACCTCCCCACTTCACCCAACCTCCCCACTTCACCCAACCTCCCCACTTCACCCAACTTCCCAACTTCACCCAACCTCCCCAATTCACCCAACCTCCCCACTTCACCCAACCTCCCCACTTCACCCAACCTACCAATTCCACAATACCTCCGCACTCCAAACCAACCTCTGCACTCAACCCAACCTCCCCACTTCACCCAACCTCCCCACTCCACCCAACCTCCCCACTTCACCCAACCTCCCCTCTCCACCCAACCTCCCCACTCCACCCAACCTCCCCACTTCACCCAACCTCCTCACTCCACAATGCCTCCCCACTTCACCCAACCTCCCCACTTCACCCAACCTCCCAATTCCACTATACCTCCGCACTCCACCCAACCTCCGCACTCAACCCAACCTCCCCACTTTACCCAACCTCCCCACTCCACCCAACCTCCCCACTTCACCCAACCTCCTCACTCCACAATGCCTCCCCACTTCACCCAACCTCCCCACTTCACCCAACCTCCCCACTTCACCCAACCTCCGCACTTCACCCAACCTACCAATTCCACTATACCTCCGGACTCCAAACCAACCTCTGCACTCAACCCAATCTCCCCACTTCACCCAACCTCCCCACTCCACCCAACCTCCCCACTTCACCCAACCTCCGCACTTCACCCAACCTACCAATTCCACTATACCTCCGGACTCCAAACCAACCTCTGCACTCAACCCAACCTCCCCACTTCACCCAACCTCCCCACTCCACCCAACCTCCCCACTTCACCCAACCTCCGCACTCCACCCATCCTACGCACTCCAACCAACTTCCGCACTCCACCCAACCTCCGCACTCCACCCAACTATTGAACTCCACCCAACTTCAGCACTCCACACAACATCCGCAATCCACCCAACCTCCCCACTCCACCCAACCTCCCCACTGCACTCAACCTCCCCACTGTACTCAACCTCCCCACTCCACCCAACCTTCCCACTTCACCCAACGTCGCCACTTCACCCAACCTCCCCACTTCACCCAACCTCCCCACTTCACCCAACCTCCCCACTTCACCCAACCTCCCCACTTCACCCAACCTCCCCACTTCACCCATCCTCCCCACTTCACCCAACCTCCCCACTTCACCCAACTTCCCCACTTCACCCAACCTCCCCACTTCACCCAACCTCCCCACTTCACCCAACCTCCCCACTTCACCCAACCTACCAATTCCACTATACCTCCGGACTCCAAACCAACCTCTGCACTCAACCCAACCTCCCCACTTCACCCAACCTCCCCACTCCACCCAACCTCCCCACTTCACCCAACCTCCGCACTCCACCCATCCTACGCACTCCAACCAACTTCCGCACTCCACCCAACCTCCGCACTCCACCCAACTATTGAACTCCACCCAACTTCAGCACTCCACACAACATCCGCAATCCACCCAACCTCCCCACTCCACCCAACCTCCCCACTGCACTCAACCTCCCCACTGTACTCAACCTCCCCACTCCACCCAACCTTCCCACTTCACCCAACGTCCCCACTTCACCCAACCTCCCCACTTCACCCAACCTCCCCACTTCACCCAACCTCCCCACTTCACCCAACCTCCCCACTTCACCCAACCTCCCCACTCCACCCAACCTCCCCACTTCACCCAACCTCCGCACTCCACCCAACCTACGCACTCCAACCAACTTCCGCACTCCGCCCAACCTCCGCACTCCACCCAACCTACGCACTCCAACCAACTTCCGCACTCCGCCCAACCTCCGCACTCCACCCAACTATTGCACTCCACCCAACTTCAGCACTCCACACAACTTCCGCACTCCACCCAACCTCCCCACTCCACCCAACCTCCCCACTGCACTCATCCTCCCCACTGTACTCAACCTCCCCACTCCACCCAACCTTCCCACTCCACACAACCTCCCCACTCCACCAAGCCTCCCCGCTCAACCCAACCTCCCCACTCCACCCAACCTCCCCACTCCACCCAACCTCCCCACTTCACCCAACCTCCCAATTCCACTATACCTCCGCACTCCACCCAACCTCCGCACTCAACCCAACCTCCCCACTTTACCCAACCTCCCCACTCCACCCAACCTCCTTACTCCACCCAAACTCCCCACTCCACCCAAACTCCCCACTCCACCCAAACTCCCCACTCCACCAAACCTCCCCTCTCCACCCAACCTCCCCACTCCACCCAACCTCCCCACTTCACCCAACCTCCTCACTCCACAATGCCTCCCCACTTCACCCAACCTCCCCACTTCACCCAACCTCCCCACTTCACCCATCCTCCCCACTTCACCCAACCTCCCCACTTCACCCAACTTCCCCACTTCACCCAACCTCCCCACTTCACCCAACCTCCCCACTTCACCCAACCTCCCCACTTCACCCAACCTACCAATTCCACTATACCTCCGGACTCCAAACCAACCTCTGCACTCAACCCAACCTCCCCACTTCACCCAACCTCCCCACTCCACCCAACCTCCCCACTTCACCCAACCTCCGCACTCCACCCATCCTACGCACTCCAACCAACTTCCGCACTCCACCCAACCTCCGCACTCCACCCAACTATTGAACTCCACCCAACTTCAGCACTCCACACAACATCCGCAATCCACCCAACCTCCCCACTCCACCCAACCTCCCCACTGCACTCAACCTCCCCACTGTACTCAACCTCCCCACTCCACCCAACCTTCCCACTTCACCCAACGTCCCCACTTCACCCAACCTCCCCACTTCACCCAACCTCCCCACTTCACCCAACCTCCCCACTTCACCCAACCTCCCCACTTCACCCAACCTCCCCACTCCACCCAACCTCCCCACTTCACCCAACCTCCGCACTCCACCCAACCTACGCACTCCAAACAACTTCCGCACTCCGCCCAACCTCCGCACTCCACCCAACCTACGCACTCCAACCAACTTCCGCACTCCGCCCAACCTCCGCACTCCACCCAACTATTGCACTCCACCCAACTTCAGCACTCCACACAACTTCCGCACTCCACCCAACCTCCCCACTCCACCCAACCTCCCCACTGCACTCATCCTCCCCACTGTACTCAACCTCCCCACTCCACCCAACCTTCCCACTCCACACAACCTCCCCACTCCACCAAGCCTCCCCGCTCAACCCAACCTCCCCACTCCACCCAACCTCCCCACTCCACCCAACCTCCCCACTTCACCCAACCTCCCAATTCCACTATACCTCCGCACTCCACCCAACCTCCGCACTCAACCCAACCTCCCCACTTTACCCAACCTCCCCACTCCACCCAACCTCCCCACTTCACCCAACCTCCCCACTTCACCCAACCTCCCAATTCCACTATACCTCCGCACTCCACCCAACCTCCGCACTCAACCCAACCTCCCCACTTTACCCAACCTCCCCACTCCACCCAACCTCCCCACTCCACCCAAACTCCCCACTCCACCCAAACTCCCCACTCCACCCAAACTCCCCACTCCACCCAACCTCCCCTCTCCACCCAACCTCCCCACTCCACCCAACCTCCCCACTTCACCCAACCTCCTCACTCCACAATGCCTCCCCACTTCACCCAACCTCCCCACTTCACCCAACCTCCCAATTCCACTATACCTCCGCACTCCACCCAACCTCCGCACTCAACCCAACCTCCCCACTTTACCCAACCTCCCCACTCCACCCAACCTCCCCACTTCACCCAACCTCCTCACTCCACAATGCCTCCCCACTTCACCCAACCTCCCCACTTCACCCAACCTCCCCACTTCACCCAACCTCCCCACTTCACCCAACCTCCCCACTTCACCCAACTTCCCAACTTCACCCAACCTCCCCACTTCACCCAACCTCCCCACTTCACCCAACCTCCCCACTTCACCCAACCTACCAATTCCACAATACCTCCGCACTCCAAACCAACCTCTGCACTCAACCCAACCTCCCCACTTCACCCAACCTCCCCACTCCACCCAACCTCCCCACTTCACCCAACCTCCGCACTCCACCCATCCTACGCACTCCAACCAACTTCCGCACTCCACCCAACCTCCCCACTTCACCCAACCTCCGCACTCCACCCAACCTACGCACTCCAACCAACTTCCGCACTCCGCCCAACCTCAGCACTCCACCCAACTATTGCACTCCACCCAACTTCAGCACTCCACACAACTTCCGCACTCCACCCAACCTCCCCACTCCACCCAACCTCCCCACTGCACTCATCCTCCCCACTGTACTCAACCTCCCCACTCCACCCAACCTTCCCACTCCACACAACCTCCCCACTCCACCAAGCCTCCCCGCTCAACCCAACCTCCCCACTCCACCCAACCTCCCCACTCCACCCAACCTCCCCACTTCACCCAACCTCCCAATTCCACTATACCTCCGCACTCCACCCAACCTCCGCACTCAACCCAACCTCCCCACTTTACCCAACCTCCCCACTCCACCCAACCTCCCCACTCCACCCAAACTCCCCACTCCACCCAAACTCCCCACTCCACCCAAACTCCCCACTCCACCCAACCTCCCCTCTCCACCCAACCTCCCCACTCCACCCAACCTCCCCACTTCACCCAACCTCCTCACTCCACAATGCCTCCCCACTTCACCCAACCTCCCCACTTCACCCAACCTCCCCACTTCACCCATCCTCCCCACTTCACCCAACCTCCCCACTTCACCCAACTTCCCCACTTCACCCAACCTCCCCACTTCACCCAACCTCCCCACTTCACCCAACCTCCCCACTTCACCCAACCTACCAATTCCACTATACCTCCGGACTCCAAACCAACCTCTGCACTCAACCCAACCTCCCCACTTCACCCAACCTCCCCACTCCACCCAACCTCCCCACTTCACCCAACCTCCGCACTCCACCCATCCTACGCACTCCAACCAACTTCCGCACTCCACCCAACCTCCGCACTCCGCCCAACTATTGAACTCCACCCAACTTCAGCACTCCACACAACATCCGCAATCCACCCAACCTCCCCACTCCACCCAACCTCCCCACTGCACTCAACCTCCCCACTGTACTCAACCTCCCCACTCCACCCAACCTTCCCACTTCACCCAACGTCCCCACTTCACCCAACCTCCCCACTTCACCCAACCTCCCCACTTCACCCAACCTCCCCACTTCACCCAACCTCCCCACTTCACCCAACCTCCCCACTCCACCCAACCTCCCCACTTCACCCAACCTCCGCACTCCACCCAACCTACGCACTCCAACCAACTTCCGCACTCCGCCCAACCTCCGCACTCCACCCAACCTACGCACTCCAACCAACTTCCGCACTCCGCCCAACCTCCGCACTCCACCCAACTATTGCACTCCACCCAACTTCAGCACTCCACACAACTTCCGCACTCCACCCAACCTCCCCACTCCACCCAACCTCCCCACTGCACTCATCCTCCCCACTGTACTCAACCTCCCCACTCCACCCAACCTTCCTACTCCACACAACCTCCCCACTCCACCAAGCCTCCCCGCTCAACCCAACCTCCCCACTCCACCCAACCTCCCCACTCCACCCAACCTCCCCACTTCACCCAACCTCCCAATTCCACTATACCTCCGCACTCCACCCAACCTCCGCACTCAACCCAACCTCCCCACTTTACCCAACCTCCCCACTCCACCCAACCTCCCCACTTCACCCAACCTCCCCACTTCACCCAACCTCCCAATTCCACTATACCTCCGCACTCCACCCAACCTCCGCACTCAACCCAACCTCCCCACTTTACCCAACCTCCCCACTCCACCCAACCTCCCCACTCCACCCAAACTCCCCACTCCACCCAAACTCCCCACTCCACCCAAACTCCCCACTCCACCCAACCTCCCCTCTCCACCCAACCTCCCCACTCCACCCAACCTCCCCACTTCACCCAACCTCCTCACTCCACAATGCCTCCCCACTTCACCCAACCTCCCCACTTCACCCAACCTCCCAATTCCACTATACCTCCGCACTCCACCCAACCTCCGCACTCAACCCAACCTCCCCACTTCACGCAACCTCCCCACTTCACCCAACCTCCCCACTTCACCCAACTTCCCAACTTCACCCAACCTCCCCAATTCACCCAACCTCCCCACTTCACCCAACCTCCCCACTTCACCCAACCTACCAATTCCACAATACCTCCGCACTCCAAACCAACCTCTGCACTCAACCCAACCTCCCCACTTCACCCAACCTCCCCACTCCACCCAACCTCCCCACTTCACCCAACCTCCCCTCTCCACCCAACCTCCCCACTCCACCCAACCTCCCCACTTCACCCAACCTCCTCACTCCACAATGCCTCCCCACTTCACCCAACCTCCCCACTTCACCCAACCTCCCAATTCCACTATACCTCCGCACTCCACCCAACCTCCGCACTCAACCCAACCTCCCCACTTTACCCAACCTCCCCACTCCACCCAACCTCCCCACTTCACCCAACCTCCTCACTCCACAATGCCTCCCCACTTCACCCTACCTCCCCACTTCACCCAACCTCCCCACTTCACCCAACCTCCCCACTTCACCCAACCTCCCCACTTCACCCAACTTCCCAACTTCACCCAACCTCCCCACTTCACCCAACCTCCCCACTTCACCCAACCTCCCCACTTCACCCAACCAACCAATTCCACAATACCTCCGGACTCCAAACCAACCTCTGCACTCAACCCAACCTCCCCACTTCACCCAACCTCCCCACTCCACCCAACCTCCCCACTTCACCCAACCTCCGCACTTCACCCAACCTACCAATTCCACTATACCTCCGGACTCCAAACCAACCTCTGCACTCAACCCAACCTCCCCACTTCACCCAACCTCCCCACTCCACCCAACCTCCCCACTTCACCCAACCTCCGCACTCCACCCATCCTACGCACTCCAACCAACTTCCGCACTCCACCCAACCTCCGCACTCCACCCAACTATTGAACTCCACCCAACTTCAGCACTCCACACAACATCCGCAATCCACCCAACCTCCCCACTCCACCCAACCTCCCCACTGCACTCAACCTCCCCACTGTACTCAACCTCCCCACTCCACCCAACCTTCCCACTTCACCCAACGTCGCCACTTCACCCAACCTCCCCACTTCACCCAACCTCCCCACTTCACCCAACCTCCCCACTTCACCCAACCTCCCCACTTCACCCAACCTCCCCACTCCACCCAACCTCCCCACTTCACCCAACCTCCTCACTTCACCCATCCTCCCCACTTCACCCAACCTCCCCACTTCACCCAACTTCCCCACTTCACCCAACCTCCCCACTTCACCCAACCTCCCCACTTCACCCAACCTCCCCACTTCACCCAACCTACCAATTCCACAATACCTCCGCACTCCAAACCAACCTCTGCACTCAACCCAACCTCCCCACTTCACCCAACCTCCCCACTCCACCCAACCTCCCCACTTCACCCAACCTCCCCTCTCCACCCAACCTCCCCACTCCACCCAACCTCCCCACTTCACCCAACCTCCTCACTCCACAATGCCTCCCCACTTCACCCAACCTCCCCACTTCACCCAACCTCCCAATTCCACTATACCTCCGCACTCCACCCAACCTCCGCACTCAACCCAACCTCCCCACTTTACCCAACCTCCCCACTCCACCCAACCTCCCCACTTCACCCAACCTCCTCACTCCACAATGCCTCCCCACTTCACCCAACCTCCCCACTTCACCCAAACTCCCCACTTCACCCAACCTCCCCACTTCACCCAACCTCCCCACTTCACCCAACTTCCCAACTTCACCCAACCTCCCCACTTCACCCAACCTCCCCACTTCACCCAACCTCCCCACTTCACCCAACCAACCAATTCCACAATACCTCCGGACTCCAAACCAACCTCTGCACTCAACCCAACCTCCCCACTTCACCCAACCTCCCCACTCCACCCAACCTCCCCACTTCACCCAACCTCCGCACTTCACCCAACCTACCAATTCCACTATACCTCCGGACTCCAAACCAACCTCTGCACTCAACCCAACCTCCCCACTTCACCCAACCTCCCCACTCCACCCAACCTCCCCACTTCACCCAACCTCCGCACTCCACCCATCCTACGCACTCCAACCAACTTCCGCACTCCACCCAACCTCCGCACTCCACCCAACTATTGAACTCCACCCAACTTCAGCACTCCACACAACATCCGCAATCCACCCAACCTCCCCACTCCACCCAACCTCCCCACTGCACTCAACCTCCCCACTGTACTCAACCTCCCCACTCCACCCAACCTTCCCACTTCACCCAACGTCGCCACTTCACCCAACCTCCCCACTTCACCCAACCTCCCCACTTCACCCAACCTCCCCACTTCACCCAACCTCCCCACTTCACCCAACCTCCCCACTCCACCCAACCTCCCCACTTCACCCAACCTCCTCACTTCACCCATCCTCCCCACTTCACCCAACCTCCCCACTTCACCCAACTTCCCCACTTCACCCAACCTCCCCACTTCACCCAACCTCCCCACTTCACCCAACCTCCCCACTTCACCCAACCTACCAATTCCACTATACCTCCGGACTCCAAACCAACCTCTGCACTCAACCCAACCTCCTCACTTCACCCAACCTCCCCACTCCACCCAACCTCCCCACTTCACCCAACCTCCGCACTCCACCCATCCTACGCACTCCAACCAACTTCCGCACTCCACCCAACCTCCGCACTCCACCCAACTATTGAACTCCACCCAACTTCAGCACTCCACACAACATCCGCAATCCACCCAACCTCCCCACTCCACCCAACCTCCCCACTGCACTCAACCTCCCCACTGTACTCAACCTCCCCACTCCACCCAACCTTCCCACTTCACCCAACGTCCCCACTTCACCCAACCTCCCCACTTCACCCAACCTCCCCACTTCACCCAACCTCCCCACTTCACCCAACCTCCCCACTTCACCCAACCTCCCCACTCCACCCAACCTCCCCACTTCACCCAACCTCCGCACTCCACCCAACCTACGCACTCCAACCAACTTCCGCACTCCGCCCAACCTCCGCACTCCACCCAACCTACGCACTCCAACCAACTTCCGCACTCCGCCCAACCTCCGCACTCCACCCAACTATTGCACTCCACCCAACTTCAGCACTCCACACAACTTCCGCACTCCACCCAACCTCCCCACTCCACCCAACCTCCCCACTGCACTCATCCTCCCCACTGTACTCAACCTCCCCACTCCACCCAACCTTCCCACTCCACACAACCTCCCCACTCCACCAAGCCTCCCCGCTCAACCCAACCTCCCCACTCCACCCAACCTCCCCACTCCACCCAACCTCCCCACTTCACCCAACCTCCCAATTCCACTATACCTCCGCACTCCACCCAACCTCCGCACTCCACCCAACCTCCGCACTCAACCCAACCTCCCCACTTTACCCAACCTCCCCACTTCACCCAACCTCCCCACTCCACCCAACCTCCCCACTTCACCCAACCTCCGCACTCCACCCAACCTACGCACTCCAAACAACTTCCGCACTCCGCCCAACCTCCGCACTCCACCCAACCTACGCACTCCAACCAACTTCCGCACTCCGCCCAACCTCCGCACTCCACCCAACTATTGCACTCCACCCAACTTCAGCACTCCACACAACTTCCGCACTCCACCCAACCTCCCCACTCCACCCAACCTCCCCACTGCACTCATCCTCCCCACTGTACTCAACCTCCCCACTCCACCCAACCTTCCCACTCCACACAACCTCCCCACTCCACCAAGCCTCCCCGCTCAACCCAACCTCCCCACTCCACCCAACCTCCCCACTCCACCCAACCTCCCCACTTCACCCAACCTCCCAATTCCACTATACCTCCGCACTCCACCCAACCTCCGCACTCAACCCAACCTCCCCACTTTACCCAACCTCCCCACTCCACCCAACCTCCCCACTCCACCCAAACTCCCCATTCCACCCAAACTCCCCACTCCACCCAAACTCCCCACTCCACCCAACCTCCCCTCTCCACCCAACCTCCCCACTCCACCCAACCTCCCCACTTCACCCAACCTCCTCACTCCACAATGCCTCCCCACTTCACCCAACCTCCCCACTTCACCCAACCTCCCAATTCCACTATACCTCCGCACTCCACCCAACCTCCGCACTCAACCCAACCTCCCCACTTTACCCAACCTCCCCACTCCACCCAACCTCCCCACTTCACCCAACCTCCTCACTCCACAATGCCTCCCCACTTCACCCAACCTCCCCACTTCACCCAACCTCCCCACTTCACCCAACCTCCCCACTTCACCCAACCTCCCCACTTCACCCAACTTCCCAACTTCACCCAACCTCCCCACTTCACCCAACCTCCCCACTTCACCCAACCTCCCCACTTCACCCAACCAACCAATTCCACAATACCTCCGGACTCCAAACCAACCTCTGCACTCAACCCAACCTCCCCACTTCACCCAACCTCCCCATTCCACCCAACCTCCCCACTTCACCCAACCTCCGCACTTCACCCAACCTACCAATTCCACTATACCTCCGGACTCCAAACCAACCTCTGCACTCAACCCAACCTCCCCACTTCACCCAACCTCCCCACTCCACCCAACCTCCCCACTTCACCCAACCTCCGCACTCCACCCATCCTACGCACTCCAACCAACTTCCGCACTCCACCCAACCTCCGCACTCCACCCAACTATTGAACTCCACCCAACTTCAGCACTCCACACAACATCCGCAATCCACCCAACCTCCCCACTCCACCCAACCTCCCCACTGCACTCAACCTCCCCACTGTACTCAACCTCCCCACTCCACCCAACCTTCCCACTTCACCCAACGTCGCCACTTCACCCAACCTCCCCACTTCACCCAACCTCCCCACTTCACCCAACCTCCCCACTTCACCCAACCTCCCCACTTCACCCAACCTCCCCACTCCACCCAACCTCCCCACTTCACCCAACCTCCGCACTCCACCCAACCTACGCACTCCAACCAACTTCCGCACTCCGCCCAACCTCCGCACTCCACCCAACTATTGCACTCCACCCAACTTCAGCACTCCACACAACTTCCGCACTCCACCCAACCTCCCCACTCCACCCAACCTCCCCACTGCACTCATCCTCCCCACTGTACTCAACCTCCCCACTCCACCCAACCTTCCCACTCCACACAACCTCCCCACTCCACCAAGCCTCCCCGCTCAACCCAACCTCCCCACTCCACCCAACCTCCCCACTCCACCCAACCTCCCCACTTCACCCAACCTCCCAATTCCACTATACCTCCGCACTCCACCCAACCTCCGCACTCAACCCAACCTCCCCACTTTACCCAACCTCCCCACTCCACCCAACCTCCCCACTCCACCCAAACTCCCCACTCCACCCAAACTCCCCACTCCACCCAAACTCCCCACTCCACCCAACCTCCCCTCTCCACCCAACCTCCCCACTCCACCCAACCTCCCCACTTCACCCAACCTCCTCACTCCACAATGCCTCCCCACTTCACCCAACCTCCCCACTTCACCCAACCTCCCCACTTCACCCATCCTCCCCACTTCACCCAACCTCCCCACTTCACCCAACTTCCCCACTTCACCCAACCTCCCCACTTCACCCAACCTCCCCACTTCACCCAACCTCCCCACTTCACCCAACCTACCAATTCCACTATACCTCCGGACTCCAAACCAACCTCTGCACTCAACCCAACCTCCCCACTTCACCCAACCTCCCCACTCCACCCAACCTCCCCACTTCACCCAACCTCCGCACTCCACCCATCCTACGCACTCCAACCAACTTCCGCACTCCACCCAACCTCCGCACTCCACCCAACTATTGAACTCCACCCAACTTCAGCACTCCACACAACATCCGCAATCCACCCAACCTCCCCACTCCACCCAACCTCCCCACTGCACTCAACCTCCCCACTGTACTCAACCTCCCCACTCCACCCAACCTTCCCACTTCACCCAACGTCCCCACTTCACCCAACCTCCCCACTTCACCCAACCTCCCCACTTCACCCAACCTCCCCACTTCACCCAACCTCCCCACTTCACCCAACCTCCCCACTCCACCCAACCTCCCCACTTCACCCAACCTCCGCACTCCACCCAACCTACGCACTCCAAACAACTTCCGCACTCCGCCCAACCTCCGCACTCCACCCAACCTACGCACTGCAACCAACTTCCGCACTCCGCCCAACCTCCGCACTCCACCCAACTATTGCACTCCACCCAACTTCAGCACTCCACACAACTTCCGCACTCCACCCAACCTCCCCACTCCACCCAACCTCCCCACTGCACTCATCCTCCCCACTGTACTCAACCTCCCCACTCCACCCAACCTTCCCACTCCACACAACCTCCCCACTCCACCAAGCCTCCCCGCTCAACCCAACCTCCCCACTCCACCCAACCTCCCCACTCCACCCAACCTCCCCACTTCACCCAACCTCCCAATTCCACTATACCTCCGCACTCCACCCAACCTCCGCACTCAACCCAACCTCCCCACTTTACCCAACCTCCCCACTCCACCCAACCTCCCCACTTCACCCAACCTCCCCACTTCACGCAACCTCCCAATTCCACTATACCTCCGCACTCCACCCAACCTCCGCACTCAACCCAACCTCCCCACTTTACCCAACCTCCCCACTCCACCCAACCTCCCCACTCCACCCAAACTCCCCACTCCACCCAAACTCCCCACTCCACCCAAACTCCCCACTCCACCCAACCTCCCCTCTCCACCCAACCTCCCCACTCCACCCAACCTCCCCACTTCACCCAACCTCCTCACTCCACAATGCCTCCCCACTTCACCCAACCTCCCCACTTCACCCAACCTCCCAATTCCACTATACCTCCGCACTCCACCCAACCTCCGCACTCAACCCAACCTCCCCACTTTACCCAACCTCCCCACTCCACCCAACCTCCCCACTTCACCCAACCTCCTCACTCCACAATGCCTCCCCACTTCACCCAACCTCCCCACTTCACCCAACCTCCCCACTTCACCCAACTTCCCAACTTCACCCAACCTCCCCACTTCACCCAACCTCCCCACTTCACCCAACCTCCCCACTTCACCCAACCTACCAATTCCACAATACCTCCGCACTCCAAACCAACCTCTGCACTCAACCCAACCTCCCCACTTCACCCAACCTCCCCACTCCACCCAACCTCCCCACTTCACCCAACCTCCGCACTCCACCCATCCTACGCACTCCAACCAACTTCCGCACTCCACCCAACCTCCGCACTCCACCCAACTATTGAACTCCACCCAACTTCAGCACTCCACACAACATCCGCAATCCACCCAACCTCCCCACTCCACCCAACCTCCCCACTGCACTCAACCTCCCCACTGTACTCAACCTCCCCACTCCACCCAACCTTCCCACTTCACCCAACGTCCCCACTTCACCCAACCTCCCCACTTCACCCAACCTCCCCACTTCACCCAACCTCCCCACTTCACCCAACCTCCCCACTTCACCCAACCTCCCCACTCCACCCAACCTCCCCACTTCACCCAACCTCCGCACTCCACCCAACCTACGCACTCCAACCAACTTCCGCACTCCGCCCAACCTCCGCACTCCACCCAACTATTGCACTCCACCCAACTTCAGCACTCCACACAACTTCCGCACTCCACCCAACCTCCCCACTCCACCCAACCTCCCCACTGCATTCATCCTCCCCACTGTACTCAACCTCCCCACTCCACCCAACCTTCCCACTCCACACAACCTCCCCATTCCACCAAGCCTCCCCGCTCAACCCAACCTCCTCACTCCATCCAACCTCCCCACTCCACCCAACCTCCCCACTTCACCCAACCTCCCAATTCCACTATACCTCCGCACTCCACCCAACCTCCGCACTCAACCCAACCTCCCCACTTTACCCAACCTCCCCACTCCACCCAACCTCCCCACTCCACCCAAACTCCCCACTCCACCCAAACTCCCCACTCCACCCAAACTCCCCACTCCACCCAACATCCCCTCTCCACCCAACCTCCCCACTCCACCCAACCTCGCCACTTCACCCAACCTCCTCACTCCACAATGCCTCCCCACTTCACCCAACCTCCCCACTTCACCCAACCTCCCCACTTCACCCAACCTCCCCACTTCACCCAACCTCCCCACTTCACCCAACTTCCCCACTTCACCCAACCTCCCCACTTCACCCAACCTCCCCACTTCACCCAACCTCCCCACTTCACCCAACCTACCAATTCCACTATACCTCCGGACTCCAAACCAACCTCTGCACTCAACCCAAACTCCCCACTTCACCCAACCTCCCCACTCCACCCAACCTCCCCACTTCACCCAACCTCCGCACTCCACCCATCCTACGCACTCCAACCAACTTCCGCACTCCACCCAACCTACGCACTCCAACCAACTTCCGCACTCCGCCCAACCTCCGCACTCCACCCAACTATTGCACTCCACCCAACTTCAGCACTCCACACAACTTCCGCACTCCACCCAACCTCCCCACTCCACCCAACCTCCCCACTGCACTCATCCTCCCCACTGTACTCAACCTCCCCACTCCACCCAACCTTCCCACTCCACACAACCTCCCCACTCCACCAAGCCTCCCCGCTCAACCCAACCTCCCCACTCCACCCAACCTCCCCACTCCACCCAACCTCCCCACTTCACCCAACCTCCCAATTCCACTATACCTCCGCACTCCACCCAACCTCCGCACTCAACCCAACCTCCCCACTTTACCCAACCTCCCCACTCCACCCAACCTCCCCACTTCACCCAACCTCCCCACTTCACCCAACCTCCCAATTCCACTATACCTCCGCACTCCACCCAACCTCCGCACTCAACCCAACCTCCCCACTTTACCCAACCTCCCCACTCCACCCAACCTCCCCACTCCACCCAAACTCCCCACTCCACCCAAACTCCCCACTCCACCCAAACTCCCCACTCCACCCAACCTCCCCTCTCCACCCAACCTCCCCACTCCACCCAACCTCCCCACTTCACACAACCTCCTCACTCCACAATGCCTCCCCACTTCACCCAACCTCCCCACTTCACCCAACCTCCCAATTCCACTATACCTCCGCACTCCACCCAACCTCCGCACTCAACCCAACCTCCCCACTTTACCCAACCTCCCCACTCCACCCAACCTCCCCACTTCACCCAACCTCCTCACTCCACAATGCCTCCCCACTTCACCCAACCTCCCCACTTCACCCAACCTCCCCACTTCACCCAACCTCCCCACTTCACCCAACCTCCCCACTTCACCCAACTTCCCAACTTCACCCAACCTCCCCACTTCACCCAACCTCCCCACTTCACCCAACCTCCCCACTTCACCCAACCTACCAATTCCACAATACCTCCGCACTCCAAACCAACCTCTGCACTCAACCCAACCTCCCCACTTCACCCAACCTCCCCACTCCACCCAACCTCCCCACTTCACCCAACCTCCGCACTCCACCCATCCTCCGCACTCCACCCAACTATTGAACTCCACCCAACTTCAGCACTCCACACAACATCCGCAATCCACCCAACCTCCCCACTCCACCCAACCTCCCCACTGCACTCAACCTCCCCACTGTACTCAACCTCCCCACTCCACCCAACCTTCCCACTTCACCCAACGTCCCCACTTCACCCAACCTCCCCACTTCACCCAACCTCCCCACTTCACCCAACCTCCCCACTCCACCCAACCTCCCCACTTCACCCAACCTCCGCACTCCACCCAACCTACGCACTCCAACCAACTTCCGCACTCCGCCCAACCTCCGCACTCCACCCAACTATTGCACTCCACCCAACTTCAGCACTCCACACAACTTCCGCACTCCACCCAACCTCCCCACTCCACCCAACCTCCCCACTGCATTCATCCTCCCCACTGTACTCAACCTCCCCACTCCACCCAACCTTCCCACTCCACACAACCTCCCCATTCCACCAAGCCTCCCCGCTCAACCCAACCTCCCCACTCCATCCAACCTCCCCACTCCACCCAACCTCCCCACTTCACCCAACCTCCCAATTCCACTATACCTCCGCACTCCACCCAACCTCCGCACTCAACCCAACCTCCCCACTTTACCCAACCTCCCCACTCCACCCAACCTCCCCACTCCACCCAAACTCCCCACTCCACCCAAACTCCCCACTCCACCCAAACTCCCCACTCCACCCAACATCCCCTCTCCACCCAACCTCCCCACTCCACCCAACCTCCCCACTTCACCCAACCTCCTCACTCCACAATGCCTCCCCACTTCACCCAACCTCCCCACTTCACCCAACCTCCCCACTTCACCCAACCTCCCCACTTCACCCAACCTCCCCACTTCACCCAACTTCCCCACTTCACCCAACCTCCCCACTTCACCCAACCTCCCCACTTCACCCAACCTCCCCACTTCACCCAACCTACCAATTCCACTATACCTCCGGACTCCAAACCAACCTCTGCACTCAACCCAACCTCCCCACTTCACCCAACCTCCCCACTCCACCCAACCTCCCCACTTCACCCAACCTCCGCACTCCACCCATCCTACGCACTCCAACCAACTTCCGCACTCCACCCAACCTCCGCACTCCACCCAACTATTGAAATCCACCCAACTTCAGCACTCCACACAACATCCGCAATCCACCCAACCTCCCCACTCCACCCAACCTCCCCACTGCACTCAACCTCCCCACTGTACTCAACCTCCCCACTCCACCCAACCTTCCCACTTCACCCAACGTCCCCACTTCACCCAACCTCCCCACTTCACCCAACCTCCCCACTTCACCCAACCTCCCCACTTCACCCAACCTCCCCACTTCACCCAACCTCCCCACTCCACCCAACCTCCCCACTTCACCCAACCTCCGCACTCCACCCAACCTACGCACTCCAACCAACTTCCGCACTCCGCCCAACCTCCGCACTCCACCCAACTATTGCACTCCACCCAACTTCAGCACTCCACACAACTTCCGCACTCCACCCAACCTCCCCACTCCACCCAACCTCCCCACTGCACTCATCCTCCCCACTGTACTCAACCTCCCCACTCCACCCAACCTTCCCACTCCACACAACCTCCCCACTCCACCAAGCCTCCCCGCTCAACCCAACCTCCCCACTCCACCCAACCTCCCCACTCCACCCAACCTCCCCACTTCACCCAACCTCCCAATTCCACTATACCTCCGCACTCCACCCAACCTTCGCATTCAACCCAACCTCCCCACTTTACCCAACCTCCCCACTCCACCCAACCTCCCCACTTCACCCAACCTCCCCACTTCACCCAACCTCCCAATTCCACTATACCTCCGCACTCCACCCAACCTCCGCACTCAACCCAACCTCCCCACTTTACCCAACCTCCCCACTCCACCCAACCTCCCCACTCCACCCAAACTCCCCACTCCACCCAAACTCCCCACTCCACCCAAACTCCCCACTCCACCCAACCTCCCCTCTCCACCCAACCTCCCCACTCCACCCAACCTCCCCACTTCACCCAACCTCCTCACTCCACAATGCCTCCCCACTTCACCCAACCTCCCCACTTCACCCAACCTCCCAATTCCACTATACCTCCGCACTCCACCCAACCTCCGCACTCAACCCAACCTCCCCACTTTACCCAACCTCCCCACTCCACCCAACCTCCCCACTTCACCCAACCTCCTCACTCCACAATGCCTCCCCACTTCACCCAACCTCCCCACTTCACCCAACCTCCCCACTTCACCCAACCTCCCCACTTCACCCAACCTCCCCACTTCACCCAACTTCCCAACTTCACCCAACCTCCCCACTTCACCCAACCTCCCCACTTCACCCAACCTCCCCACTTCACCCAACCTACCAATTCCACAATACCTCCGGACTCCAAACCAACCTCTGCACTCAACCCAACCTCCCCACTTCACCCAACCTCCCCACTCCACCCAACCTCCCCACTTCACCCAACCTCCGCACTCCACCCAACCTACGCACTCCAACCAACTTCCGCACTCCACCCAACCTCCGCACTCCACCCAACTATTGAACTCCACCCAACTTCAGCACTCCACACAACATCCGCAATCCACCCAACCTCCCCACTCCACCCAACCTCCCCACTGCACTCAACCTCCCCACTGTACTCAACCTCCCCACTCCACCCAACCTTCCCACTCCACACAACCTCCCCACTCCACCAAATCTCCCCACTCAACCTAACCTCCCCACTCCACCCAACCTCCCCACTTCACCCAACCTCCCAATTCCACTATGCCTCCGCACTCCACCCAACCTCAGCACTCAACCCAACCTCCCAACATTACCCAACCTCCCCACTCCACCCAACCTCCACACTCCACCCAAACTCCCCACTCCACCCAAACTCCCGACTCCACCCAAACTCCCCACTCCACCCAACCTCCCCATTTCACCCAACCTCCCCACTCAACCCAACCTCTCCACTCCACACAACCTCCTCACTTCACCCAACCTCCCCATTTCACCCAACCTCCCCACTTCACCCAACCTCCCCCCTTCACCCAACCACCCCACTTCACCCAACCTCCCCACTTCACCCAACCTCCCCACTTCACCCAACCTCCCCACTTCACCCAACCTCCCCACTTCACCCAACCTCCCCACTTCACCCAACCTCCCCACTTCACCCAACCTCCCCACTCCACCCAACCTCCCCACTTCACCCAACCTCCGCACTCCACCCAACCTACGCACTCCAACCAACTTCCGCACTCCGCCCAACCTCCGCACTCCACCCAACTATTGCACTCCACCCAACTTCAGCACTCCACACAACTTCCGCACTCCACCCAACCTCCCCACTCCACCCAACCTCCCCACTGCACTCATCCTCCCCACTCTACTCAACCTCCCCACTCCACCCAACCTTCCCACTCCACACAACCTCCCCACTCCACCAAGCCTCCCCGCTCAACCCAACCTCCCCACTCCACCCAACCTCCCCACTCCACCCAACCTCCCCACTTCACCCAACCTCCCAATTCCACTATACCTCCGCACTCCACCCAACCTCCGCATTCAACCCAAACTCCCCACTTTACCCAACCTCCCCACTCCACCCAACCTCCCCACTTCACCCAACCTCCCCACTTCACCCAACCTCCCAATTCCACTATACCTCCGCACTCCACCCAACCTCCGCACTCAACCCAACCTCCCCACTTTACCCAACCTCCCCACTCCACCCAACCTCCCCACTTCACCCAACCTCCTCACTCCACAATGCCTCCCCACTTCACCCAACCTCCCCACTTCACCCAACCTCCCCACTTCACCCAACCTCCCCACTTCACCCAACCTCCCCACTTCACCCAACTTCCCAACTTCACCCAACCTCCCCACTTCACCCAACCTCCCCACTTCACCCAACCTCCCCACTTCACCCAACCTACCAATTCCACAATACCTCCGGACTCCAAACCAACCTCTGCACTCAACCCAACCTCCCCACTTCACCCAACCTCCCCACTTCACCTAACCTCCCCACTTCACCCAACCTCCCCACTTCACCCAACCTCCCCACTTCACCCAACCTCCCCACTTCACCCAACCTCCCCACTCAACCCAACCTCCCCACTTCACCCAACCTCCGCACTCCACCCAACCTACGCACTCCAACCAACTTCCGCACTCCGCCCAACCTCCGCACTCCACCCAACTATTGCACTCCACCCAACTTCAGCACTCCACACAACTTCCGCACTCCACCCAACCTCCCCACTCCACCCAACCTCCCCACTGCACTCATCCTCCCCACTGTACTCAACCTCCCCACTCCACCCAACCTTCCCACTCCACACAACCTCCCCACTCCACCAAGCCTCCCCGCTCAACCCAACCTCCCCACTCCACCCAACCTCCCCACTCCACCCAACCTCCCCACTTCACCCAACCTCCCAATTCCACTATACCTCCGCACTCCACCCAACCTCCGCACTCAACCCAACCTCCCCACTTTACCCAACCTCCCCACTCCACCCAACCTCCCCACTCCACCCAAACTCCCCACTCCACCCAAACTCCCCACTCCACCCAAACTTCCCACTCCACCCAACCTCCCCTCTCCACCCAACCTGCCCACTCCACCCAACCTCCCCACTTCACCCAACCTCCCAATTCCACTTTGCCTCCGCACTCCACCCAACCTCAGCACTCAACCCAACCTCCCAACATTACCCAACCTCCCCACTCCACCCAACCTCCCCACTCCACCCAAACTCCCCACTCCACCCAAACTCCCGACTCCACCCAAACTCCCCACTCCACCCAACCTCCCCATTTCACCCAACCTCCCCACTCAACCCAACCTCTCCACTCCACACAACCTCCTCACTTCACCCAACCTCCCCATTTCACCCAACCTCCCCACTTCACCCAACCTCCCCCCTTCACCCAACCACCCCACTTCACCCAACCTCCCCACTTCACCCAACCACCCCACTTCACCCAGCCTCCCCACTTCACCCAACCTCCCCACTTCACCCAACCTCCCCACTTCACCCAACCTCCCCACTTCACCCAACCTCCCCACTTCACCCAACCTCCCCACTCCACCCAACCTCCCCACTTCACCCAACCTCCGCACTCCACCCAACCTACGCACTCCAACCAACTTCCGCACTCCGCCCAACCTCCGCACTCCATCCAACTATTGCACTCCACCCAACTTCAGCACTCCACACAACTTCCGCACTCCACCCAACCTCCCCACTCCACCCAACCTCCCCACTGCACTCATCCTCCCAACTGTACTCAACCTCCCCACTCCACCCAACTTTCCACTCCACACAACGTCCCCACTCCACCAAGCCTCCCCGCTCAACCCAACCTCCCCACTCCACCCAACCTCCCCACTTCACCCAACCTCCCCACTTCACCCAACCTCCCAATTCCACTATACCTCCGCACTCCACCCAACCTCCGCACTCAACCCAACCTCCCCACTTCACCCAACCTCCCCACTTCACCCAACTTCCCCACTTCACCCAACCTCCCCACTTCACCCAACCTCCCCACTTCACCCAACCTCCCCACTTCACCCAACCTACCAATTCCACTATACCTCCGGACTCCAAACCAACCTCTGCACTCAACCCAACCTCCCCACTTCACCCAACCTCCCCACTCCACCCAACCTCCCCACTTCACCCAACCTCCGCACTCCACCCATCCTACGCACTCCACCCAACCTCCGCACTCAACCCAACCTCCCCACTTTACTCAACCTCCCCACTCCACCCAACCTCCCCACTCCACCCAAACTCCCCACTCCACCCAAACTCCCCACTCCACCCAAACTCCCCACTCCACCCAACCTCCCCTCTCCACCCAACCTCCCCACTCCACCCAACCCCCCACTTCACTCAACTTCCCTACTTCACCCAACCTCCCCACTCCACCCAACTTCCGCACTCCACCCAACTTCCGCATTCCATCCAACATCCGCACTCCACCCAACCTCCGCACTCCACCCAACCTCCCCACTCCACCCATCCTCCCCACTCCACCCAACCTCCCCACTCCACCCAACCTTCCCACTCCACACAACCTCCCCACTCCACCAAGCCTCCCCACTCCACCCAACCTCCTCATTTCACCCAGCCTCCCCACTCCACACAACCTCCCAATTCCACTAAGCCTCCCCATTTCACTTCACTTCCATCCAACTTCCGCACTCCACCCAACCTCCGCACTCCACCTAGCCTCCCCACTCCACCCATCCTCCCCACTCCACCCAACCTCCCCACTCCACCCAACCTTCCCACTCCACACAACCTCCGCACTCCACCAAGCCTCCCCACTCAACCCAACCTCCCCACTCCACCCAAACTCCCCTCTCCACCCAACCTCCCCACTTTACCCAACCTCCCCACTTCACCCAACCTCCCAATTCCACTAAGCCTCCCCACTTCACCCAACCTCCCCACTTCACCCAACCTCCCCACTGCACCCAACTTCCCCACTTCACCCAACTTCCCCACTTCACCCAACCTCCCAATTCCACTATACCTCCGCACTCCACCCAATCTCCCCACTCAACCCAACCTCTCCACTCCACTCCACACAACCTCCTCACTTCACCCAACCTCCCCATTTCACCCAACCTCCCCACTTCACCCAACCTCCCCCTTTCACCCAACCACCCCACTTCACCCAACCTCCCCACTTCACCCAACCACCCCACTTCACCCTACCTCCCCACTTCACCCAACCTCCCCACTTCACCCAACCTCCCCACTTCACCCAACCTCCCCACTTCACCCAACCTCCCCACTTCACCCAACCTCCCCACTTCACCCAACCTCCCCACTCCACCCAACCTCCCCACTTCACCCAACCTCCGCACTCAACCCAACCTCCCCACTTCACCCAACCTCCCCACTTCACCCAACTTCCCCACTTCACCCAACCTCCCCACTTCACCCAACCTCCCCACTTCACCCAACCTCCCCACTTCACCCAACCTACCAATTCCACTATACCTCCGGACTCCAAACCAACCTCTGCACTCAACCCAACCTCCCCACTTCACCCAACCTCCCCACTCCACCCAACCTCCCCACTTCACCCAACCTCCGCACTCCACCCATCCTACGCACTCCACCCAACCTCCGCACTCAACCCAACCTCCCCACTTTACTCAACCTCCCCACTCCACCCAACCTCCCCACTCCACCCAAACTCCCCACTCCACCCAAACTCCCCACTCCACCCAAACTCCCCACTCCACCCAACCTCCCCTCTCCACCCAACCTCCCCACTCCACCCAACCCCCCACTTCACTCAACTTCCCTACTTCACCCAACCTCCCCACTCCACCCAACTTCCGCACTCCACCCAACTTCCGCATTCCATCCAACATCCGCACTCCACCCAACCTCCGCACTCCACCCAACCTCCCCACTCCACCCATCCTCCCCACTCCACCCAACCTCCCCACTCCACCCAACCTTCCCACTCCACACAACCTCCCCACTCCACCAAGCCTCCCCACTCCACCCAACCTCCTCATTTCACCCAGCCTCCCCACTCCACACAACCTCCCAATTCCACTAAGCCTCCCCATTTCACTTCACTTCCATCCAACTTCCGCACTCCACCCAACCTCCGCACTCCACCTAGCCTCCCCACTCCACCCATCCTCCCCACTCCACCCAACCTCCCCACTCCACCCAACCTTCCCACTCCACACAACCTCCGCACTCCACCAAGCCTCCCCACTCAACCCAACCTCCCCACTCCACCCAAACTCCCCTCTCCACCCAACCTCCCCACTTTACCCAACCTCCCCACTTCACCCAACCTCCCAATTCCACTAAGCCTCCCCACTTCACCCAACCTCCCCACTTCACCCAACCTCCCCACTGCACCCAACTTCCCCACTTCACCCAACTTCCCCACTTCACCCAACCTCCCAATTCCACTATACCTCCGCACTCCACCCAATCTCCCCACTCAACCCAACCTCTCCACTCCACTCCACACAACCTCCTCACTTCACCCAACCTCCCCATTTCACCCAACCTCCCCACTTCACCCAACCTCCCCCTTTCACCCAACCACCCCACTTCACCCAACCTCCCCACTTCACCCAACCACCCCACTTCACCCTACCTCCCCACTTCACCCAACCTCCCCACTTCACCCAACCTCCCCACTTCACCCAACCTCCCCACTTCACCCAACCTCCCCACTTCACCCAACCTCCCCACTTCACCCAACCTCCCCACTCCACCCAACCTCCCCACTTCACCCAACCTCCGCACTCCACCCAACCTACGCACTCCAACCAACTTCCGCACTCCGCCCAACCTCCGCACTCCACCCAACTATTGCACTCCACCCAACTTCAGCACTCCACACAACTTCCCCACTGTACTCAACCTCCCCACTCCACCCAACCTTCCCACTCCACACAACCTCCCCACTCCACCAAGCCTCCCCGCTCAACCCAACCTCCCCACTCCACCCAACCTCCCCACTTCACCCAACCTCCCCACTTCACCCAACCTCCCAATTCCACTATACCTCCGCACTCCACCCAACCTCCGCACTCAACCCAACCTCCCCACTTTACCCAACCTCCCCACTCCACCCAACCTCCCCACTCCACCCAAACTCCCCACTCCACCCAAACTCCCCACTCCACCCAAACTGCCCACTCCACCCAACCTCCCCACTCCACCCAACCTCCCCACTCCACCCAACCCCCCACTTCACTCAACTTCCCTACTTCACCCAACCTCCCCACTCCACCCAACCTACGCACTCCACCCAAACTTCGCAATTAACCCAACCTCCACACTTCACCCAACGCACAACTCCATCCAACATCCCCACTCCACCCAACCTCCGCACTCCACCCAACCTCCCCACTCCACCCATCCTCCCCACTCCACCCAACCTCCCCACTCCACCCAACCTTCCCACTCCACACAACCTCCCCACTCCACCACACCTCCCCACTCAACCCAACCTCCCCACTCCACCCAACCTCCTCATTTCACCCAGCCTCCCCACTCCACCCAACCTCCCAATTCCACTAAGCCTCCCCACTTCACCCAACCTCCCCACTTCACCCAACCTCCCCACTTCACCCAACCTCCCCACTTCACCCAACCTCCCCACTTCACCCAACCACCCAATTCCACTACACCTCCGCATTCCACCCAACCTCCGCACTCAACCCAACCTCCCCACTTTACCCAACCTCCCCACTCCACCCAACCTCCCCACTTCACCCAACCTCCCCACTCCACAATGCCTCCCCACTTCACCCAACCTCCCCACTTCACCCAACCTCCACACTTCACCCAACCTCCCCACTTCACCCAACCTCCCCACTTCACCCAACCTACCAATTCCACTATACCTCCGGACTCCAACCAACCTCTGCACTCAACCCAACCTCCCCACTTCGCCCAACCTCCCCTCTCCACCCAACCTCCCCACTTCACCCAACCTCCGCACTCCACCCAACCTACGCATTCCAACCAACTTCCGCACTCCGCCCAACCTCCGCACTCCACCCAACTATTGCACTCCACCCAACTTCAGCACTCCACACAACTTCCGCACTCCATCCAACCTCCCCACTCCACCCAACCTCCCCACTGCACTCAACCTCCCCACTGTACTCAACCTCCCCACTCCACCCAACCTTCCCACTCCACACAACCTCCCCACTCCACCAAGCCTCCCCGCTCAACCCAACTTCCCCACTCCACCCAACCTCCCCACTTCACCCAACCTCCCCACTTCACCCAACTTCCCAATTCCACTATACCTCCGCACTCCACCCAACCTCCGCACTCAACCCAACCTCCCCACTTTACCCAACCTCCCCACTCCACCCAACCTCCCCACTCCACCCAAACTCCCCACTCCCCCCAAACTCCCCACTCCACCCAAACGCCCCACTCCACCCAACCTCCCCACTCCACCCAACCTCCCCACTCCACCCAACCTACGCACTCCACCAAAACTTCGCAATTAACCCAACCTCCACACTTCACCCAACGCACAACTCCATCCAACATGCCCACTTCAAACTTCCGCACACCACCCAACCACTCCACTCCACCCAACTTCCGCACTCCACCCAACTTCCGTATTCCATCCAACATCCGCACTCCACCCAACCTCCGCACTCCACCCAACCTCCCCACTCCACCCATCCTCCCCACTCCACCCAACCTCCCCACTCCACCCAACCTTCCCACTCCACACAACCTCCCCACTCCACCAAGCCTCCCCACTCAACCCAACCTCCCCACTCCACCCAACCTCCTCATTTCACCCAGCCTCCCCACTCCACCCAACCTCCCAATTCCACTAAGCCTCCCCACTTCACCCAACCTCCCCACTTCACCCAACCTCCCCACTCCACCCAACCTCCCCACTTCACCCAACCTCCGCACTCCACCCAACCTACGCACTCCAACCAACTTCCGCACTCCGCCCAACCTCCGCACTCCACCCAACTATTGCACTCCACCCAACTTCAGCCCTTCACACAACTTCCGCACTCCACCCAACCTCCCCACTCCACCCAACCTCCCCACTGCACTCAACCTCCCCACTCAACCCAACCTCCCCACTCCACCCAACCTCCTCACTTCACCCAGTCTCCCCACTCCACCCAACCTCCCCTCTCCACCCAACCTCCCCACGTCACCCAACCTCCCCACTTCACTCAACCTCCCCAATCCACTCAACCTCCCCACTCCACCCAACCTTCCAAATCCACACAACCTCCCCACTCCACCAAACCTCCCCACTCATCCCAATCTCCCCACTCCACCCAACCTCCTCACTTCACCCAGCCTCCCCACTCCACCCAAACTCCCCTCTCCACCCAACCTCCCCACTTCACCCAACCTCCCAATTCCACTAAGCCTCCCCACTTCACCCACCCTCCCCACTTCACCCAACCTCCCCACTGCACCCAACTTCCCCACTTCACCCAACTTCCCCACTTCACCCAACCTTCTAATTCCACTATACCTCCGCACTCCACCCAATCTCCCCACTCAACCCAACCTCTCCACTCCACACAACCTCCTCACTTCACCCAACCTCCCCACTTCACCCAACCTCCCCACTTCACCCAACCTCCCCACTTCACCCAACCTCCCCACTTCACCCAACCTCCCCACTTCACCCAACCTCCCCACTCCACCCAACCACCCCACTTCACCCAACCTCCGCACTCCACCCAACCTCCCCACTCCACCCAAACCCCCACTCCACCCAAACTCCCCACTCCACCCAAACTCCCCACTCCACCCAACCTCCCCACTCCACCCAACCTCCCCACTCCACCCAACCCCCCACTTCACTCAACTTCCCTACTTCACCCAACCTCCCCACTCCACCCAACCTACGCACTCCACCCAAACTTCGCAATTAACCCAACCTCCACACTTCACCCAACGCACAACTCCATCCAACATCCCCACTCCACCCAACCTCCGCATTCCACCCAACCTCCCCACTCCACCCATCCTCCCCACTCCACCCAACCTCCCCACTCCACCCAACCTTCCCACTCCACACAACCTCCCCACTCCACCACACCTCCCCACTCAACCCAACCTCCCCACTCCACCCAACCTCCTCATTTCACCCAGCCTCCCCACTCCACCCAACCTCCCAATTCCACTAAGCCTCCCCACTTCACCCAACCTCCCCACTTCACCCAACCTCCCCACTTCACCCAACCTCCCCACTTCACCCAACCTCCCCACTTCACCCAACCACCCAATTCCACTACACCTCCGCATTCCACCCAACCTCCGCACTCAACCCAACCTCCCCACTTTACCCAACCTCCCCACTCCACCCAACCTCCCCACTTCACCCAACCTCCCCACTCCACAATGCCTCCCCACTTCACCCAACCTCCCCACTTCACCCAACCTCCCCACTTCACCCAACCTCCCCACTTCACCCAACCTACCAATTCCACTATACCTCCGGACTCCAACCAACCTCTGCACTCAACCCAACCTCCCCACTTCGCCCAACCTCCCCACTCCACCCAACCTCCCCACTTCACCCAACGTCCGCACTCCACCCAACCTACGCATTCCAACCAACTTCCGCACTCCGCCCAACCTCCGCACTCCACCCAACTTCAGCACTCCACACAACTTCCGCACTCCATCCAACCTCCCCACTCCACCCAACCTCCCCACTGCACTCAACCTCCCCACTGTACTCAACCTCCCCACTCCACCCAACCTTCCCACTCCACACAACCTCCCCACTCCACCAAGCCTCCCCGCTCAACCCAACTTCCCCACTCCACCCAACCTCCCCACTTCACCCAACCTCCCCACTTCACCCAACTTCCCAATTCCACTATACCTCCGCACTCCACCCAACCTCCGCACTCAACCCAACCTCCCCACTTTACCCAACCTCCCCACTCCACCCAACCTCCCCACTCCACCCAAACTCCCCACTCCCCCCAAACTCCCCACTCCACCCAAACGCCCCACTCCACCCAATCTCCCCACTCCACCCAACCTCCCCACTCCACCCAACCTACGCACTCCACCAAAACTTCGCAATTAACCCAACCTCCACACTTCACCCAACGCACAACTCCATCCAACATCCCCACTTCAAACTTCCGCACACCACCCAACCACTCCACTCCACCCAACTTCCGCACTCCACCCAACTTCCGTATTCCATCCAACATCCGCACTCCACCCAACCTCCGCACTCCACCCAACCTCCCCACTCCACCCATCCTCCCCACTCCACCCAACCTCCCCACTCCACCCAACCTTCCCACTCCACACAACCTCCCCACTCCACCAAGCCTCCCCACTCAACCCAACCTCCCCACTCCACCCAACCTCCTCATTTCACCCAGCCTCCCCTCTCCACCCAACCTCCCAATTCCACTAAGCCTCCCCACTTCACCCAACCTCCCCACTTCACCCAACCTCCCCACTCCACCCAACCTCCCCACTTCACCCAACCTCCGCACTCCACCCAACCTACGCACTCCAACCAACTTCCGCACTCCGCCCAACCTCCGCACTCCACCCAACTATTGCACTCCACCCAACTTCAGCCCTTCACACAACTTCCGCACTCCACCCAACCTCCCCACTCCACCCAACCTCCCCACTGCACTCAACCTCCCCACTCAACCCAACCTCCCCACTCCACCCAACCTCCTCACTTCACCCAGTCTCCCCACTCCACCCAACCTCCCCTCTCCACCCAACCTCCCCACGTCACCCAACCTCCCCACTTCACTCAACCTCCCCAATCCACTCAACCTCCCCACTCCACCCAACCTTCCAAATCCACACAACCTCCCCACTCCACCAAACCTCCCCACTCATCCCAATCTCCCCACTCCACCCAACCTCCTCACTTCACCCAGCCTCCCCACTCCACCCAAACTCCCCTCTCCACCCAACCTCCCCACTTCACCCAACCTCCCAATTCCACTAAGCCTCCCCACTTCACCCACCCTCCCCACTTCACCCAACCTCCCCACTGCACCCAACTTCCCCACTTCACCCAACTTCCCCACTTCACCCAACCTCCCAATTCCACTATACCTCCGCACTCCACCCAATCTCCCCACTCAACCCAACCTCTCCACTCCACACAACCTCCTCACTTCACCCAACCTCCCCCCTTCACCCAACCACCCCACTTCACCCAACCTCCCCACTTCACCCAACCTCCCCACTTCACCCAACCTCCCCACTTCACCCAACCTCCCCACTTCACCCAACCTCCCCACTTCACCCAACCTCCCCACTCCACCCAACCACCCCACTTCACCCAACCTCCGCACTCCACCCAACCTCCCCACTCCACCCAAACTCCCCACTCCACCCAACCTCCCCACTCCACCCAACCTCCCCACTCCACCCAACCCCCCACTTCACTCAACTTCCCTACTTCACCCAACCTCTCCACTCCACCCAACCTACGCACTCCACCCAAACTTCGCAATTAACCCAACCTCCACACTTCACCCAACGCACAACTCCATCCAACATCCCCACTCCACCCAACCTCCGCACTCCACCCAACCTCCCCACTCCACCCATCCTCCCCACTCCACCCAACCTCCCCACTCCACCCAACCTTCCCACTCCACACAACCTCCCCACTCCACCACACCTCCCCACTCAACCCAACCTCCCCACTCCACCCAACCTCCTCATTTCACCCAGCCTCCCCACTCCACCCAACCTCCCAATTCCACTAAGCCTCCCCACTTCACCCAACCTCCCCACTTCACCCAACCTCCCCACTTCACCCAACCTCCCCACTTCACCCAACCTCCCCACTTCACCCAACCACCCAATTCCACTACACCTCCGCATTCCACCCAACCTCCGCACTCAACCCAACCTCCCCACTTTACCCAACCTCCCCACTCCACCCAACCTCCCCACTTCACCCAACCTCCCCACTCCACAATGCCTCCCCACTTCACCCAACCTCCCCACTTCACCCAACCTCCACACTTCACCCAACCTCCCCACTTCACCCAACCTCCCCACTTCACCCAACCTACCAATTCCACTATACCTCCGGACTCCAACCAACCTCTGCACTCAACCCAACCCCCCCACTTCGCCCAACCTCCCCACTCCACCCAACCTCCCCACTTCACCCAACCTCCGCACTCCACCCAACCTACGCATTCCAACCAACTTCCGCACTCCGCCCAACCTCCGCACTCCACCCAACTATTGCACTCCACCCAACTTCAGCACTCCACACAACTTCCGCACTCCATCCAACCTCCCCACTCCACCCAACCTCCCCACTGCACTCAACCTCCCCACTGTACTCAACCTCCCCACTCCACCCAACCTTCCCACTCCACACAACCTCCCCACTCCACCAAGCCTCCCCGCTCAACCCAACTTCCCCACTCCACCCAACCTCCCCACTTCACCCAACCTCCCCACTTCACCCAACTTCCCAATTCCACTATACCTCCGCACTCCACCCAACCTCCGCACTCAACCCAACCTCCCCACTTTACCCAACCTCCCCACTCCACCCAACCTCCCCACTCCACCCAAACTCCCCACTCCCCCCAAACTCCCCACTCCACCCAAACGCCCCACTCCACCCAACCTCCCCACTCCACCCAACCTCCCCACTCCACCCAACCTACGCACTCCACCAAAACTTCGCAATTAACCCAACCTCCACACTTCACCCAACGCACAACTCCATCCAACATCCCCACTTCAAACTTCCGCACACCACCCAACCACTCCACTCCACCCAACTTCCGCACTCCACCCAACTTCCGTATTCCATCCAACATCCGCACTCCACCCAACCTCCGCACTCCACCCAACCTCCCCACTCCACCCATCCTCCCCACTCCACCCAACCTCCCCACTCCACCCAACCTTCCCACTCCACACACCTCCCCACTCCACCAAGCCTCCCCACTCAACCCAACCTCCCCACTCCACCCAACCTCCTCATTTCACCCAGTCTCCCCACTCCACCCAACCTCCCAATTCCACTAAGCCTCCCCACTTCACCCAACCTCCCCACTTCACCCAACCTCCCCACTCCACCCAACCTCCCCACTTCACCCAACCTCCGCACTCCACCCAACCTACGCACTCCAACCAACTTCCGCACTCCGCCCAACCTCCGCACTCCACCCAACTATTGCACTCCACCCAACTTCAGCCCTTCACACAACTTCCGCACTCCACCCAACCTCCCCACTCCACCCAACCTCCCCACTGCACTCAACCTCCCCACTCAACCCAACCTCCCCACTCCACCCAACCTCCTCACTTCACCCAGTCTCCCCACTCCACCCAACCTCCCCTCTCCACCCAACCTCCCCACGTCACCCAACCTCCCCACTTCACTCAACCTCCCCAATCCACTCAACCTCCCCACTCCACCCAACCTTCCAAATCCACACAACCTCCCCACTCCACCAAACCTCCCCACTCATCCCAATCTCCCCACTCCACCCAACCTCCTCACTTCACCCAGCCTCCCCACTCCACCCAAACTCCCCTCTCCACCCAACCTCCCCACTTCACCCAACCTCCCAATTCCACTAAGCCTCCCCACTTCACCCACCCTCCCCACTTCACCCAACCTCCCCACTGCACCCAACTTCCCCACTTCACCCAACTTCCCCACTTCACCCAACCTCCCAATTCCACTATACCTCCGCACTCCACCCAATCTCCCCACTCAACCCAACCTCTCCACTCCACACAACCTCCTCACTTCACCCAACCTCCCCCCTTCACCCAACCACCCCACTTCACCCAACCTCCCCACTTCACCCAACCTCCCCACTTCACCCAACCTCCCCACTTCACCCAACCTCCCCACTTCACCCAACCTCCCCACTTCACCCAACCTCCCCACTCCACCCAACCACCCCACTTCACCCAACCTCCGCACTCCACCCAACCTCCCCACTCCACCCAACCTCCCCACTGCACTCAACCTCCCCACTCAACCCAACCTCCCCACTCCACCCAACCTCCTCACTTCACCCAGCCTCCCCACTCCACCCAACCTCCCCTCTCCACCCAACCTCCCCACGTCACCCAACCTCCCCACTTCACTCAACCTCCCCAATCCACTCAACCTCCCCACTCCACCCAACCTTCCAAATCCACACAAACTCCTCACTTCACCCAGCCTTCCCCCTCCACCCAAACTCCCCTCTCCACCCAACCTCCCCACTTCACCCAACCTCCCAATTCCACTAAGCCTCCCCACTTCACCCAACCTCCCCACTTCACCCAACCTCCCCACTACACCCAACTTCCCCACTTCACCCAACTTCACCACTTCACCCAACCTCCCAATTCCACTATACCTCCGCACTCCACCCAATCTCCCCACTCAACCCAACCTCTCCACTCCACACAACCTCCTCACTTCACCCAACCTCCCCATTTCACCCAACCTCCCCACTTCACCCAACCTCCCCCCTTCACCCAACCACCCCACTTCACCCAACCTCCCCACTTCACCCAACCACCCCACTTCACCCATCCTCCCCACTTCACCCAACCTCCCCACTTCACCCAACCTCCCCACTTCACCCAACCTCCCCACTTCACCCAACCTCCCCACTTCACCCAACCTCCGCACTCCACCCAACCTACGCATTCCAACCAACTTCCGCACTCCGCCCAACCTCCGCACTCCACCCAACTATTGCACTCCACCCAACTTCAGCACTCCACACAACTTCCGCACTCCACCCAACCTCCCCACTCCACCCAACCTCCCCACTGCACTCAACCTCCCCACTGTACTCAACCTCCCAACTCCACCCAACCTTCCCACTCCACACAACCTCCCCACTCCACCAAGCCTCCCCGCTCAACCCAACTTCCCCACTCCACCCAACCTCCCCACTTCACCCAACCTCCCCACTTCACCCAACTTCCCAATTCCACTATACCTCCGCACTCCACCCAACCTCCGCACTCAACCCAACCTCCCCACTTTACCCAACCTCCCCACTCCACCCAACCTCCCCACTCCACCCAAACTCCCCACTCCCCCCAAACTCCCCACTCCACCAAACTCCCCACTCCACCCAACCTCCCCACTCCACCCAACCTCCCCACTCCACCCAACCTACGCACTCCACCCAAACTTCGCAATTAACCCAACCTCCACACTTCACCCAACGCACAACTCCATCCAACATCCCCACTTCAAACTTCCGCACACCACCCAACCACTCCACTCCACCCAACTTCCGCACTCCACCCAACTTCCGTATTCCATCCAACATCCGCACTCCACCCAACCTCCGCACTCCACCCAACCTCCCCACTCCACCCATCCTCCCCACTCCACCCAACCTCCCCACTCCACCCAACCTTCCCACTCCACACAACCTCCCCACTCCACCAAGCATCCCCACTCAACCCAACCTCCCCACTCCACCCAACCTCCTCATTTCACCCAGCCTCCCCACTCCACCCAACCTCCCAATTCCACTAAGCCTCCCCACTTCACCCAACCTCCCCACTTCACCCAACCTCCCCACTCCACCCAACCTCCCCACTTCACCCAACCTCCGCACTCCACCCAACCTACGCACTCCAACCAACTTCCGCACTCCGCCCAACCTCCGCACTCCACCCAAATATTGCACTCCACCCAACTTCAGCCCTTCACACAACTTCCGCACTCCACCCAACCTCCCCACTCCACCCAACCTCCCCACTGCACTCAACCTCCCCACTCCACCCAACCTCCCCACTCCACCCAACCTCCTCACTTCACCCAGCCTCCCCACTCCACCCAACCTCCCCTCTCCACCCAACCTCCCCACGTCACCCAACCTCCCCACTTCACTCAACCTCCCCAATCCACTCAACCTCCCCACTCCACCCAACCTTCCAAATCCACACAACCTCCCCACTCCACCAAACCTCCCCACTCATCCCCATCTCCCCACTCCACCCAACCTCCTCACTTCACCCAGCCTCCCCACTCCACCCAAACTCCCCTCTCCACCCAACCTCCCCACTTCACCCAACCTCCCAATTCCACTAAGCCTCCCCACTTCACCCAACTTCCCCACTTCACCCAACCTCCCAATTCCACTATACCTCCGCACTCCACCCAATCTCCCCACTCAACCCAACCTCTCCACTCCACACAACCTCCTCACTTCACCCAACCTCCCCATTTCACTCAACCTCCCCACTTCGCCCAACCTCCCCCCTTCACCCAACCACACCACTTCACCCAACCTCCCCACTTCACCCAACCACCCCACTTCACCCAACCTCCCCACTTCACCCAACCTCCCCACTTCACCCAACCTCCCCACTTCACCCAACCTCCCCACTTCACCCAACCTCCCCACTTCACCCAACCTCCCCACTTCACCCAACCTCCCCACTCCACCCAACCACCCCACTTCACCCAACCTCCGCACTCCACCCAACCTCCCCACTCCACCCAACCTCCCCACTCCACCCAACCTCCCCACTCCACCCAACCACCCCACTTCACCCAACCTCCGCACTCCACCCAACCTCCCCACTCCACCCAAACTCCCCACTCCACCCAAACTCCCCACTCCACCCAAACTCCCCACTCCACACAACCTCCTCACTTCACCCAGCCTCCCCCCTCCACCCAAACTCCCCTCTCCACCCAACCTCCCCACTTCACCCAACCTCCCAATTCCACTAAGCCTCCCCACTCCACACAACCTCCCAATTCCACTAAGCCTCCCCATTTCACTTCACTTCCATCCAACTTCCGCACTCCACCCAACCTCCGCACTCCACCTAACCTCCCCACTCCGCCCATCCTCCCCACTCCACCCAACCTCCCCACTCCACCCAACCTTCCCACTCCACACAACCTCCGCACTCCACCAAGCCTCCCCACTCAACCCAACCTCCCCACTCCACCCAAACTCCCCTCTCCACCCAACCTCCCCACTTTACCCAACCTCCCCACTTCACCCAACCTCCCAATTCCACTAAGCCTCCCCACTTCACCCAACCTCCCCACTTCACCCAACCTCCCCACTGCACCCAACTTCCCCACTTCACCCAACTTCCCCACTTCACCCAACCTCCCAATTCCACTATACTTCCGCACTCCACCCAATCTCCCCACTCAACCCAACCTCTCCACTCCACACAACCTCCTCACTTCACCCAACCTCCCCATTTCACCCAACCTCCCCACTTCACCCAACCTCCCCCTTTCACCCAACCACCCCACTTCACCCAACCTCCCCACTTCACCCAACCACCCCACTTCACCCTACCTCCCCACTTCACCCAACCTCCCCACTTCACCCAACCTCCCCACTTCACCCAACCTCCCCACTTCACCCAACCTCCCCACTTCACCCAACCTCCCCACTTCACCCAACCTCCCCACTCCACCCAACCTCCCCACTTCACCCAACCTCCGCACTCCACCCAACCTACGCACTCCAACCAACTTCCGCACTCCGCCCAACCTCCGCACTCCACCCAACTATTGCACTCCACCCAACTTCAGCACTCCACACAACTTCCGCACTCCACCCAACCTCCCACTCCACCCAACCTCCCCACTGCACTCATCCTCCCCACTGTACTCAACCTCCCCACTCCACCCAACCTTCCCACTCCACACAACCTCCCCACTCCACCAAGCCTCCCCGCTCAACCCAACCTCCCCACTCCACCCAACCTCCCCACTTCACCCAACCTCCCCACTTCACCCAACCTCCCAATTCCACTATACCTCCGCACTCCACCCAACCTCCGCACTCCACCCAACCTCCCCACTCCACCCAAACTCCCCACTCCACCCAAACTCCCCACTCCACCCAAACTGCCCACTCCACCCAACCTCCCCACTCCACCCAACCTCCCCACTCCACCCAACCCCCCACTTCACTCAACTTCCCTACTTCACCCAACCTCCCCACTCCACCCAACCTACGCACTCCACCCAAACTTCGCAATTAACCCAACCTCCACACTTCACCCAACGCACAACTCCATCCAACATCCCCACTCCACCCAACCTCCGCACTCCACCCAACCTCCCCACTCCACCCATCCTCCCCACTCCACCCAACCTCCCCACTCCACCCAACCTTCCCACTCCACACAACCTCCCCACTCCACCACACCTCCCCACTCAACCCAACCTCCCCACTCCACCCAACCTCCTCATTTCACCCAGCCTCCCCACTCCACCCAACCTCCCAATTCCACTAAGCCTCCCCACTTCACCCAACCTCCCCACTTCACCCAACCTCCCCACTTCACCCAACCACCCAATTCCACTACACCTCCGCATTCCACCCAACCTCCGCACTCAACCCAACCTCCCCACTTTACCCAACCTCCCCACTCCACCCAACCTCCCCACTTCACCCAACCTCCCCACTCCACAATGCCTCCCCACTTCACCCAACCTCCCCACTTCACCCAACCTCCACACTTCACCCAACCTCCCCACTTCACCCAACCTCCCCACTTCACCCAACCTACCAATTCCACTATACCTCCGGACTCCAACCAACCTCTGCACTCAACCCAACCTCCCCACTTCGCCCAACCTCCCCACTCCACCCAACCTCCCCACTTCACC
This sequence comes from Oasisia sp. SBJ-2009, assembly GCA_964017155.1. Lineage (NCBI taxonomy): Eukaryota > Metazoa > Annelida > Polychaeta > Sabellida > Siboglinidae > Oasisia > Oasisia sp. SBJ-2009. Next base: position 27,844,227 of record OZ024855.1, read on the forward strand.
CAACCTCCGCACTCCACCCAACCTACGCATTCCAACCAACTTCCGCACTCCGCCCAACCTCCGCACTCCACCCAACTATTGCACTCCACCCAACTTCAGCACTCCACACAACTTCCGCACTCCATCCAACCTCCCCACTCCACCCAACCTCCCCACTGCACTCAACCTCCCCACTGTACTCAACTTCCCCACTCCACCCAACCTTCCCACTCCACACAACCTCCCCACTCCACCAAGCCTCCCCGCTCAACCCAACTTCCCCACTCCACCCAACCTCCCCACTTCACCCAACCTCCCCACTTCACCCAACTTCCCAATTCCACTATACCTCCGCACTCCACCCAACCTCCGCACTCAACCCAACCTCCCCACTTTACCCAACCTCCCCACTCCACCCAACCTCCCCACTCCACCCAAACTCCCCACTCCCCCCAAACTCCCCACTCCACCCAAACGCCCCACTCCACCCAACCTCCCCACTCCACCCAACCTCCCCACTCCACCCAACCTACGCACTCCACCAAAACTTCGCAATTAACCCAACCTCCACACTTCACCCAACGCACAACTCCATCCAACATCCCCACTTCAAACTTCCGCACACCACCCAACCACTCCACTCCACCCAACTTCCGCACTCCACCCAACTTCCGTATTCCATCCAACATCCGCACTCCACCCAACCTCCGCACTCCACCCAACCTCCCCACTCCACCCATCCTCCCCACTCCACCCAACCTCCCCACTCCACCCAACCTTCCCACTCCACACAACCTCCTCACTCCACCAAGCCTCCCCACTCAACCCAACCTCCCCACTCCACCCAACCTCCTCATTTCACCCAGCCTCCCCACTCCACCCAACCTCCCAATTCCACTAAGCCTCCCCACTTCACCCAACCTCCCCACTTCACCCAACCTCCCCACTCCACCCAACCTCCCCACTTCACCCAACCTCCGCACTCCACCCAACCTACGCACTCCAACCAACTTCCGCACTCCGCCCAACCTCCGCACTCCACCCAACTATTGCACTCCACCCAACTTCAGCCCTTCACACAACTTCCGCACTCCACCCAACCTCCCCACTCCACCCAACCTCCCCACTGCACTCAACCTCCCCACTCAACCCAACCTCCCCACTCCACCCAACCTCCTCACTTCACCCAGTCTCCCCACTCCACCCAACCTCCCCTCTCCACCCAACCTCCCCACGTCACCCAACCTCCCCACTTCACTCAACCTCCCCAATCCACTTAACCTCCCCACTCCACCCAACCTTCCAAATCCACACAACCTCCCCACTCCACCAAACCTCCCCACTCATCCCAATCTCCCCACTCCACCCAACCTCCTCACTTCACCCAGCCTCCCCACTCCACCCAAACTCCCCTCTCCACCCAACCTCCCCACTTCACCCAACCTCCCAATTCCACTAAGCCTCCCCACTTCACCCACCCTCCCCACTTCACCCAACCTCCCCACTGCACCCAACTTCCCCACTTCACCCAACTTCCCCACTTCACCCAACCTCCCAATTCCACTATACCTCCGCACTCCACCCAATCTCCCCACTCAACCCAACCTCTCCACTCCACACAACCTCCTCACTTCACCCAACCTCCCCCCTTCACCCAACCACCCCACTTCACCCAACCTCCCCACTTCACCCAACCTCCCCACTTCACCCAACCTCCCCACTTCACCCAACCTCCCCACTTCACCCAACCTCCCCACTTCACCCAACCTCCCCACTCCACCCAACCACCCCACTTCACCCAACCTCCGCACTCCACCCAACCTCCCCACTCCACCCAAACCCCCGCTCCACCCAAACTCCCCACTCCACCCAAACTCCCCACTCCACCCAACCTCCCCACTCCACCCAACCTCCCCACTCCACCCAACCCCCCACTTCACTCAACTTCCCTACTTCACCCAACCTCCCCACTTCACTCAACCTCCCCAATCCACTCAACCTCCCCACTCCACCCAACCTTCCAAATCCACACAACCTCCTCACTTCACCCAGCCTTCCCCCTCCACCCAAACTCCCCTCTCCACCCAACCTCCCCACTTCACCCAACCTCCCAATTCCACTAAGCCTCCCCACTTCACCCAACCTCCCCACTTCACCCAACCTCCCCACTACACCCAACTTCCCCACTTCACCCAACTTCACCACTTCACCCAACCTCCCAATTCCACTATACCTCCGCACTCCACCCAATCTCCCCACTCAACCCAACCTCTCCACTCCACACAACCTCCTCACTTCACCCAACCTCCCCATTTCACCCAACCTCCCCACTTCACCCAACCTCCCCCCTTCACCCAACCACCCCACTTCACCCAACCTCCCCACTTCACCCAACCACCCCACTTCACCCATCCTCCCCACTTCACCCAACCTCCCCACTTCACCCAACCTCCCCACTTCACCCAACCTCCCCACTTCACCCAACCTCCCCACTTCACCCAACCTCCGCACTCCACCCAACCTACGCATTCCAACCAACTTCCGCACTCCGCCCAACCTCCGCACTCCACCCAACTATTGCACTCCACCCAACTTCAGCACTCCACACAACTTCCGCACTCCACCCAACCTCCCCACTCCACCCAACCTCCCCACTCCACCCAACCTCCCCACTGCACTCAACCTCCCCACTGTACTCAACCTCCCAACTCCACCCAACCTTCCCACTCCACACAACCTCCCCACTCCACCAAGCCTCCCCGCTCAACCCAACTTCCCCACTCCACCCAACCTCCCCACTTCACCCAACCTCCCCACTTCACCCAACTTCCCAATTCCACTATACCTCCGCACTCCACCCAACCTCCGCACTCAACCCAACCTCCCCACTTTACCCAACCTCCCCACTCCACCCAACCTCCCCACTCCACCCAAACTCCCCACTCCCCCCAAACTCCCCACTCCACCAAACTCCCCACTCCACCCAACCTCCCCACTCCACCCAACCTCCCCACTCCACCCAACCTACGCACTCCACCCAAACTTCGCAATTAACCCAACCTCCACACTTCACCCAACGCACAACTCCATCCAACATCCCCACTTCAAACTTCCGCACACCACCCAACCACTCCACTCCACCCAACTTCCGCACTCCACCCAACTTCCGTATTCCATCCAACATCCGCACTCCACCCAACCTCCGCACTCCACCCAACCTCCCCACTCCACCCATCCTCCCCACTCCACCCAACCTCCCCACTCCACCCAACCTTCCCACTCCACACAACCTCCCCACTCCACCAAGCATCCCCACTCAACCCAACCTCCCCACTCCACCCAACCTCCTCATTTCACCCAGCCTCCCCACTCCACCCAACCTCCCAATTCCACTAAGCCTCCCCACTTCACCCAACCTCCCCACTTCACCCAACCTCCCCACTCCACCCAACCTCCCCACTTCACCCAACCTCCGCACTCCACCCAACCTACACACTACAACCAACTTCCGCACTCCGCCCAACCTCCGCACTCCACCCAACTATTGCACTCCACCCAACTTCAGCCCTTCACACAACTTCCGCACTCCACCCAACCTCCCCACTCCACCCAACCTCCCCACTGCACTCAACCTCCCCACTCCACCCAACCTCCCCACTCCACCCAACCTCCTCACTTCACCCAGCCTCCCCACTCCACCCAACCTCCCCTCTCCACCCAACCTCCCCACGTCACCCAACCTCCCCACTTCACTCAACCTCCCCAATCCACTCAACCTCCCCACTCCACCCAACCTTCCAAATCCACACAACCTCCCCACTCCACCAAACCTCCCCACTCATCCCCATCTCCCCACTCCACCCAACCTCCTCACTTCACCCAGCCTCCCCACTCCACCCAAACTCCCCTCTCCACCCAACCTCCCCACTTCACCCAACCTCCCAATTCCACTAAGCCTCCCCACTTCACCCAACTTCCCCACTTCACCCAACCTCCCAATTCCACTATACCTCCGCACTCCACCCAATCTCCCCACTCAACCCAACCTCTCCACTCCACACAACCTCCTCACTTCACCCAACCTCCCCATTTCACTCAACCTCCCCACTTCACCCAACCTCCACCCTTCACCCAACCACACCACTTCACCCAACCTCCCCACTTCACCCAACCTCCCCACTCCACCCAACCACCCCACTTCACCCAACCTCCGCACTCCACCCAACCTCCCCACTCCACCCAACCTCCCCACTCCACCCAACCTCCCCACTCCACCCAACCACCCCACTTCACCCAACCTCCGCACTCCACCCAACCTCCCCACTCCACCCAAACTCCCCACTCCACCCAAACTCCCCACTCCACCCAAACTCCCCACTCCACACAACCTCCTCACTTCACCCAGCCTCCCCCCTCCACCCAAACTCCCCTCTCCACCCAACCTCCCCACTTCACCCAACCTCCCAATTCCACTAAGCCTCCCCACTCCACACAACCTCCCAATTCCACTAAGCCTCCCCATTTCACTTCACTTCCATCCAACTTCCGCACTCCACCCAACCTCCGCACTCCACCTAACCTCCCCACTCCGCCCATCCTCCCCACTCCACCCAACCTCCCCACTCCACCCAACCTTCCCACTCCACACAACCTCCGCACTCCACCAAGCCTCCCCACTCAACCCAACCTCCCCACTCCACCCAAACTCCCCTCTCCACCCAACCTCCCCACTTTACCCAACCTCCCCACTTCACCCAACCTCCCAATTCCACTAAGCCTCCCCACTTCACCCAACCTCCCCACTTCACCCAACCTCCCCACTGCACCCAACTTCCCCACTTCACCCAACTTCCCCACTTCACCCAACCTCCCAATTCCACAATACCTCCGCACTCCACCCAATCTCCCCACTCAACCCAACCTCTCCACTCCACACAACCTCCTCACTTCACCCAACCTCCCCATTTCACCCAACCTCCCCACTTCACCCAACCTCCCCCTTTCACCCAACCACCCCACTTCACCCAACCTCCCCACTTCACCCAACCACCCCACTTCACCCTACCTCCCCACTTCACCCAACCTCCCCACTTCACCCAACCTCCCCACTTCACCCAACCTCCCCACTTCACCCAACCTCCCCACTTCACCCAACCTCCCCACTTCACCCAACCTCCCCACTCCACCCAACCTCCCCACTTCACCCAACCTCCGCACTCCACCCAACCTACGCACTCCAACCAACTTCCGCACTCCGCCCAACCTCCGCACTCCACCCAACTATTGCACTCCACCCAACTTCAGCACTCCACACAACTTCCGCACTCCACCCAACCTCCCCACTCCACCCAACCTCCCCACTGCACTCATCCTCCCCACTGTACTCAACCTCCCCACTCCACCCAACCTTCCCACTCCACACAACCTCCCCACTCCACCAAGCCTCCCCGCTCAACCCAACCTCCCCACTCCACCCAACCTCCCCACTTCACCCAACCTCCCCACTTCACCCAACCTCCCAATTCCACTATACCTCCGCACTCCACCCAACCTCCGCACTCCACCCAACCTCCCCACTCCACCCAAACTCCCCACTCCACCCAAACTCCCCACTCCACCCAAACTGCCCACTCCACCCAACCTCCCCACTCCACCCAACCTCCCCACTCCACCCAACCCCCCACTTCACTCAACTTCCCTACTTCACCCAACCTCCCCACTCCACCCAACCTACGCACTCCACCCAAACTGCCCACTCCACCCAACCTCCCCACTCCACCCAACCTCCGCACTCCACCCAACCTCCCCACTCCACCCATCCTCCCCACTCCACCCAACCTCCCCACTCCACCCAACCTTCCCACTCCACACAACCTCCCCACTCCACCACACCTCCCCACTCAACCCAACCTCCCCACTCCACCCAACCTCCTCATTTCACCCAGCCTCCCCACTCCACCCAACCTCCCAATTCCACTAAGCCTCCCCACTTCACCCAACCTCCCCACTTCACCCAACCTCCCCACTTCACCCAACCTCCCCACTTCACCCAACCTACCCACTTCACCCAACCACCCAATTCCACTACACCTCCGCATTCCACCCAACCTCCGCACTCAACCCAACCTCCCCACTTTACCCAACCTCCCCACTCCACCCAACCTCCCCACTTCACCCAACCTCCCCACTCCACAATGCCTCCCCACTTCACCCAACCTCCCCACTTCACCCAACCTCCACATTTCACCCAACCTCCCCACTTCACCCAACCTCCCCACTTCACCCAACCTACCAATTCCACTATACCTCCGGACTCCAACCAACCTCTGCACTCAACCCAACCTCCCCACTTCGCCCAACCTCCCCACTCCACCCAACCTCCCCACTTCACCCAACCTCCGCACTCCACCCAACCTACGCATTCCAACCAACTTCCGCACTCCGCCCAACCTCCGCACTCCACCCAACTATTGCACTCCACCCAACTTCAGCACTCCACACAACTTCCGCACTCCATCCAACCTCCCCACTCCACCCAACCTCCCCACTGCACTCAACCTCCCCACTGTACTCAACTTCCCCACTCCACCCAACCTTCCCACTCCACACAACCTCCCCACTCCACCAAGCCTCCCCGCTCAACCCAACTTCCCCACTCCACCCAACCTCCCCACTTCACCCAACCTCCCCACTTCACCCAACTTCCCAATTCCACTATACCTCCGCACTCCACCCAACCTCCGCACTCAACCCAACCTCCCCACTTTACCCAACCTCCCCACTCCACCCAACCTCCCCACTCCACCCAAACTCCCCACTCCCCCCAAACTCCCCACTCCACCCAAACGCCCCACTCCACCCAACCTCCCCACTCCACCCAACCTCCCCACTCCACCCAACCTACGCACTCCACCAAAACTTCGCAATTAACCCAACCTCCACACTTCACCCAACGCACAACTCCATCCAACATCCCCACTTCAAACTTCCGCACACCACCCAACCACTCCACTCCACCCAACTTCCGCACTCCACCCAACTTCCGTATTCCATCCAACATCCGCACTCCACCCAACCTCCGCACTCCACCCAACCTCCCCACTCCACCCATCCTCCCCACTCCACCCAACCTCCCCACTCCACCCAACCTTCCCACTCCACACAACCTCCCCACTCCACCAAGCCTCCCCACTCAACCCAACCTCCCCACTCCACCCAACCTCCTCATTTCACCCAGCCTCCCCACTCCACCCAACCTCCCAATTCCACTAAGCCTCCCCACTTCACCCAACCTCCCCACTTCACCCAACCTCCCCACTCCACCCAACCTCCCCACTTCACCCAACCTCCGCACTCCACCCAACCTACGCACTCCAACCAACTTCCGCACTCCGCCCAACCTCCGCACTCCACCCAACTATTGCACTCCACCCAACTTCAGCCCTTCACACAACTTCCGCACTCCACCCAACCTCCCCACTCCACCCAACCTCCCCACTGCACTCAACCTCCCCACTCAACCCAACCTCCCCACTCCACCCAACCTCCTCACTTCACCCAGTCTCCCCACTCCACCCAACCTCCCCTCTCCACCCAACCTCCCCACGTCACCCAACCTCCCCACTTCACTCAACCTCCCCAATCCACTTAACCTCCCCACTCCACCCAACCTTCCAAATCCACACAACCTCCCCACTCCACCAAACCTCCCCACTCATCCCAATCTCCCCACTCCACCCAACCTCCTCACTTCACCCAGCCTCCCCACTCCACCCAAACTCCCCTCTCCACCCAACCTCCCCACTTCACCCAACCTCCCAATTCCACTAAGCCTCCCCACTTCACCCACCCTCCCCACTTCACCCAACCTCCCCACTGCACCCAACTTCCCCACTTCACCCAACTTCCCCACTTCACCCAACCTCCCAATTCCACTATACCTCCGCACTCCACCCAATCTCCCCACTCAACCCAACCTCTCCACTCCACACAACCTCCTCACTTCACCCAACCTCGCCCCTTCACCCAACCACCCCACTTCACCCAACCTCCACACTTCACCCAACCTCCCCACTTCACCCAACCTCCCCACTTCACCCAACCTACCAATTCCACTATACCTCCGGACTCCAACCAACCTCTGCACTCAACCCAACCTCCCCACTTCGCCCAACCTCCCCACTCCACCCAACCTCCCCACTTCACCCAACCTCCGCACTCCACCCAACCTACGCATTCCAACCAACTTCCGCACTCCGCCCAACCTCCGCACTCCACCCAACTATTGCACTCCACCCAACTTCAGCACTCCACACAACTTCCGCACTCCATCCAACCTCCCCACTCCACCCAACCTCCCCACTGCACTCAACCTCCCCACTGTACTCAACTTCCCCACTCCACCCAACCTTCCCACTCCACACAACCTCCCCACTCCACCAAGCCTCCCCGCTCAACCCAACTTCCCCACTCCACCCAACCTCCCCACTTCACCCAACCTCCCCACTTCACCCAACTTCCCAATTCCACTATACCTCCGCACTCCACCCAACCTCCGCACTCAACCCAACCTCCCCACTTTACCCAACCTCCCCACTCCACCCAACCTCCCCACTCCACCCAAACTCCCCACTCCCCCCAAACTCCCCACTCCACCCAAACGCCCCACTCCACCCAACCTCCCCACTCCACCCAACCTCCCCACTCCACCCAACCTACGCACTCCACCAAAACTTCGCAATTAACCCAACCTCCACACTTCACCCAACGCACAACTCCATCCAACATCCCCACTTCAAACTTCCGCACACCACCCAACCACTCCACTCCACCCAACTTCCGCACTCCACCCAACTTCCGTATTCCATCCAACATCCGCACTCCACCCAACCTCCGCACTCCACCCAACCTCCCCACTCCACCCATCCTCCCCACTCCACCCAACCTCCCCACTCCACCCAACCTTCCCACTCCACACAACCTCCCCACTCCACCAAGCCTCCCCACTCAACCCAACCTCCCCACTCCACCCAACCTCCTCATTTCACCCAGCCTCCCCACTCCACCCAACCTCCCAATTCCACTAAGCCTCCCCACTTCACCCAACCTCCCCACTTCACCCAACCTCCCCACTCCACCCAACCTCCCCACTTCACCCAACCTCCGCACTCCACCCAACCTACGCACTCCAACCAACTTCCGCACTCCGCCCAACCTCCGCACTCCACCCAACTATTGCACTCCACCCAACTTCAGCCCTTCACACAACTTCCGCACTCCACCCAACCTCCCCACTCCACCCAACCTCCCCACTGCACTCAACCTCCCCACTCAACCCAACCTCCCCACTCCACCCAACCTCCTCACTTCACCCAGTCTCCCCACTCCACCCAACCTCCCCTCTCCACCCAACCTCCACACGTCACCCAACCTCCCCACTTCACTCAACCTCCCCAATCCACTTAACCTCCCCACTCCACCCAACCTTCCAAATCCACACAACCTCCCCACTCCACCAAACCTCCCCACTCATCCCAATCTCCCCACTCCACCCAACCTCCTCACTTCACCCAGCCTCCCCACTCCACCCAAACTCCCCTCTCCACCCAACCTCCCCACTTCACCCAACCTCCCAATTCCACTAAGCCTCCCCACTTCACCCACCCTCCCCACTTCACCCAACCTCCCCACTGCACCCAACTTCCCCACTTCACCCAACTTCCCCACTTCACCCAACCTCCCAATTCCACTATACCTCCGCACTCCACCCAATCTCCCCACTCAACTCAACCTCTCCACTCCACACAACCTCCTCACTTCACCCAACCTCGCCCCTTCACCCAACCACCCCACTTCACCCAACCTCCCCACTTCACCCAACCTCCCCACTTCACCCAACCTCCCCACTTCACCCAACCTCCCCACTTCACCCAACCTCCCCACTTCACCCAACCTCCCCACTCCACCCAACCACCCCACTTCACCCAACCTCCGCACTCCACCCAACCTCCCCACTCCACCCAAACCCCCGCTCCACCCAAACTCCCCACTCCACCCAAACTCCCCACTCCACCCAACCTCCCCACTCCACCCAACCTCCCCACTCCACCCAACCCCCCACTTCACTCAACTTCCCTACTTCACCCAACCTCCCCACTCCACCCAACCTACGCACTCCACCCAAACTTCGCAATTAACCCAACCTCCACACTTCACCCAACGCACAACTCCATCCAACACCCCCACTCCACCCAACCTCCGCACTCCACCCAACCTCCCCACTCCACCCATCCTCCCCACTCCACCCAACCTCCCCACTCCACCCAACCTTCCCACTCCACACAACCTCCCCACTCCACCACACCTCCCCACTCAACCCAACCTCCCCACTCCACCCAACCTCCTCATTTCACCCAGCCTCCCCACTCCACCCAACCTCCCAATTCCACTAAGCCTCCCCACTTCACCCAACCTCCCCACTTCACCCAACCTCCCCACTTCACCCAACCTCCCCACTTCACCCAACCTCCCCACTTCACCCAACCACCCAATTCCACTACACCTCCGCATTCCACCCAACCTCCGCACTCAACCCAACCTCCCCACTTTACCCAACCTCCCCACTCCACCCAACCTCCCCACTTCACCCAACCTCCCCACTCCACAATGCCTCCCCACTTCACCCAACCTCCCCACTTCACCCAACCTCCACACTTCACCCAACCTCCCCACTTCACCCAACCTCCCCACTTCACCCAACCTACCAATTCCACTATACCTCCGGACTCCAACCAACCTCTGCACTCAACCCAACCTCCCCACTTCGCCCAACCTCCCCACTCCACCCAACCTCCCCACTTCACCCAACCTCCGCACTCCACCCAACCTACGCATTCCAACCAACTTCCGCACTCCGCCCAACCTCCGCACTCCACCCAACTATTGCACTCCACCCAACTTCAGCACTCCACACAACTTCCGCACTCCATCCAACCTCCCCACTCCACCCAACCTCCCCACTGCACTCAACCTCCCCACTGTACTCAACCTCCCCACTCCACCCAACCTTCCCACTCCACACAACCTCCCCACTCCACCAAGCCTCCCCGCTCAACCCAACTTCCCCACTCCACCCAACCTCCCCACTTCACCCAACCTCCCCACTTCACCCAACTTCCCAATTCCACTATACCTCCGCACTCCACCCAACCTCCGCATTCAACCCAACCTCCCCACTTTACCCAACCTCCCCACTCCACCCAACCTCCCCACTCCACCCAAACTCCCCACTCCCCCCAAACTCCCCACTCCACCCAAACGCCCCACTCCACCCAACCTCCCCACTCCACCCAACCTCCCCACTCCACCCAACCTACGCACTCCACCAAAACTTCGCAATTAACCCAACCTCCACACTTCACCCAACGCACAACTCCATCCAACATCCCCACTTCAAACTTCCGCACACCACCCAACCACTCCACTCCACCCAACTTCCGCACTCCACCCAACTTCCGTATTCCATCCAACATCCGCACTCCACCCAACCTCCGCACTCCACCCAACCTCCCCACTCCACCCATCCTCCCCACTCCACCCAACCTCCCCACTCCACCCAACCTTCCCACTCCACACACCTCCCCACTCCACCAAGCCTCCCCACTCAACCCAACCTCCCCACTCCACCCAACCTCCTCATTTCACCCAGTCTCCCCACTCCACCCAACCTCCCAATTCCACTAAGCCTCCCCACTTCACCCAACCTCCCCACTTCACCCAACCTCCCCACTCCACCCAACCTCCCCACTTCACCCAACCTCCGCACTCCACCCAACCTACGCACTCCAACCAACTTCCGCACTCCGCCCAACCTCCGCACTCCACCCAACTATTGCACTCCACCCAACTTCAGCCCTTCACACAACTTCCGCACTCCACCCAACCTCCCCACTCCACCCAACCTCCCCACTGCACTCAACCTCCCCACTCAACCCAACCTCCCCACTCCACCCAACCTCCTCACTTCACCCAGTCTCCCCACTCCACCCAACCTCCCCTCTCCACCCAACCTCCCCACGTCACCCAACCTCCCCACTTCACTCAACCTCCCCAATCCACTCAACCTCCCCACTCCACCCAACCTTCCAAATCCACACAACCTCCCCACTCCACCAAACCTCCCCACTCATCCCAATCTCCCCACTCCACCCAACCTCCTCACTTCACCCAGCCTCCCCACTCCACCCAAACTCCCCTCTCCACCCAACTTCCCACTTCACCCAACCTCCCAATTCCACTAAGCCTCCCCACTTCACCCACCCTCCCCACTTCACCCAACCTCCCCACTGCACCCAACTTCCCCACTTCACCCAACTTCCCCACTTCACCCAACCTCCCAATTCCACTATACCTCCGCACTCCACCCAATCTCCCCACTCAACCCAACCTCTCCACTCCACACAACCTCCTCACTTCACCCAACCTCCCCCCTTCACCCAACCACCCCACTTCACCCAACCTCCCCACTTCACCCAACCTCCCCACTTCACCCAACCTCCCCACTTCACCCAACCTCCCCACTTCACCCAACCTCCCCACTTCACCCAACCTCCCCACTCCACCCAACCACCCCACTTCACCCAACCTCCGCACTCCACCCAACCTCCCCACTCCACCCAACCTCCCCACTGCACTCAACCTCCCCACTCAACCCAACCTCCCCACTCCACCCAACCTCCTCACTTCACCCAGCCTCCCCACTCCACCCAACCTCCCCTCTCCACCCAACCTCCCCACGTCACCCAACCTCCCCACTTCACTCAACCTCCCCAATCCACTCAACCTCCCCACTCCACCCAACCTTCCAAATCCACACAACCTCCTCACTTCACCCAGCCTCCCCCCTCCACCCAAACTCCCCTCTCCACCCAACCTCCCCACTTCATCCAACCTCCCAATTCCACTAAGCCTCCCCACTTCACCCAACCTCCCCACTTCACCCAACCTCCCCACTACACCCAACTTCCCCACTCCACCCAACTTCACCACTTCACCCAACCTCCCAATTCCACTATACCTCCGCACTCCACCCAATCTCCCCACTCAACCCAACCTCTCCACTCCACACAACCTCCTCACTTCACCCAACCTCCCCATTTCACCCAACCTCCCCACTTCACCCAACCTCCCCCCTTCACCCAACCACCCCACTTCACCCAACCTCCCCACTTCACCCAACCACCCCACTTCACCCATCCTCCCCACTTCACCCAACCTCCCCACTTCACCCAACCTCCCCACTTCACCCAACCTCCCCACTTCACCCAACCTCCCCACTTCACCCAACCTCCGCACTCCACCCAACCTACGCATTCCAACCAACTTCCGCACTCCGCCCAACCTCCGCACTCCACCCAACTATTGCACTCCACCCAACTTCAGCACTCCACACAACTTCCGCACTCCACCCAACCTCCCCACTCCACCCAACCTCCCCACTGTACTCAACCTCCCAACTCCACCCAACCTTCCCACTCCACACAACCTCCCCACTCCACCAAGCCTCCCCGCTCAACCCAACTTCCCCACTCCACCCAACCTCCCCACTTCACCCAACCTCCCCACTTCACCCAACTTCCCAATTCCACTATACCTCCGCACTCCACCCAACCTCCGCACTCAACCCAACCTCCCCACTTTACCCAACCTCCCCACTCCACCCAACCTCCCCACTCCACCCAAACTCCCCACTCCCCCCAAACTCCCCACTCCACCAAACTCCCCACTCCACCCAACCTCCCCACTCCACCCAACCTCCCCACTCCACCCAACCTACGCACTCCACCCAAACTTCGCAATTAACCCAACCTCCACACTTCACCCAACGCACAACTCCATCCAACATCCCCACTTCAAACTTCCGCACACCACCCAACCACTCCACTCCACCCAACTTCCGCACTCCACCCAACTTCCGTATTCCATCCAACATCCGCACTCCACCCAACCTCCGCACTCCACCCAACCTCCCCACTCCACCCATCCTCCCCACTCCACCCAACCTCCCCACTCCACCCAACCTTCCCACTCCACACAACGTCCCCACTCCACCAAGCATCCCCACTCAACCCAACCTCCCCACTCCACCCAACCTCCTCATTTCACCCAGCCTCCCCACTCCACCCAACCTCCCAATTCCACTAAGCCTCCCCACTTCACCCAACCTCCCCACTTCACCCAACCTCCCCACTCCACCCAACCTCCCCACTTCACCCAACCTCCGCACTCCACCCAACCTACGCACTCCAACCAACTTCCGCACTCCGCCCAACCTCCGCACTCCACCCAACTATTGCACTCCACCCAACTTCAGCCCTTCACACAACTTCCGCACTCCACCCAACCTCCCCACTCCACCCAACCTCCCCACTGCACTCAACCTCCCCACTCCACCCAACCTCCCCACTCCACCCAACCTCCTCACTTCACCCAGCCTCCCCACTCCACCCAACCTCCCCTCTCCACCCAACCTCCCCACGTCACCCAACCTCCCCACTTCACTCAACCTCCCCAATCCACTCAACCTCCCCACTCCACCCAACCTTCCAAATCCACACAACCTCCCCACTCCACCAAACCTCCCCACTCATCCCCATCTCCCCACTCCACCCAACCTCCTCACTTCACCCAGCCTCCCCACTCCACCCAAACTCCCCTCTCCACCCAACCTCCCCACTTCACCCAACCTCCCAATTCCACTAAGCCTCCCCACTTCACCCAACTTCCCCACTTCACCCAACCTCCCAATTCCACTATACCTCCGCACTCCACCCAATCTCCCCACTCAACCCAACCTCTCCACTCCACACAACCTCCTCACTTCACCCAACCTCCCCATTTCACCCAATCTCCCCACTTCACCCAACCTCCCCCTTCACCCAACCACCCCACTTCACCCAACCTCCCCACTTCACCCAACCACCCCACTTCACCCAACCTCCCCACTTCACCCAACCTCCCCACTTCACCCAACCTCCCCACTTCACCCAACCTCCCCACTTCACCCAACCTCCCCACTTCACCCAACCTCCCCACTTCACCCAACCTCCCCACTCCACCCAACCACCCCACTTCACCCAACCTCCGCACTCCACCCAACCTCCCCACTCCACCCAACCTCCCCACTCCACCCAACCTCCCCACTCCACCCAACCACCCCACTTCACCCAACCTCCGCACTCCACCCAACCTCCCCACTCCACCCAAACTCCCCACTCCACCCAAACTCCCCCCTCCACCCAAACTCCCCACTCCACACAACCTCCTCACTTCACCCAGCCTCCCCCCTCCACCCAAACTCCCCTCTCCACCCAACCTCCCCACTTCACCCAACCTCCCAATTCCACTAAGCCTCCCCACTCCACACAACCTCCCAATTCCACTAAGCCTCCCCATTTCACTTCACTTCCATCCAACTTCCGCATTCCACCCAACCTCCGCACTCCACCTAACCTCCCCACTCCGCCCATCCTCCCCACTCCACCCAACCTCCCCACTCCACCCAACCTTCCCACTCCACACAACCTCCGCACTCCACCAAGCCTCCCCACTCAACCCAACCTCCCCACTCCACCCAAACTCCCCTCTCCACCCAACCTCCCCACTTTACCCAACCTCCCCACTTCACCCAACCTCCCAATTCCACTAAGCCTCCCCACTTCACCCAACCTCCCCACTTCACCCAACCTCCCCACTGCACCCAACTTCCCCACTTCACCCAACTTCCCCACTTCACCCAACCTCCCAATTCCACTATACCTCCGCACTCCACCCAATCTCCCCACTCAACCCAACCTCTCCACTCCACACAACCTCCTCACTTCACCCAACCTCCCCATTTCACCCAACCTCCCCACTTCACCCAACCTCCCCCTTTCACCCAACCACCCCACTTCACCCAACCTCCCCACTTCACCCAACCACCCCACTTCACCCTACCTCCCCACTTCACCCAACCTCCCCACTTCACCCAACCTCCGCACTCCACCCAACCTCCCCACTCCACCCAACCTCCCCACTGCACTCAACCTCCCCACTCAACCCAACCTCCCCACTCCACCCAACCTCCTCACTTCACCCAGCCTCCCCACTCCACCCAACCTCCCCTCTCCACCCAACCTCCCCACGTCACCCAACCTCCCCACTTCACTCAACCTCCCCAATCCACTCAACCTCCCCACTCCACCCAACCTTCCAAATCCACACAACCTCCTCACTTCACCCAGCCTCCCCCCTCCACCCAAACTCCCCTCTCCACCCAACCTCCCCACTTCATCCAACCTCCCAATTCCACTAAGCCTCCCCACTTCACCCAACCTCCCCACTTCACCCAACCTCCCCACTACACCCAACTTCCCCACTCCACCCAACTTCTCCACTTCACCCAACCTCCCAATTCCACTATACCTCCGCACTCCACCCAATCTCCCCACTCAACCCAACCTCTCCACTCCACACAACCTCCTCACTTCACCCAACCTCCCCATTTCACCCAACCTCCCCACTTCACCCAACCTCCCCCCTTCACCCAACCACCCCACTTCACCCAACCTCCCCACTTCACCCAACCACCCCACTTCACCCATCCTCCCCACTTCACCCAACCTCCCCACTTCACCCAACCTCCCCACTTCACCCAACCTCCCCACTTCACCCAACCTCCCCACTTCACCCAACCTCCGCACTCCACCCAACCTACGCATTCCAACCAACTTCCGCACTCCGCCCAACCTCCGCACTCCACCCAACTATTGCACTCCACCCAACTTCAGCACTCCACACAACTTCCGCACTCCACCCAACCTCCCCACTCCACCCAACCTCCCCACTGCACTCAACCTCCCCACTGTACTCAACCTCCCAACTCCACCCAACCTTCCCACTCCACACAACCTCCCCACTCCACCAAGCCTCCCCGCTCAACCCAACTTCCCCACTCCACCCAACCTCCCCACTTCACCCAACCTCCCCACTTCACCCAACTTCCCAATTCCACTATACCTCCGCACTCCACCCAACCTCCGCACTCAACCCAACCTCCCCACTTTACCCAACCTCCCCACTCCACCCAACCTCCCCACTCCACCCAAACTCCCCACTCCCCCCAAACTCCCCACTCCACCAAACTCCCCACTCCACCCAACCTCCCCACTCCACCCAACCTCCCCACTCCACCCAACCTACGCACTCCACCCAAACTTCGCAATTAACCCAACCTCCACACTTCACCCAACGCACAACTCCATCCAACATCCCCACTTCAAACTTCCGCACACCACCCAACCACTCCACTCCACCCAACTTCCGCACTCCACCCAACTTCCGTATTCCATCCAACATCCGCACTCCACCCAACCTCCGCACTCCACCCAACCTCCCCACTCCACCCATCCTCCCCACTCCACCCAACCTCCCCACTCCACCCAACCTTCCCACTCCACACAACCTCCCCACTCCACCAAGCATCCCCACTCAACCCAACCTCCCCACTCCACCCAACCTCCTCATTTCACCCAGCCTCCCCACTCCACCCAACCTCCCAATTCCACTAAGCCTCCCCACTTCACCCAACCTCCCCACTTCACCCAACCTCCCCACTCCACCCAACCTCCCCACTTCACCCAACCTCCGCACTCCACCCAACCTACGCACTCCAACCAACTTCCGCACTCCGCCCAACCTCCGCACTCCACCCAACTATTGCACTCCACCCAACTTCAGCCCTTCACACAACTTCCGCACTCCACCCAACCTCCCCACTCCACCCAACCTCCCCACTGCACTCAACCTCCCCACTCCACCCAACCTCCCCACTCCACCCAACCTCCTCACTTCACCCAGCCTCCCCACTCCACCCAACCTCCCCTCTCCACCCAACCTCCCCACGTCACCCAACCTCCCCACTTCACTCAACCTCCCCAATCCACTCAACCTCCCCACTCCACCCAACCTTCCAAATCCACACAACCTCCCCACTCCACCAAACCTCCCCACTCATCCCCATCTCCCCACTCCACCCAACCTCCTCACTTCACCCAGCCTCCCCACTCCACCCAAACTCCCCTCTCCACCCAACCTCCCCACTTCACCCAACCTCCCAATTCCACTAAGCCTCCCCACTTCACCCAACTTCCCCACTTCACCCAACCTCCCAATTCCACTATACCTCCGCACTCCACCCAATCTCCCCACTCAACCCAACCTCTCCACTCCACACAACCTCCTCACTTCACCCAACCTCCCCATTTCACCCAACCTCCCCACTTCACCCAACCTCCCCCCTTCACCCAACCACCCCACTTCACCCAACCTCCCCACTTCACCCAACCACCCCACTTCACCCAACCTCCCCACTTCACCCAACCTCCCCACTTCACCCAACCTCCCCACTTCACCCAACCTCCCCACTTCACCCAACCTCCCCACTTCACCCAACCTCCCCACTTCACCCAACCTCCCCACTCCACCCAACCACCCCACTTCACCCAACCTCCGCACTCCACCCAACCTCCCCACTCCACCCAACCTCCCCACTCCACCCAACCTCCCCACTCCACCCAACCACCCCACTTCACCCAACCTCCGCACTCCACCCAACCTCCCCACTCCACCCAAACTCCCCACTCCACCCAAACTCCCCCCTCCACCCAAACTCCCCACTCCACACAACCTCCTCACTTCACCCAGCCTCCCCCCTCCACCCAAACTCCCCTCTCCACCCAACCTCCCCACTTCACCCAACCTCCCAATTCCACTAAGCCTCCCCACTCCACACAACCTCCCAATTCCACTAAGCCTCCCCATTTCACTTCACTTCCATCCAACTTCCGCATTCCACCCAACCTCCGCACTCCACCTAACCTCCCCACTCCGCCCATCCTCCCCACTCCACCCAACCTCCCCACTCCACCCAACCTTCCCACTCCACACAACCTCCGCACTCCACCAAGCCTCCCCACTCAACCCAACCTCCCCACTCCACCCAAACTCCCCTCTCCACCCAACCTCCCCACTTTACCCAACCTCCCCACTTCACCCAACCTCCCAATTCCACTAAGCCTCCCCACTTCACCCAACCTCCCCACTTCACCCAACCTCCCCACTGCACCCAACTTCCCCACTTCACCCAACTTCCCCACTTCACCCAACCTCCCAATTCCACTATACCTCCGCACTCCACCCAATCTCCCCACTCAACCCAACCTCTCCACTCCACACAACCTCCTCACTTCACCCAACCTCCCCATTTCACCCAACCTCCCCACTTCACCCAACCTCCCCCTTTCACCCAACCACCCCACTTCACCCAACCTCCCCACTTCACCCAACCACCCCACTTCACCCTACCTCCCCACTTCACCCAACCTCCCCACTTCACCCAACCTCCCCACTTCACCCAACCTCCCCACTTCACCCAACCTCCCCACTCCACCCAACCTCCCCACTTCACCCAACCTCCGCACTCCACCCAACCTACGCACTCCAACCAACTTCCGCACTCCGCCCAACCTCCGCACTCCACCCAACTATTGCACTCCACCCAACTTCAGCACTCCACACAACTTCCGCACTCCACCCAACCTCCCCACTCCACCCAACCTCCCCACTGCACTCATCCTCCCCACTGTACTCAACCTCCCCACTCCACCCAACCTTCCCACTCCACACAACCTCCCCACTCCACCAAGCCTCCCCGCTCAACCCAACCTCCCCACTCCACCCAACCTCCCCACTTCACCCAACCTCCCCACTTCACCCAACCTCCCAATTCCACTATACCTCCCCACTCCACCCAAACTCCCCACTCCACCCAAACTCCCCACTCCACCCAAACTGCCCACTCCACCCAACCTCCCCACTCCACCCAACCTCCCCACTCCACCC
Source organism: Oasisia sp. SBJ-2009 (assembly GCA_964017155.1). Classification (NCBI taxonomy): domain Eukaryota; kingdom Metazoa; phylum Annelida; class Polychaeta; order Sabellida; family Siboglinidae; genus Oasisia; species Oasisia sp. SBJ-2009. Next base: position 27,864,147 of record OZ024855.1, read on the forward strand.
AACCCCCCACTTCACTCAACTTCCCTACTTCACCCAACCTCCCCACTCCACCCAACCTACGCACTCCACCCAAACTTCGCAATTAACCCAACCTCCACACTTCACCCAACGCACAACTCCATCCAACATCCCCACTCCACCCAACCTCCGCACTCCACCCAACCTCCCCACTCCACCCATCCTCCCCACTCCACCCAACCTCCCCACTCCACCCAACCTTCCCACTCCACACAACCTCCCCACTCCACCACACCTCCCCACTCAACCCAACCTCCCCACTCCACCCAACCTCCTCATTTCACCCAGCCTCCCCACTCCACCCAACCTCCCAATTCCACTAAGCCTCCCCACTTCACCCAACCTCCCCACTTCACCCAACCTCCCCACTTCACCCAACCTCCCCACTTCACCCAACCTCCCCACTTCACCCAACCACCCAATTCCACTACACCTCCGCATTCCACCCAACCTCCGCACTCAACCCAACCTCCCCACTTTACCCAACCTCCCCACTCCACCCAACCTCCCCACTTCACCCAACCTCCCCACTCCACAATGCCTCCCCACTTCACCCAACCTCCCCACTTCACCCAACCTCCACACTTCACCCAACCTCCCCACTTCACCCAACCTCCCCACTTCACCCAACCTACCAATTCCACTATACCTCCGGACTCCAACCAACCTCTGCACTCAACCCAACCTCCCCACTTCGCCCAACCTCCCCACTCCACCCAACCTCCCCACTTCACCCAACCTCCGCACTCCACCCAACCTACGCATTCCAACCAACTTCCGCACTCCGCCCAACCTCCGCACTCCACCCAACTATTGCACTCCACCCAACTTCAGCACTCCACACAACTTCCGCACTCCATCCAACCTCCCCACTCCACCCAACCTCCCCACTGCACTCAACCTCCCCACTGTACTCAACTTCCCCACTCCACCCAACCTTCCCACTCCACACAACCTCCCCACTCCACCAAGCCTCCCCGCTCAACCCAACTTCCCCACTCCACCCAACCTCCCCACTTCACCCAACCTCCCCACTTCACCCAACTTCCCAATTCCACTATACCTCCGCACTCCACCCAACCTCCGCACTCAAACCAACCTCCCCACTTTACCCAACCTCCCCACTCCACCCAACCTCCCCACTCCACCCAAACTCCCCACTCCCCCCAAACTCCCCACTCCACCCAAACGCCCCACTCCACCCAACCTCCCCACTCCACCCAACCTCCCCACTCCACCCAACCTACGCACTCCACCAAAACTTCGCAATTAACCCAACCTCCACACTTCACCCAACGCACAACTCCATCCAACATCCCCACTTCAAACTTCCGCACACCACCCAACCACTCCACTCCACCCAACTTCCGCACTCCACCCAACTTCCGTATTCCATCCAACATCCGCACTCCACCCAACCTCCGCACTCCACCCAACCTCCCCACTCCACCCATCCTCCCCACTCCACCCAACCTCCCCACTCCACCCAACCTTCCCACTCCACACAACCTCCCCACTCCACCAAGCCTCCCCACTCAACCCAACCTCCCCACTCCACCCAACCTCCTCATTTCACCCAGCCTCCCCACTCCACCCAACCTCCCAATTCCACTAAGCCTCCCCACTTCACCCAACCTCCCCACTTCACCCAACCTCCCCACTCCACCCAACCTCCCCACTTCACCCAACCTCCGCACTCCACCCAACCTACGCACTCCAACCAACTTCCGCACTCCGCCCAACCTCCGCACTCCACCCAACTATTGCACTCCACCCAACTTCAGCCCTTCACACAACTTCCGCACTCCACCCAACCTCCCCACTCCACCCAACCTCCCCACTGCACTCAACCTCCCCACTCAACCCAACCTCCCCACTCCACCCAACCTCCTCACTTCACCCAGTCTCCCCACTCCACCCAACCTCCCCTCTCCACCCAACCTCCCCACGTCACCCAACCTCCCCACTTCACTCAACCTCCCCAATCCACTTAACCTCCCCACTCCACCCAACCTTCCAAATCCACACAACCTCCCCACTCCACCAAACCTCCCCACTCATCCCAATCTCCCCACTCCACCCAACCTCCTCACTTCACCCAGCCTCCCCACTCCACCCAAACTCCCCTCTCCACCCAACCTCCCCACTTCACCCAACCTCCCAATTCCACTAAGCCTCCCCACTTCACCCACCCTCCCCACTTCACCCAACCTCCCCACTGCACCCAACTTCCCCACTTCACCCAACTTCCCCACTTCACCCAACCTCCCAATTCCACTATACCTCCGCACTCCACCCAATCTCCCCACTCAAGCCAACCTCTCCACTCCACACAACCTCCTCACTTCACCCAACCTCCCCCCTTCACCCAACCACCCCACTTCACCCAACCTCCCCACTTCACCCAACCTCCCCACTTCACCCAACCTCCCAACTTCACCCAACCTCCCCACTTCACCCAACCTCCCCACTTCACCCAACCTCCCCACTCCACCCAACCACCCCACTTCACCCAACCTCCGCACTCCACCCAACCTCCCCACTCCACCCAAACCCCCGCTCCACCCAAACTCCCCACTCCACCCAAACTCCCCACTCCACCCAACCTCCCCACTCCACCCAACCTCCCCACTCCACCCAACCCCCCACTTCACTCAACTTCCCTACTTCACCCAACCTCCCCACTCCACCCAACCTACGCACTCCACCCAAACTTCGCAATTAACCCAACCTCCACACTTCACCCAACGCACAACTCCATCCAACACCCCCACTCCACCCAACCTCCGCACTCCACCCAACCTCCCCACTCCACCCATCCTCCCCACTCCACCCAACCTCCCCACTCCACCCAACCTTCCCACTCCACACAACCTCCCCACTCCACCACACCTCCCCACTCAACCCAACCTCCCCACTCCACCCAACCTCCTCATTTCACCCAGCCTCCCCACTCCACCCAACCTCCCAATTCCACTAAGCCTCCCCACTTCACCCAACCTCCCCACTTCACCCAACCTCCCCACTTCACCCAACCTCCCCACTTCACCCAACCTCCCCACTTCACCCAACCACCCAATTCCACTACACCTCCGCATTCCACCCAACCTCCGCACTCAACCCAACCTCCCCACTTTACCCAACCTCCCCACTCCACCCAACCTCCCCACTTCACCCAACCTCCCCACTCCACAATGCCTCCCCACTTCACCCAACCTCCCCACTTCACCCAACCTCCACACTTCACCCAACCTCCCCACTTCACCCAACCTCCCCACTTCACCCAACCTACCAATTCCACTATACCTCCGGACTCCAACCAACCTCTGCACTCAACCCAACCTCCCCACTTCGCCCAACCTCCCCACTCCACCCAACCTCCCCACTTCACCCAACCTCCGCACTCCACCCAACCTACGCATTCCAACCAACTTCCGCACTCCGCCCAACCTCCGCACTCCACCCAACTATTGCACTCCACCCAACTTCAGCACTCCACACAACTTCCGCACTCCATCCAACCTCCCCACTCCACCCAACCTCCCCACTGCACTCAACCTCCCCACTGTACTCAACCTCCCCACTCCACCCAACCTTCCCACTCCACACAACCTCCCCACTCCACCAAGCCTCCCCACTCATCCCCATCTCCCCACTCCACCCAACCTCCTCACTTCACCCAGCCTCCCCACTCCACCCAAACTCCCCTCTCCACCCAACCTCCCCACTTCACCCAACCTCCCAATTCCACTAAGCCTCCCCACTTCACCCAACTTCCCCACTTCACCCAACCTCCCAATTCCACTATACCTCCGCACTCCACCCAATCTCCCCACTCAACCCAACCTCTCCACTCCACACAACCTCCTCACTTCACCCAACCTCCCCATTTCACCCAACCTCCCCACTTCACCCAACCTCCCCCCTTCACCCAACCACCCCACTTCACCCAACCTCCCCACTTCACCCAACCACCCCACTTCACCCAACCTCCCCACTTCACCCAACCTCCCCACTTCACCCAACCTCCCCACTTCACCCAACCTCCCCACTTCACCCAACCTCCCCACTTCACCCAACCTCCCCACTTCACCCAACCTCCCCACTCCACCCAACCACCCCACTTCACCCAACCTCCGCTCTCCACCCAACCTCCCCACTCCACCCAACCTCCCCACTCCACCCAACCTCCCCACTCCACCCAACCACCCCACTTCACCCAACCTCCGCACTCCACCCAACCTCCCCACTCCACCCAAACTCCCCACTCCACCCAAACTCCCCACTCCACCCAAACTCCCCACTCCACACAACCTCCTCACTTCACCCAGCCTCCCCCCTCCACCCAAACTCCCCTCTCCACCCAACCTCCCCACTTCACCCAACCTCCCAATTCCACTAAGCCTCTCCACTCCACACAACCTCCCAATTCCACTAAGCCTCCCCATTTCACTTCACTTCCATCCAACTTCCGCATTCCACCCAACCTCCGCACTCCACCTAACCTCCCCACTCCGCCCATCCTCCCCACTCCACCCAACCTCCCCACTCCACCCAACCTTCCCACTCCACACAACCTCCGCACTCCACCAAGCCTCCCCACTCAACCCAACCTCCCCACTCCACCCAAACTCCCCTCTCCACCCAACCTCCCCACTTTACCCAACCTCCCCACTTCACCCAACCTCCCAATTCCACTAAGCCTCCCCACTTCACCCAACCTCCCCACTTCACCCAACCTCCCCACTGCACCCAACTTCCCCACTTCACCCAACTTCCCCACTTCACCCAACCTCCCAATTCCACTATACCTCCGCACTCCACCCAATCTCCCCACTCAACCCAACCTCTCCACTCCACACAACCTCCTCACTTCACCCAACCTCCCCATTTCACCCAACCTCCCCACTTCACCCAACCTCCCCCTTTCACCCAACCACCCCACTTCACCCAACCTCCCCACTTCACCCAACCACCCCACTTCACCCTACCTCCCCACTTCACCCAACCTCCCCACTTCACCCAACCTCCCCACTTCACCCAACCTCCCCACTTCACCCAACCTCCCCACTTCACCCAACCTCCCCACTTCACCCAACCTCCCCACTCCACCCAACCTCCCCACTTCACCCAACCTCCGCACTCCACCCAACCTACGCACTCCAACCAACTTCCGCACTCCGCCCAACCTCCGCACTCCACCCAACTATTGCACTCCACCCAACTTCAGCACTCCACACAACTTCCGCACTCCACCCAACCTCCCCACTCCACCCAACCTCCCCACTGCACTCATCCTCCCCACTGTACTCAACCTCCCCACTCCACCCAACCTTCCCACTCCACACAACCTCCCCACTCCACCAAGCCTCCCCGCTCAACCCAACCTCCCCACTCCACCCAACCTCCCCACTTCACCCAACCTCCCCACTTCACCCAACCTCCCAATTCCACTATACCTCCGCACTCCACCCAACCTCCGCACTCCACCCAACCTCCCCACTCCACCCAAACTCCCCACTCCACCCAAACTCCCCACTCCACCCAAACTGCCCACTCCACCCAACCTCCCCACTCCACCCAACCTCCCCACTCCACCCAACCCCCCACTTCACTCAACTTCCCTACTTCACCCAACCTCCCCACTCCACCCAACCTACGCACTCCACCCAAACTTCGCAATTAACCCAACCTCCACACTTCACCCAACGCACAACTCCATCCAACATCCCCACTCCACCCAACCTCCGCACTCCACCCAACCTCCCCACTCCACCCATCCTCCCCACTCCACCCAACCTCCCCACTCCACCCAACCTTCCCACTCCACACAACCTCCCCACTCCACCACACCTCCCCACTCAACCCAACCTCCCCACTCCACCCAACCTCCTCATTTCACCCAGCCTCCCCACTCCACCCAACCTCCCAATTCCACTAAGCCTCCCCACTTCACCCAACCTCCCCACTTCACCCAACCTCCCCACTTCACCCAACCTCCGCACTTCACCCAACCTCCCCACTTCACCCAACCACCCAATTCCACTACACCTCCGCATTCCACCCAACCTCCGCACTCAACCCAACCTCCCCACTTTACCCAACCTCCCCACTCCACCCAACCTCCCCACTTCACCCAACCTCCCCACTCCACAATGCCTCCCCACTTCACCCAACCTCCCCACTTCACCCAACCTCCACACTTCACCCAACCTCCCCACTTCACCCAACCTCCCCACTTCACCCAACCTACCAATTCCACTATACCTCCGGACTCCAACCAACCTCTGCACTCAACCCAACCTCCCCACTTCGCCCAACCTCCCCACTCCACCCAACCTCCCCACTTCACCCAACCTCCGCACTCCACCCAACCTACGCATTCCAACCAACTTCCGCACTCCGCCCAACCTCCGCACTCCACCCAACTATTGCACTCCACCCAACTTCAGCACTCCACACAACTTCCGCACTCCATCCAACCTCCCCACTCCACCCAACCTCCCCACTGCACTCAACCTCCCCACTGTACTCAACTTCCCCACTCCACCCAACCTTCCCACTCCACACAACCTCCCCACTCCACCAAGCCTCCCCGCTCAACCCAACTTCCCCACTCCACCCAACCTCCCCACTTCACCCAACCTCCCCACTTCACCCAACTTCCCAATTCCACTATACCTCCGCACTCCACCCAACCTCCGCACTCAAACCAACCTCCCCACTTTACCCAACCTCCCCACTCCACCCAACCTCCCCACTCCACCCAAACTCCCCACTCCCCCCAAACTCCCCACTCCACCCAAACGCCCCACTCCACCCAACCTCCCCACTCCACCCAACCTCCCCACTCCACCCAACCTACGCACTCCACCAAAACTTCGCAATTAACCCAACCTCCACACTTCACCCAACGCACAACTCCATCCAACATCCCCACTTCAAACTTCCGCACACCACCCAACCACTCCACTCCACCCAACTTCCGCACTCCACCCAACTTCCGTATTCCATCCAACATCCGCACTCCACCCAACCTCCGCACTCCACCCAACCTCCCCACTCCACCCATCCTCCCCACTCCACCCAACCTCCCCACTCCACCCAACCTTCCCACTCCACACAACCTCCCCACTCCACCAAGCCTCCCCACTCAACCCAACCTCCCCACTCCACCCAACCTCCTCATTTCACCCAGCCTCCCCACTCCACCCAACCTCCCAATTCCACTAAGCCTCCCCACTTCACCCAACCTCCCCACTTCACCCAACCTCCCCACTTCACCCAACCTCCCCACTTCACCCAACCTCCCCACTTCACCCAACCTCCCCACTCCACCCAACCACCCCACTTCACCCAACCTCCGCACTCCACCCAACCTCCGCACTCCACCCAACCTCCCCACTCCACCCATCCTCCCCACTCCACCCAACCTCCCCACTCCACCCAACCTTCCCACTCCACACAACCTCCCCACTCCACCAAGCCTCCCCACTCAACCCAACCTCCCCACTCCACCCAACCTCCTCATTTCACCCAGCCTCCCCACTCCACCCAACCTCCCAATTCCACTAAGCCTCCCCACTTCACCCAACCTCCCCACTTCACCCAACCTCCCCACTCCACCCAACCTCCCCACTTCACCCAACCTCCGCACTCCACCCAACCTACGCACTCCAACCAACTTCCGCACTCCGCCCAACCTCCGCACTCCACCCAACTATTGCACTCCACCCAACTTCAGCCCTTCACACAACTTCCGCACTCCACCCAACCTCCCCACTCCACCCAACCTCCCCACTGCACTCAACCTCCCCACTCCACCCAACCTCCCCACTCCACCCAACCTCCTCACTTCACCCAGCCTCCCCACTCCACCCAACCTCCCCTCTCCACCCAACCTCCCCACGTCACCCAACCTCCCCACTTCACTCAACCTCCCCAATCCACTCAACCTCCCCACTCCACCCAACCTTCCAAATCCACACAACCTCCCCACTCCACCAAACCTCCCCACTCATCCCCATCTCCCCACTCCACCCAACCTCCTCACTTCACCCAGCCTCCCCACTCCACCCAAACTCCCCTCTCCACCCAACCTCCCCACTTCACCCAACCTCCCAATTCCACTAAGCCTCCCCACTTCACCCAACTTCCCCACTTCACCCAACCTCCCAATTCCACTATACCTCCGCACTCCACCCAATCTCCCCACTCAACCCAACCTCTCCACTCCACACAACCTCCTCACTTCACCCAACCTCCCCATTTCACCCAACCTCCCCACTTCACCCAACCTCCCCCCTTCACCCAACCACCCCACTTCACCCAACCTCCCCACTTCACCCAACCACCCCACTTCACCCAACCTCCCCACTTCACCCAACCTCCCCACTTCACCCAACCTCCCCACTTCACCCAACCTCCCCACTTCACCCAACCTCCCCACTTCACCCAACCTCCCCACTTCACCCAACCTCCCCACTCCACCCAACCACCCCACTTCACCCAACCTCCGCACTCCACCCAACCTCCCCACTCCACCCAAACTCCCCACTCCACCCAAACTCCCCACTCCACCCAAACTCCCCACTCCACACAACCTCCTCACTTCACCCAGCCTCCCCCCTCCACCCAAACTCCCCTCTCCACCCAACCTCCCCACTTCACCCAACCTCCCAATTCCACTAAGCCTCCCCACTCCACACAACCTCCCAATTCCACTAAGCCTCCCCATTTAACTTCACTTCCATCCAACTTCCGCATTCCACCCAACCTCCGCACTCCACCTAACCTCCCCACTCCGCCCATCCTCCCCACTCCACCCAACCTCCCCACTCCACCCAACCTTCCCACTCCACACAACCTCCGCACTCCACCAAGCCTCCCCACTCAACCCAACCTCCCCACTCCACCCAAACTCCCCTCTCCACCCAACCTCCCCACTTTACCCAACCTCCCCACTTCACCCAACCTCCCAATTCCACTAAGCCTCCCCACTTCACCCAACCTCCCCACTTCACCCAACCTCCCCACTGCACCCAACTTCCCCACTTCACCCAACTTCCCCACTTCACCCAACCTCCCAATTCCACTATACCTCCGCACTCCACCCAATCTCCCCACTCAACCCAACCTCTCCACTCCACACAACCTCCTCACTTCACCCAACCTCCCCATTTCACCCAACCTCCCCACTTCACCCAACCTCCCCCTTTCACCCAACCACCCCACTTCACCCAACCTCCCCACTTCACCCAACCACCCCACTTCACCCTACCTCCCCACTTCACCCAACCTCCCCACTTCACCCAACCTCCCCACTTCACCCAACCTCCCCACTTCACCCAACCTCCCCACTTCACCCAACCTCCCCACTGCACCCAACCTCCCCACTCCACCCAACCTCCCCACTTCACCCAACCTCCGCACTCCACCCAACCTACGCACTCCAACCAACTTCCGCACTCCGCCCAACCTCCGCACTCCACCCAACTATTGCACTCCACCCAACTTCAGCACTCCACACAACTTCCGCACTCCACCCAACCTCCCCACTCCACCCAACCTCCCCACTGCACTCATCCTCCCCACTGTACTCAACCTCCCCACTCCACCCAACCTTCCCACTCCACACAACCTCCCCACTCCACCAAGCCTCCCCGCTCAACCCAACCTCCCCACTCCACCCAACCTCCCCACTTCACCCAACCTCCCCACTTCACCCAACCTCCCAATTCCACTATACCTCCGCACTCCACCCAACCTCCGCACTCCACCCAACCTCCCCACTCCACCCAAACTCCCCACTCCACCCAAACTCCCCACTCCACCCAAACTGCCCACTCCACCCAACCTCCCCACTCCACCCAACCTCCCCACTCCACCCAACCCCCCACTTCACTCAACTTCCCTACTTCACCCAACCTCCCCACTCCACCCAACCTACGCACTCCACCCAAACTTCGCAATTAACCCAACCTCCACACTTCACCCAACGCACAACTCCGTCCAACATCCCCACTCCACCCAACCTCCGCACTCCACCCAACCTCCCCACTCCACCCATCCTCCCCACTCCACCCAACCTCCCCACTCCACCCAACCTTCCCACTCCACACAACCTCCCCACTCCACCACACCTCCCCACTCAACCCAACCTCCCCACTCCACCCAACCTCCTCATTTCACCCAGCCTCCCCACTCCACCCAACCTCCCAATTCCACTAAGCCTCCCCACTTCACCCAACCTCCCCACTTCACCCAACCTCCCCACTTCACCCAACCTCCCCACTTCACCCAACCTCCCCACTTCACCCAACCACCCAATTCCACTACACCTCCGCATTCCACCCAACCTCCGCACTCAACCCAACCTCCCCACTTTACCCAACCTCCCCACTCCACCCAACCTCCCCACTTCACCCAACCTCCCCACTCCACAATGCCTCCCCACTTCACCCAACCTCCCCACTTCACCCAACCTCCACACTTCACCCAACCTCCCCACTTCACCCAACCTCCCCACTTCACCCAACCTACTAATTCCACTATACCTCCGGACTCCAACCAACCTCTGCACTCAACCCAACCTCCCCACTTCGCCCAACCTCCCCATTCCACCCAACCTCCCCACTTCACCCAACCTCCGCACTCCACCCAACCTACGCATTCCAACCAACTTCCGCACTCCGCCCAACCTCCGCACTCCACCCAACTATTGCACTCCACCCAACTTCAGCACTCCACACAACTTCCGCACTCCATCCAACCTCCCCACTCCACCCAACCTCCCCACTGCACTCAACCTCCCCACTGTACTCAACTTCCCCACTCCACCCAACCTTCCCACTCCACACAACCTCCCCACTCCACCAAGCCTCCCCGCTCAACCCAACTTCCCCACTCCACCCAACCTCCCCACTTCACCCAACCTCCCCACTTCACCCAACTTCCCAATTCCACTATACCTCCGCACTCCACCCAACCTCCGCACTCAAACCAACCTCCCCACTTTACCCAACCTCCCCACTCCACCCAACCTCCCCACTCCACCCAAACTCCCCACTCCCCCCAAACTCCCCACTCCACCCAAACGCCCCACTCCACCCAACCTCCCCACTCCACCCAACCTCCCCACTCCACCCAACCTACGCACTCCACCAAAACTTCGCAATTAACCCAACCTCCACACTTCACCCAACGCACAACTCCATCCAACATCCCCACTTCAAACTTCCGCACACCACCCAACCACTCCACTCCACCCAACTTCCGCACTCCACCCAACTTCCGTATTCCATCCAACATCCGCACTCCACCCAACCTCCGCACTCCACCCAACCTCCCCACTCCACCCATCCTCCCCACTCCACCCAACCTCCCCACTCCACCCAACCTTCCCACTCCACACAACCTCCCCACTCCACCAAGCCTCCCCACTCAACCCAACCTCCCCACTCCACCCAACCTCCTCATTTCACCCAGCCTCCCCACTCCACCCAACCTCCCAATTCCACTAAGCCTCCCCACTTCACCCAACCTCCCCACTTCACCCAACCTCCCCACTCCACCCAACCTCCCCACTTCACCCAACCTCCGCACTCCACCCAACCTACGCACTCCAACCAACTTCCGCACTCCGCCCAACCTCCGCACTCCACCCAACTATTGCACTCCACCCAACTTCAGCCCTTCACACAACTTCCGCACTCCACCCAACCTCCCCACTCCACCCAACCTCCCCACTGCACTCAACCTCCCCACTCAACCCAACCTCCCCACTCCACCCAACCTCCTCACTTCACCCAGTCTCCCCACTCCACCCAACCTCCCCTCTCCACCCAACCTCCCCACGTCACCCAACCTCCCCACTTCACTCAACCTCCCCAATCCACTTAACCTCCCCACTCCACCCAACCTTCCAAATCCACACAACCTCCCCACTCCACCAAACCTCCCCACTCATCCCAATCTCCCCACTCCACCCAACCTCCTCACTTCACCCAGCCTCCCCACTCCACCCAAACTCCCCTCTCCACCCAACCTCCCCACTTCACCCAACCTCCCAATTCCACTAAGCCTCCCCACTTCACCCACCCTCCCCACTTCACCCAACCTCCCCACTGCACCCAACTTCCCCACTTCACCCAACTTCCCCACTTCACCCAACCTCCCAATTCCACTATACCTCCGCACTCCACCCAATCTCCCCACTCAAGCCAACCTCTCCACTCCACACAACCTCCTCACTTCACCCAACCTCCCCCCTTCACCCAACCACCCCACTTCACCCAACCTCCCCACTTCACCCAACCTCCCCACTTCACCCAACCTCCCCACTTCACCCAACCTCCCCACTTCACCCAACCTCCCCACTTCACCCAACCTCCCCACTCCACCCAACCACCCCACTTCACCCAACCTCCGCACTCCACCCAACCTCCCCACTCCACCCAAACCCCCGCTCCACCCAAACTCCCCACTCCACCCAAACTCCCCACTCCACCCAACCTCCCCACTCCACCCAACCTCCCCACTCCACCCAACCCCCCACTTCACTCAACTTCCCTACTTCACCCAACCTCCCCACTCCACCCAACCTACGCACTCCACCCAAACTTCGCAATTAACCCAACCTCCACACTTCACCCAACGCACAACTCCATCCAACACCCCCACTCCACCCAACCTCCGCACTCCACCCAACCTCCCCACTCCACCCATCCTCCCCACTCCACCCAACCTCCCCACTCCACCCAACCTTCCCACTCCACACAACCTCCCCACTCCACCACACCTCCCCACTCAATCCAACCTCCCCACTCCACCCAACCTCCTCATTTCACCCAGCCTCCCCACTCCACCCAACCTCCCAATTCCACTAAGCCTCCCCACTTCACCCAACCTCCCCACTTCACCCAACCTCCCCACTTCACCCAACCTCCCCACTTCACCCAACCTCCCCACTTCACCCAACCACCCAATTCCACTACACCTCCGCATTCCACCCAACCTCCGCACTCAACCCAACCTCCCCACTTTACCCAACCTCCCCACTCCACCCAACATCCCCACTTCACCCAACCTCCCCACTCCACAATGCCTCCCCACTTCACCCAACCTCCCCACTTCACCCAACCTCCACACTTCACCCAACCTCCCCACTTCACCCAACCTCCCCACTTCACCCAACCTACCAATTCCACTATACCTCCGGACTCCAACCAACCTCTGCACTCAACCCAACCTCCCCACTTCGCCCAACCTCCCCACTCCACCCAACCTCCCCACTTCACCCAACCTCCGCACTCCACCCAACCTACGCATTCCAACCAACTTCCGCACTCCGCCCAACCTCCGCACTCCACCCAACTATTGCACTCCACCCAACTTCAGCACTCCACACAACTTCCGCACTCCATCCAACCTCCCCACTCCACCCAACCTCCCCACTGCACTCAACCTCCCCACTGTACTCAACCTCCCCACTCCACCCAACCTTCCCACTCCACACAACCTCCCCACTCCACCAAGCCTCCCCGCTCAACCCAACTTCCCCACTCCACCCAACCTCCCCACTTCACCCAACCTCCCCACTTCACCCAACTTCCCAATTCCACTATACCTCCGCACTCCACCCAACCTCCGCACTCAACCCAACCTCCCCACTTTACCCAACCTCCCCACTCCACCCAACCTCCCCACTCCACCCAAACTCCCCACTCCCCCCAAACTCCCCACTCCACCCAAACGCCCCACTCCACCCAACCTCCCCACTCCACCCAACCTCCCCACTCCACCCAACCTACGCACTCCACCAAAACTTCGCAATTAACCCAACCTCCACACTTCACCCAACGCACAACTCCATCCAACATCCCCACTTCAAACTTCCGCACACCACCCAACCACTCCACTCCACCCAACTTCCGCACTCCACCCAACTTCCGTATTCCATCCAACATCCGCACTCCACCCAACCTCCGAACTCCACCCAACCTCCCCACTCCACCCATCCTCCCCACTCCACCCAACCTCCCCACTCCACCCAACCTTCCCACTCCACACAACCTCCCCACTCCACCAAGCCTCCCCACTCAACCCAACCTCCCCACTCCACCCAACCTCCTCATTTCACCCAGCCTCCCCACTCCACCCAACCTCCCAATTCCACTAAGCCTCCCCACTTCACCCAACCTCCCCACTTCACCCAACCTCCCCACTCCACCCAACCTCCCCACTTCACCCAACCTCCGCACTCCACCCAACCTACGCACTCCAACCAACTTCCGCACTCCGCCCAACCTCCGCACTCCACCCAACTATTGCACTCCACCCAACTTCAGCCCTTCACACAACTTCCGCACTCCACCCAACCTCCCCACTCCACCCAACCTCCCCACTGCACTCAACCTCCCCACTCAACCCAACCTCCCCACTCCACCCAACCTCCTCACTTCACCCAGTCTCCCCACTCCACCCAACCTCCCCTCTCCACCCAACCTCCCCACGTCACCCAACCTCCCCACTTCACTCAACCTCCCCAATCCACTCAACCTCCCCACTCCACCCAACCTTCCAAATCCACACAACCTCCCCACTCCACCAAACCTCCCCACTCATCCCAATCTCCCCACTCCACCCAACCTCCTCACTTCACCCAGCCTCCCCACTCCACCCAAACTTCCCTCTCCACCCAACCTCCCCACTTCACCCAACCTCCCAATTCCACTAAGCCTCCCCACTTCACCCACCCTCCCCACTTCACCCAACCTCCCCACTGCACCCAACTTCCCCACTTCACCCAACTTCCCCACTTCACCCAACCTCCCAATTCCACTATACCTCCGCACTCCACCCAATCTCTCCACTCAACCCAACCTCTCCACTCCACACAACCTCCTCACTTCACCCAACCTCCCCCCTTCACCCAACCACCCCACTTCACCCAACCTCCCCACTTCACCCAACCTCCCCACTTCACCCAACCTCCCCACTTCACCCAACCTCCCCACTTCACCCAACCTCCCCACTTCACCCAACCTCCCCACTCCACCCAACCACCCCACTTCACCCAACCTCCGCACTCCACCCAACCTCCCCACTCCACCCAACCTCCCCACTGCACTCAACCTCCCCACTCAACCCAACCTCCCCACTCCACCCAACCTCCTCACTTCACCCAGCCTCCCCACTCCACCCAACCTCCCCTCTCCACCCAACCTCCCCACGTCACCCAACCTCCCCACTTCACTCAACCTCCCCAATCCACTCAACCTCCCCACTCCACCCAACCTTCCAAATCCACACAACCTCCTCACTTCACCCAGCCTCCCCCCTCCACCCAAACTCCCCTCTCCACCCAACCTCCCCACTTCACCCAACCTCCCAATTCCACTAAGCCTCCCCACTTCACCCAACCTCCCCACTTCACCCAACCTCCCCACTACACCCAACTTCCCCACTTCACCCAACTTCCCCACTTCACCCAACCTCCCAATTCCACTATACCTCCGCACTCCACCCAATCTCCCCACTCAACCCAACCTCTCCACTCCACACAACCTCCTCACTTCACCCAACCTCCCCATTTCACCCAACCTCCCCAATTCACCCAACCTCCCCCCTTCACCCAACCACCCCACTTCACCCAACCTCCCCACTTCACCCAACCACCCCACTTCACCCATCCTCCCCACTTCACCCAACCTCCCCACTTCACCCAACCTCCCCACTTCACCCAACCTCCCCACTTCACCCAACCTCCCCACTTCACCCAACCTCAGCACTCCACCCAACCTACGCATTCCAACCAACTTCCGCACTCCGCCCAACCTCCGCACTCCACCCAACTATTGCACTCCACCCAACTTCAGCACTCCACACAACTTCCGCACTCCACCCAACCTCCCCACTCCACCCAACCTCCCCACTGCACTCAACCTCCCCACTGTACTCAACCTCCCAACTCCACCCAACCTTCCCACTCCACACAACCTCCCCACTCCACCAAGCCTCCCCGCTCAACCCAACTTCCCCACTCCACCCAACCTCCCCACTTCACCCAACCTCCCCACTTCACCCAACTTCCCAATTCCACTATACCTCCGCACTCCACCCAACCTCCGCACTCAACCCAACCTCCCCACTTTACCCAACCTCCCCACTCCACCCAACCTCCCCACTCCACCCAAACTCCCCACTCCCCCCAAACTCCCCACTCCACCAAACTCCCCACTCCACCCAACCTCCCCACTCCGCCCAACCTCCCCACTCCACCCAACCTACGCACTCCACCCAAACTTCGCAATTAACCCAACCTCCACACTTCACCCAACGCACAACTCCATCCAACATCCCCACTTCAAACTTCCGCACACCACCCAACCACTCCACTCCACCCAACTTCCGCACTCCACCCAACTTCCGTATTCCATCCAACATCCGCACTCCACCCAACCTCCGCACTCCACCCAACCTCCCCACTCCACCCATCCTCCCCACTCCACCCAACCTCCCCACTCCACCCAACCTTCCCACTCCACACAACCTCCCCACTCCACCAAGCATCCCCACTCAACCCAACCTCCCCACTCCACCCAACCTCCTCATTTCACCCAGCCTCCCCACTCCACCCAACCTCCCAATTCCACTAAGCCTCCCCACTTCACCCAACCTCCCCACTTCACCCAACCTCCCCACTCCACCCAACCTCCCCACTTCACCCAACCTCCGCACTCCACCCAACCTACGCACTCCAACCAACTTCCGCACTCCGCCCAACCTCCGCACTCCACCCAACTATTGCACTCCACCCAACTTCAGCCCTTCACACAACTTCCGCACTCCACCCAACCTCCCCACTCCACCCAACCTCCCCACTGCACTCAACCTCCCCACTCAACCCAACCTCCCCACTCCACCCAACCTCCTCACTTCACCCAGTCTCCCCACTCCACCCAACCTCCCCTCTCCACCCAACCTCCCCACGTCACCCAACCTCCCCACTTCACTCAACCTCCCCAATCCACTCAACCTCCCCACTCCACCCAACCTTCCAAATCCACACAACCTCCCCACTCCACCAAACCTCCCCACTCATCCCAATCTCCCCACTCCACCCAACCTCCTCACTTCACCCAGCCTCCCCACTCCACCCAAACTCCCCTCTCCACCCAACCTCCCCACTTCACCCAACCTCCCAATTCCACTAAGCCTCCCCACTTCACCCACCCTCCCCACTTCACCCAACCTCCCCACTGCACCCAACTTCCCCACTTCACCCAACTTCCCCACTTCACCCAACCTCCCAATTCCACTATACCTCCGCACTCCACCCAATCTCCCCACTCAACCCAACCTCTCCACTCCACACAACCTCCTCACTTCACCCAACCTCCCCCCTTCACCCAACCACCCCACTTCACCCAACCTCCCCACTTCACCCAACCTCCCCACTTCACCCAACCTCCCCACTTCACCCAACCTCCCCACTTCACCCAACCTCCCCACTTCACCCAACCTCCCCACTCCACCCAACCACCCCACTTCACCCAACCTCCGCACTCCACCCAACCTCCCCACTCCACCCAACCTCCCCACTGCACTCAACCTCCCCACTCAACCCAACCTCCCCACTCCACCCAACCTCCTCACTTCACCCAGCCTCCCCACTCCACCCAACCTCCCCTCTCCACCCAACCTCCCCACGTCACCCAACCTCCCCACTTCACTCAACCTCCCCAATCCACTCAACCTCCCCACTCCACCCAACCTTCCAAATCCACACAACCTCCTCACTTCACCCAGCCTCCCCCCTCCACCCAAACTCCCCTCTCCACCCAACCTCCCCACTTCACCCAACCTCCCAATTCCACTAAGCCTCCCCACTTCACCCAACCTCCCCGCTTCACCCAACCTCCCCACTACACCCAACTTCCCCACTTCACCCAACTTCCCCACTTCACCCAACCTCCCAATTCCACTATACCTCCGCACTCCACCCAATCTCCCCACTCAACCCAACCTCTCCACTCCACACAACCTCCTCACTTCACCCAACCTCCCCACTTCACCCAACCTCCCCCCTTCACCCAACCACCCCACTTCACCCAACCTCCCCACTTCACCCAACCACCCCACTTCACCCATCCTCCCCACTTCACCCAACCTCCCCACTTCACCCAACCTCCCCACTTCACCCAACCTCCCCACTTCACCCAACCTCCGCACTCCACCCAACCTACGCATTCCAACCAACTTCCGCACTCCGCCCAACCTCCGCACTCCACCCAACTATTGCACTCCACCCAACTTCAGCACTCCACACAACTTCCGCACTCCACCCAACCTCCCCACTCCACCCAACCTCCCCACTGCACTCAACCTCCCCACTGTACTCAACCTCCCAACTCCACCCAACCTTCCCACTCCACACAACCTCCCCACTCCACCAAGCCTCCCCGCTTAACCCAACTTCCCCACTCCACCCAACCTCCCCACTTCACCCAACCTCCCCACTTCACCCAACTTCCCAATTCCACTATACCTCCGCACTCCACCCAACCTCCGCACTCAACCCAACCTCCTCACTTTACCCAACCTCCCCACTCCACCCAACCTCCCCACTCCACCCAAACTCCCCACTCCCCCCAAACTCCCCACTCCACCAAACTCCCCACTCCACCCAACCTCCCCACTCCACCCAACCTCCCCACTCCACCCAACCTACGCACTCCACCCAAACTTCGCAATTAACCCAACCTCCTCACTTCACCCAACGCACAACTCCATCCAACATCCCCACTTCAAACTTCCGCACACCACCCAACCACTCCACTCCACCCAACTTCCGCACTCCACCCAACTTCCGTATTCCATCCAACATCCGCACTCCACCCAACTTCCGCACTCCACCCAACCTCCCCACTCCACCCATCCTCCCCACTCCACCCAACCTCCCCCCTTCACCCAACCACCCCACTTCACCCAACCTCCCCACTTCACCCAACCTCCCCACTTCACCCAACCTCCCCACTTCACCCAACCTCCCCACTTCACCCAACCTCCCCACTTCACCCAACCTCCCCACTCCACCCAACCACCCCACTTCACCCAACCTCCGCACTCCACCCAACCTCCCCACTCCACCCAACCTCCCCACTGCACTCAACCTCCCCACTCAACCCAACCTCCCCACTCCACCCAACCTCCTCACTTCACCCAGCCTCCCCACTCCACCCAACCTCCCCTCTCCACCCAACCTCCCCACGTCACCCAACCTCCCCACTTCACTCAACCTCCCCAATCCACTCAACCTCCCCACTCCACCCAACCTTCCAAATCCACACAACCTCCTCACTTCACCCAGCCTCCCCCCTCCACCCAAACTCCCCTCTCCACCCAACCTCCCCACTTCACCCAACCTCCCAATTCCACTAAGCCTCCCCACTTCACCCAACCTCCCCACTTCACCCAACCTCCCCACTACACCCAACTTCCCCACTTCACCCAACTTCCCCACTTCACCCAACCTCCCAATTCCACTATACCTCCGCACTCCACCCAATCTCCCCACTCAACCCAACCTCTCCACTCCACACAACCTCCTCACTTCACCCAACCTCCCCATTTCACCCAACCTCCCCACTTCACCCAACCTCCCCCCTTCACCCAACCACCCCACTTCACCCAACCTCCCCACTTCACCCAACCACCCCACTTCACCCATCCTCCCCACTTCACCCAACCTCCCCACTTCACCCAACCTCCCCACTTCACCCAACCTCCCCACTTCACCCAACCTCCGCACTCCACCCAACCTACGCATTCCAACCAACTTCCGCACTCCGCCCAACCTCCGCACTCCACCCAACTATTGCACTCCACCCAACTTCAGCACTCCACACAACTTCCGCACTCCACCCAACCTCCCCACTCCACCCAACCTCCCCACTGCACTCAACCTCCCCACTGTACTCAACCTCCCAACTCCACCCAACCTTCCCACTCCACACAACCTCCCCACTCCACCAAGCCTCCCCGCTCAACCCAACTTCCCCACTCCACCCAACCTCCCCACTTCACCCAACCTCCCCACTTCACCCAACTTCCCAATTCCACTATACCTCCGCACTCCACCCAACCTCCGCACTCAACCCAACCTCCTCACTTTACCCAACCTCCCCACTCCACCCAACCTCCCCACTCCACCCAAACTCCCCACTCCCCCCAAACTCCCCACTCCACCAAACTCCCCACTCCACCCAACCTCCCCACTCCACCCAACCTCCCCACTCCACCCAACCTACGCACTCCACCCAAACTTCGCAATTAACCCAACCTCCTCACTTCACCCAACGCACAACTCCATCCAACATCCCCACTTCAAACTTCCGCACACCACCCAACCACTCCACTCCACCCAACTTCCGCACTCCACCCAACTTCCGTATTCCATCCAACATCCGCACTCCACCCAACTTCCGCACTCCACCCAACCTCCCCACTCCACCCATCCTCCCCACTCCACCCAACCTCCCCACTCCACCCAACCTTCCCACTCCACACAACCTCCCCACTCCACCAAGCATCCCCACTCAACCCAACCTCCCCACTCCACCCAACCTCCTCATTTCACCCAGCCTCCCCACTCCACCCAACCTCCCAATTCCACTAAGCCTCCCCACTTCACCCAACCTCCCCACTTCACCCAACCTCCCCACTCCACCCAACCTCCCCACTTCACCCAACCTCCGCACTCCACCCAACCTACGCACTCCAACCAACTTCCGCACTCCGCCCAACCTCCGCACTCCACCCAACTATTGCACTCCACCCAACTTCAGCCCTTCACACAACTTCCGCACTCCACCCAACCTCCCCACTCCACCCAACCTCCCCAATCCACTCAACCTCCCCACTCCACCCAACCTTCCAAATCCACACAACCTCCCCACTCCACCAAACCTCCCCACTCATCCCCATCTCCCCACTCCACCCAACCTCCCCACTTCACCCAGCCTCCCCACTCCACCCAAACTCCCCTCTCCACCCAACCTCCCCACTTCACCCAACCTCCCAATTCCACTAAGCCTCCCCACTTCACCCAACTTCCCCACTTCACCCAACCTCCCAATTCCACTATACCTCCGCACTCCACCCAATCTCCCCACTCAACCCAACCTCTCCACTCCACACAACCTCCTCACTTCACCCAACCTCCCCATTTCACCCAACCTCCCCACTTCACCCAACCTCCCCCTTCACCCAACCACCCCACTTCACCCAACCTCCCCACTTCACCCAACCACCCCACTTCACCCAACCTCCCCACTTCACCCAACCTCCCCACTTCACCCAACCTCCCCACTTCACCCAACCTCCCCACTTCACCCAACCTCCCCACTTCACCCAACCTCCCCACTTCACCCAACCTCCCCACTCCACCCAACCACCCCACTTCACCCAACCTCCGCACTCCACCCAACCTCCCCACTCCACCCAAACTCCCCACTCCACCCAAACTCCCCACTCCACCCAAACTCCCCACTCCACCCAACCTCCCCACTCCACCCAACCTCCCCACTCCACCCAACCCCCCACTTCACTCAACTTCCCTACTTTACCCAACCTCCCCACTCCACCCAACCTCCCCACTCCACCCAAACTCCCCACTCCCCCCAAACTCCCCACTCCACCCAAACGCCCCACTCCACCCAACCTCCCCACTCCACCCAACCTCCCCACTCCACCCAACCTACGCACTCCACCAAAACTTCGCAATTAACCCAACCTCCACACTTCACCCAACGCACAACTCCATCCAACATCCCCACTTCAAACTTCCGCACACCACCCAACCACTCCACTCCACCCAACTTCCGCACTCCACCCAACTTCCGTATTCCATCCAACATCCGCACTCCACCCAACCTCCGAACTCCACCCAACCTCCCCACTCCACCCATCCTCCCCACTCCACCCAACCTCCCCACTCCACCCAACCTTCCCACTCCACACAACCTCCCCACTCCACCAAGCCTCCCCACTCAACCCAACCTCCCCACTCCACCCAACCTCCTCATTTCACCCAGCCTCCCCACTCCACCCAACCTCCCAATTCCACTAAGCCTCCCCACTTCACCCAACCTCCCCACTTCACCCAACCTCCCCACTCCACCCAACCTCCCCACTTCACCCAACCTCCGCACTCCACCCAACCTACGCACTCCAACCAACTTCCGCACTCCGCCCAACCTCCGCACTCCACCCAACTATTGCACTCCACCCAACTTCAGCCCTTCACACAACTTCCGCACTCCACCCAACCTCCCCACTCCACCCAACCTCCCCACTGCACTCAACCTCCCCACTCAACCCAACCTCCCCACTCCACCCAACCTCCTCACTTCACCCAGTCTCCCCACTCCACCCAACCTCCCCTCTCCACCCAACCTCCCCACGTCACCCAACCTCCCCACTTCACTCAACCTCCCCAATCCACTCAACCTCCCCACTCCACCCAACCTTCCAAATCCACACAACCTCCCCACTCCACCAAACCTCCCCACTCATCCCAATCTCCCCACTCCACCCAACCTCCTCACTTCACCCAGCCTCCCCACTCCACCCAAACTTCCCTCTCCACCCAACCTCCCCACTTCACCCAACCTCCCAATTCCACTAAGCCTCCCCACTTCACCCACCCTCCCCACTTCACCCAACCTCCCCACTGCACCCAACTTCCCCACTTCACCCAACTTCCCCACTTCACCCAACCTCCCAATTCCACTATACCTCCGCACTCCACCCAATCTCTCCACTCAACCCAACCTCTCCACTCCACACAACCTCCTCACATCACCCAACCTCCCCCCTTCACCCAACCACCCCACTTCACCCAACCTCCCCACTTCACCCAACCTCCCCACTTCACCCAACCTCCCCACTTCACCCAACCTCCCCACTTCACCCAACCTCCCCACTTCACCCAACCTCCCCACTCCACCCAACCACCCCACTTCACCCAACCTCCGCACTCCACCCAACCTCCCCACTCCACCCAACCTCCCCACTGCACTCAACCTCCCCACTCAACCCAACCTCCCCACTCCACCCAACCTCCTCACTTCACCCAGCCTCCCCACTCCACCCAACCTCCCCTCTCCACCCAACCTCCCCACGTCACCCAACCTCCCCACTTCACTCAACCTCCCCAATCCACTCAACCTCCCCACTCCACCCAACCTTCCAAATCCACACAACCTCCTCACTTCACCCAGCCTCCCCCCTCCACCCAAACTCCCCTCTCCACCCAACCTCCCCACTTCACCCAACCTCCCAATTCCACTAAGCCTCCCCACTTCACCCAACCTCCCCACTTCACCCAACCTCCCCACTACACCCAACTTCCCCACTTCACCCAACTTCCCCACTTCACCCAACCTCCCAATTCCACTATACCTCCGCACTCCACCCAATCTCCCCACTCAACCCAACCTCTCCACTCCACACAACCTCCTCACTTCACCCAACCTCCCCATTTCACCCAACCTCCCCAATTCACCCAACCTCCCCCCTTCACCCAACCACCCCACTTCACCCAACCTCCCCACTTCACCCAACCACCCCACTTCACCCATCCTCCCCACTTCACCCAACCTCCCCACTTCACCCAACCTCCCCACTTCACCCAACCTCCCCACTTCACCCAACCTCCCCACTTCACCCAACCTCAGCACTCCACCCAACCTACGCATTCCAACCAACTTCCGCACTCCGCCCAACCTCCGCACTCCACCCAACTATTGCACTCCACCCAACTTCAGCACTCCACACAACTTCCGCACTCCACCCAACCTCCCCACTCCACCCAACCTCCCCACTGCACTCAACCTCCCCACTGTACTCAACCTCCCAACTCCACCCAACCTTCCCACTCCACACAACCTCCCCACTCCACCAAGCCTCCCCGCTCAACCCAACTTCCCCACTCCACCCAACCTCCCCACTTCACCCAACCTCCCCACTTCACCCAACTTCCCAATTCCACTATACCTCCGCACTCCACCCAACCTCCGCACTCAACCCAACCTCCCCACTTTACCCAACCTCCCCACTCCACCCAACCTCCCCACTCCACCCAAACTCCCCACTCCCCCCAAACTCCCCACTCCACCAAACTCCCCACTCCACCCAACCTCCCCACTCCGCCCAACCTCCCCACTCCACCCAACCTACGCACTCCACCCAAACTTCGCAATTAACCCAACCTCCACACTTCACCCAACGCACAACTCCATCCAACATCCCCACTTCAAACTTCCGCACACCACCCAACCACTCCACTCCACCCAACTTCCGCACTCCACCCAACTTCCGTATTCCATCCAACATCCGCACTCCACCCAACCTCCGCACTCCACCCAACCTCCCCACTCCACCCATCCTCCCCACTCCACCCAACCTCCCCACTCCACCCAACCTTCCCACTCCACACAACCTCCCCACTCCACCAAGCATCCCCACTCAACCCAACCTCCCCACTCCACCCAACCTCCTCATTTCACCCAGCCTCCCCACTCCACCCAACCTCCCAATTCCACTAAGCCTCCCCACTTCACCCAACCTCCCCACTTCACCCAACCTCCCCACTCCACCCAACCTCCCCACTTCACCCAACCTCCGCACTCCACCCAACCTACGCACTCCAACCAACTTCCGCACTCCGCCCAACCTCCGCACTCCACCCAACTATTGCACTCCACCCAACTTCAGCCCTTCACACAACTTCCGCACTCCACCCAACCTCCCCACTCCACCCAACCTCCCCACTGCACTCAACCTCCCCACTCAACCCAACCTCCCCACTCCACCCAACCTCCTCACTTCACCCAGTCTCCCCACTCCACCCAACCTCCCCTCTCCACCCAACCTCCCCACGTCACCCAACCTCCCCACTTCACTCAACCTCCCCAATCCACTCAACCTCCCCACTCCACCCAACCTTCCAAATCCACACAACCTCCCCACTCCACCAAACCTCCCCACTCATCCCAATCTCCCCACTCCACCCAACCTCCTCACTTCACCCAGCCTCCCCACTCCACCCAAACTCCCCTCTCCACCCAACCTCCCCACTTCACCCAACCTCCCAATTCCACTAAGCCTCCCCACTTCACCCACCCTCCCCACTTCACCCAACCTCCCCACTGCACCCAACTTCCCCACTTCACCCAACTTCCCCACTTCACCCAACCTCCCAATTCCACTATACCTCCGCACTCCACCCAATCTCCCCACTCAACCCAACCTCTCCACTCCACACAACCTCCTCACTTCACCCAACCTCCCCCCTTCACCCAACCACCCCACTTCACCCAACCTCCCCACTTCACCCAACCTCCCCACTTCACCCAACCTCCCCACTTCACCCAACCTCCCCACTTCACCCAACCTCCCCACTTCACCCAACCTCCCCACTCCACCCAACCACCCCACTTCACCCAACCTCCGCACTCCACCCAACCTCCCCACTCCACCCAACCTCCCCACTGCACTCAACCTCCCCACTCAACCCAACCTCCCCACTCCACCCAACCTCCTCACTTCACCCAGCCTCCCCACTCCACCCAACCTCCCCTCTCCACCCAACCTCCCCACGTCACCCAACCTCCCCACTTCACTCAACCTCCCCAATCCACTCAACCTCCCCACTCCACCCAACCTTCCAAATCCACACAACCTCCTCACTTCACCCAGCCTCCCCCCTCCACCCAAACTCCCCTCTCCACCCAACCTCCCCACTTCACCCAACCTCCCAATTCCACTAAGCCTCCCCACTTCACCCAACCTCCCCGCTTCACCCAACCTCCCCACTACACCCAACTTCCCCACTTCACCCAACTTCCCCACTTCACCCAACCTCCCAATTCCACTATACCTCCGCACTCCACCCAATCTCCCCACTCAACCCAACCTCTCCACTCCACACAACCTCCTCACTTCACCCAACCTCCCCATTTCACCCAACCTCCCCACTTCACCCAACCTCCCCCCTTCACCCAACCACCCCACTTCACCCAACCTCCCCACTTCACCCAACCACCCCACTTCACCCATCCTCCCCACTTCACCCAACCTCCCCACTTCACCCAACCTCCCCACTTCACCCAACCTCCCCACTTCACCCAACCTCCGCACTCCACCCAACCTACGCATTCCAACCAACTTCCGCACTCCGCCCAACCTCCGCACTCCACCCAACTATTGCACTCCACCCAACTTCAGCACTCCACACAACTTCCGCACTCCACCCAACCTCCCCACTCCACCCAACCTCCCCACTGCACTCAACCTCCCCACTGTACTCAACCTCCCAACTCCACCCAACCTTCCCACTCCACACAACCTCCCCACTCCACCAAGCCTCCCCGCTCAACCCAACTTCCCCACTCCACCCAACCTCCCCACTTCACCCAACCTCCCCACTTCACCCAACTTCCCAATTCCACTATACCTCCGCACTCCACCCAACCTCCGCACTCAACCCAACCTCCTCACTTTACCCAACCTCCCCACTCCACCCAACCTCCCCACTCCACCCAAACTCCCCACTCCCCCCAAACTCCCCACTCCACCAAACTCCCCACTCCACCCAACCTCCCCACTCCACCCAACCTCCCCACTCCACCCAACCTACGCACTCCACCCAAACTTCGCAATTAACCCAACCTCCTCACTTCACCCAACGCACAACTCCATCCAACATCCCCACTTCAAACTTCCGCACACCACCCAACCACTCCACTCCACCCAACTTCCGCACTCCACCCAACTTCCGTATTCCATCCAACATCCGCACTCCACCCAACTTCCGCACTCCACCCAACCTCCCCACTCCACCCATCCTCCCCACTCCACCCAACCTCCCCCCTTCACCCAACCACCCCACTTCACCCAACCTCCCCACTTCACCCAACCTCCCCACTTCACCCAACCTCCCCACTTCACCCAACCTCCCCACTTCACCCAACCTCCCCACTTCACCCAACCTCCCCACTCCACCCAACCACCCCACTTCACCCAACCTCCGCACTCCACCCAACCTCCCCACTCCACCCAACCTCCCCACTGCCCTCAACCTCCCCACTCAACCCAACCTCCCCACTCCACCCAACCTCCTCACTTCACCCAGCCTCCCCACTCCACCCAACCTCCCCTCTCCACCCAACCTCCCCACGTCACCCAACCTCCCCACTTCACTCAACCTCCCCAATCCACTCAACCTCCCCACTCCACCCAACCTTCCAAATCCACACAACCTCCTCACTTCACCCAGCCTCCCCCCTCCACCCAAACTCCCCTCTCCACCCAACCTCCCCACTTCACCCAACCTCCCAATTCCACTAAGCCTCCCCACTTCACCCAACCTCCCCACTTCACCCAACCTCCCCACTACACCCAACTTCCCCACTTCACCCAACTTCCCCACTTCACCCAACCTCCCAATTCCACTATACCTCCGCACTCCACCCAATCTCCCCACTCAACCCAACCTCTCCACTCCACACAACCTCCTCACTTCACCCAACCTCCCCATTTCACCCAACCTCCCCACTTCACCCAACCTCCCCCCTTCACCCAACCACCCCACTTCACCCAACCTCCCCACTTCACCCAACCACCCCACTTCACCCATCCTCCCCACTTCACCCAACCTCCCCACTTCACCCAACCTCCCCACTTCACCCAACCTCCCCACTTCACCCAACCTCCGCACTCCACCCAACCTACGCATTCCAACCAACTTCCGCACTCCGCCCAACCTCCGCACTCCACCCAACTATTGCACTCCACCCAACTTCAGCACTCCACACAACTTCCGCACTCCACCCAACCTCCCCACTCCACCCAACCTCCCCACTGCACTCAACCTCCCCACTGTACTCAACCTCCCAACTCCACCCAACCTTCCCACTCCACACAACCTCCCCACTCCACCAAGCCTCCCCGCTCAACCCAACTTCCCCACTCCACCCAACCTCCCCACTTCACCCAACCTCCCCACTTCACCCAACTTCCCAATTCCACTATACCTCCGCACTCCACCCAACCTCCGCACTCAACCCAACCTCCTCACTTTACCCAACCTCCCCACTCCACCCAACCTCCCCACTCCACCCAAACTCCCCACTCCCCCCAAACTCCCCACTCCACCAAACTCCCCACTCCACCCAACCTCCCCACTCCACCCAACCTCCCCACTCCACCCAACCTACGCACTCCACCCAAACTTCGCAATTAACCCAACCTCCTCACTTCACCCAACGCACAACTCCATCCAACATCCCCACTTCAAACTTCCGCACACCACCCAACCACTCCACTCCACCCAACTTCCGCACTCCACCCAACTTCCGTATTCCATCCAACATCCGCACTCCACCCAACTTCCGCACTCCACCCAACCTCCCCACTCCACCCAACCTTCCCACTCCACACAACCTCCCCACTCCACCAAGCATCCCCACTCAACCCAACCTCCCCACTCCACCCAACCTCCTCATTTCACCCAGCCTCCCCACTCCACCCAACCTCCCAATTCCACTAAGCCTCCCCACTTCACCCAACCTCCCCACTTCACCCAACCTCCCCACTCCACCCAACCTCCCCACTTCACCCAACCTCCGCACTCCACCCAACCTACGCACTCCAACCAACTTCCGCACTCCGCCCAACCTCCGCACTCCACCCAACTATTGCACTCCACCCAACTTCAGCCCTTCACACAACTTCCGCACTCCACCCAACCTCCCCACTCCACCCAACCTCCCCAATCCACTCAACCTCCCCACTCCACCCAACCTTCCAAATCCACACAACCTCCCCACTCCACCAAACCTCCCCACTCATCCCCATCTCCCCACTCCACCCAACCTCCCCACTTCACCCAGCCTCCCCACTCCACCCAAACTCCCCTCTCCACCCAACCTCCCCACTTCACCCAACCTCCCAATTCCACTAAGCCTCCCCACTTCACCCAACTTCCCCACTTCACCCAACCTCCCAATTCCACTATACCTCCGCACTCCACCCAATCTCCCCACTCAACCCAACCTCTCCACTCCACACAACCTCCTCACTTCACCCAACCTCCCCATTTCACCCAACCTCCCCACTTCACCCAACCTCCCCCCTTCACCCAACCACCCCACTTCACCCAACCTCCCCACTTCACCCAACCACCCCACTTCACCCAACCTCCCCACTTCACCCAACCTCCCCACTTCACCCAACCTCCCCACTTCACCCAACCTCCCCACTTCACCCAACCTCCCCACTTCACCCAACCTCCCCACTTCACCCAACCTCCCCACTCCACCCAACCACCCCACTTCACCCAACCTCCGCACTCCACCCAACCTCCCCACTCCACCCAAACTCCCCACTCCACCCAAACTCCCCACTCCACCCAAACTCCCCACTCCACCCAACCTCCCCACTCCACCCAACCTCCCCACTCCACCCAACCCCCCACTTCACTCAACTTCCCTACTTCACCCAACCTCCCCACTCCACCCAACCTACGCACTCCACCCAAACTTCGCAATTAACCCAACCTCCACACTTCACCCAACGCACAACTCCATCCAACATCCCCACTTCAAACTTCCGCACACCACCCAACCACTCCACTCCACCCAACTTCCGCACTCCACCCAACTTCCGCATTCCATCCAACATCCGCACTCCACCCAATCTCCGCACTCCACCCAACCTCCCCACTCCACCCGTCCTCCCCACTCCACCCAACCTCCCCACTCCACCCAACCTTCCCACTCCACACAACCTCCCCACTCCACCAAGCCTCCCCACTCAACCCAACCTCCCCACTCCACCCAACCTCCTCATTTCACCCAGCCTCCCCACTCCACCCAACCTCCCAATTCCACTAAGCCTCCCCACTTCACCCAACCTCCCCACTCCAACCAACCTCCCCACTTCACCCAACCTCCGCACTCCACCCAACCTCCGCACTCCACCCAACTATTGCACTCCACCCAACTTCAGCACTCCACACAACTTCCGCACTCCACCCAACCTCCCCACTCCACCCAACCTCCCCACTGCACTCAACCTCCCCACTGTACTCAACCTCCCCACTCCACCCAACCTTCCCACTCCACACAACCTCCCCACTCCACCAAACCTCCCCACTCAACCCAACCTCCCCACTTCACCCAACCTCCCCACTTCACCCAACCTCCCAATTCCACTATACCTCCGCACTCCACCCAACCTCCGCACTCAACCCAACCTCCCCACTTTACCCAACCTCCCCACTCCACCCAACCTCCCCACTTCACCCAACCTCCTCACTCCACAATGCCTCCCCACTTCACCCAACCTCCCCACTTCACCCAACCTCCCCACTTCACCCAACCTCCCCACTTCACCCAACCTCCCCACTTCACCCAACTTCCCCACTTCACCCAACCTCCCCACTTCACCCAACCTCCCCACTTCACCCAACCTCCCCACTTCACCCAACCTACCAATTCCACAGTACCTCCGGACTCCAAACCAACCTCTGCACTCAACCCAACCTCCCCACTTCACCCAACCTCCCCACTCCACCCAACCTCCCCACTTCACCCATCCTCCGCACTCCACCCAACCTACGCACTCCAACCAACTTCCGCCCTCCACCCAACCTCCGCACTCCACCCAACTATTGAACTCCACCCAACTTCAGCACTCCACACAACATCCGCAATCCACCCAACCTCCCCACTCCACCCAACCTCCCCACTGCACTCAACCTCCCCACTGTACTCAACCTCCCCACTCCACCCAACCTTCCCACTCCACACAACCTCCCCACTCCACCAAATCTCCCCACTCAACCTAACCTCCCCACTCCACCCAACCTCCCCACTTCACCCAACCTCCCAATTCCACTATGCCTCCGCACTCCACCCAACCTCAGCACTCAACCCAACCTCCCAACATTACCCAACCTCCACTCCACCCAACCTCCCCACTCCACCCAAACTCCCGACTCCACCCAAACTCCCCACTCCACCCAACCTCCCCATTTCACCCAACCTCCCCACTCAACCCAACCTCTCCACTCCACACAACCTCCTCACTTCACCCAACCTCCCCATTTCACCCAACCTCCCCACTTCACCCAACCTCCCCCCTTCACCCAACCACCCCACTTCACCCAACCTCCCCACTTCACCCAACCACCCCACTTCACCCAACCTCCCCACTTCACCCAACCTCCCCACTTCACCCAACCTCCCCACTTCACCCAACCTCCCCACTTCACCCAACCTCCCCACTTCACCCAACCTCCCCACTTCACCCAACCTCCCCACTCCACCCAACCTCCCCACTTCACCCAACCTCCGCACTCCACCCAACCTACGCACTCCAACCAACTTCCGCACTCCGCCCAACCTCCGCACTCCACCCAACTATTGCACTCCACCCAACTTCAGCACTCCACACAACTTCCGCACTCCACCCAACCTCCCCACTCCACCCAACCTCCCCGCTGCACTCATCCTCCCCACTGTACTCAACCTCCCCACTCCACACAACCTCCCCACTCCACCAAGCCTCCCCGCTCAACCCAACCTCCCCACTCCACCCAACCTCCCCACTCCACCCAACCTCCCCACTTCACCCAACCTCCCAATTCCACTATACCTCCGCACTCCACCCAACCTCCGCACTCAACCCAACCTCCCCACTTTACCCAACCTCCCCACTCCACCCAACCTCCCCACTCCACCCAAACTCCCCACTCCACCCAAACTCCCCACTCCACCCAAACTCCCCACTCCACCCAACCTCCCCTCTCCACCCAACCTCCCCACTCCACCCAACCTCCCCACTTCACCCAACCTCCTCACTCCACAATGCCTCCCCACTTCACCCAACCTCCCCACTTCACCCAACCTCCCCACTTCACCCAACCTCCCCACTTCACCCAACCTCCCCACTTCACCCAACTTCCCCACTTCACCCAACCTCCCCACTTCACCCAACCTCCCCACTTCACCCAACCTCCCCACTTCACCCAACCTACCAATTCCACTATACCTCCGGACTCCAAACCAACCTCTGCACTCAACCCAACCTCCCCACTTCACCCAACCTCCCCACTCCACCCAACCTCCCCACTTCACCCAACCTCCGCACTCCACCCATCCTACGCACGCCAACCAACTTCCGCACTCCACCCAACCTCCGCACTCCACCCAACTATTGAACTCCACCCAACTTCAGCACTCCACACAACATCCGCAATCCACCCAACCTCCCCACTCCACCCAACCTCCCCACTGCACTCAACCTCCCCACTGTACTCAACCTCCCCACTCCACCCAACCTTCCCACTTCACCCAACGTCCCCACTTCACCCAACCTCCCCACTTCACCCAACCTCCCCACTTCACCCAACCTCCCCACTTCACCCAACCTCCCCACTTCACCCAACCTCCCCACTCCACCCAACCTCCCCACTTCACCCAACCTCCGCACTCCACCCAACCTACGCACTCCAACCAACTTCCGCACTCCGCCCAACCTCCGCACTCCACCCAACTATTGCACTCCACCCAACTTCAGCACTCCACACAACTTCCGCACTCCACCCAACCTCTCCACTCCACCCAACCTCCCCACTGCACTCATCCTCCCCACTGTACTCAACCTCCCCACTCCACCCAACCTTCCCACTCCACACAACCTCCCCACTCCACCAAGCCTCCCCGCTCAACCCAACCTCCCCACTCCACCCAACCTCCCCACTCCACCCAACCTCCTCACTTCACCCAACCTCCCAATTCCACTATACCTCCGCACTCCACCCAACCTCCGCACTCAACCCAACCTCCCCACTTTACCCAACCTCCCCACTCCACCCAACCTCCCCACTTCACCCAACCTCCCCACTTCACCCAACCTCCCAATTCCACTATACCTCCGCACTCCACCCAACCTCCGCACTCAACCCAACCTCCCCACTTTACCCAACCTCCCCACTCCACCCAACCTCCCCACTCCACCCAAACTCCCCACTCCACCCAAACTCCCCACTCCACCCAAACTCCCCACTCCACCCAACTATTGAACTCCACCCAACCTACGCACTCCAACCAACTTCCGCACTCCACCCAACCTCCGCACTCCACCCAACTATTGAACTCCACCCAACTTCAGCACTCCACACAACATCCGCAATCCATCCAACCTCCCCACTCCACCCAACCTCCCCACTGCACTCAACCTCCCCACTGTACTCAACCTCCCCACTCCACCCAACCTTCCCACTCCACACAACCTCCCCACTCCACCAAATCTCCCCACTCAACCTAACCTCCCCACTCCACCCAACCTCCCCACTTCACCCAACCTCCCAATTCCACTATGCCTCCGCACTCCACCCAACCTCAGCACTCAACCCAACCTCCCAACATTACCCAACCTCCCCACTCCAGCCAACCTCCCCACTCCACTCAAACTCCCCACTCCACCCAAACTCCCGACTCCACCCAAACTCCCCACTCCACCCAACCTCCCCATTTCACCCAACCTCCCCACTCAACCCAACCTCTCCACTCCACACAACCTCCTCACTTCACCCAACCTCCCCATTTCACCCAACCTCCCCACTTCACCCAACCTCCCCCCTTCACCCAACCACCCCACTTCACCCAACCTCCCCACTTCACCCAACCTCCCCACTTCACCCAACCTCCCCACTTCACCCAACCTCCCCACTTCACCCAACCTCCCCACTTCACCCAACCTCCCCACTTCACCCAACCTCCCCACTCCACCCAACCTCCCCACTTCACCCAACCTCCGCACTCCACCCAACCTACGCACTCCAACCAACTTCCGCACTCCGCCCAACCTCCGCACTCCACCCAACTATTGCACTCCACCCAACTTCAGCACTCCACACAACTTCCGCACTCCACCCAACCTCCCCACTCCACCCAACCTCCCCACTGCACTCATCCTCCCCACTGTACTCAACCTCCCCACTCCACCCAACCTTCCCACTCCACACAACCTCCCCACTCCACCAAGCCTCCCCGCTCAACCCAACCTCCCCACTCCACCCAACCTCCCCACTCCACCCAACCTCCCCACTTCACCCAACCTCCCAATTCCACTATACCTCCGCACTCCACCCAACCTCCGCACTCAACCCAACCTCCCCACTTTACCCAACCTCCCCACTCCACCCAACCTCCCCACTCCACCCAAACTCCCCACTCCACCCAAACTCCCCACTCCACCCAAACTTCCCACTCCACCCAACCTCCCCTCTCCACCCAACCTCCCCACTCCACCCAACCTCCCCACTTCACCCAACCTCCCAATTCCACTTTGCCTCCGCACTCCACCCAACCTCAGCACTCAACCCAACCTCCCAACATTACCCAACCTCCCCACTCCACCCAACCTCCCCACTCCACCCAAACTCCCCACTCCACCCAAACTCCCGACTCCACCCAAACTCCCCACTCCACCCAACCTCCCCATTTCACCCAACCTCCCCACTCAACCCAACCTCTCCACTCCACACAACCTCCTCACTTCACCCAACCTCCCCATTTCACCCAACCTCCCACTTCACCCAACCTCCCCCCTTCACCCAACCACCCCACTTCACCCAACCTCCCCACTTCACCCAACCACCCCACTTCACCCAGCCTCCCCACTTCACCCAACCTCCCCACTTCACCCAACCTCCCCACTTCACCCAACCTCCCCACTTCACCCAACCTCCCCACTTCACCCAACCTCCCCACTTCACCCAACCTCCCCACTTCACCCAACCTCCCAATTCCACTATACCTCCGCACTCCACCCAACCTCCGCACTCAACCCAACCTCCCCACTTTACCCAACCTCCCCACTCCACCCAACCTCCCCACTCCACCCAAACTCCCCACTCCACCCAAACTCCCCACTCCACCCAAACTCCCCACTCCACCCAACTATTGAACTCCACCCAACCTACGCACTCCAACCAACTTCCGCACTCCACCCAACCTCCGCACTCCACCCAACTATTGAACTCCACCCAACTTCAGCACTCCACACAACATCCGCAATCCATCCAACCTCCCCACTCCACCCAACCTCCCCACTGCACTCAACCTCCCCACTGTACTCAACCTCCCCACTCCACCCAACCTTCCCACTCCACACAACCTCCCCACTCCACCAAATCTCCCCACTCAACCTAACCTCCCCACTCCACCCAACCTCCCCACTTCACCCAACCTCCCAATTCCACTATGCCTCCGCACTCCACCCAACCTCAGCACTCAACCCAACCTCCCAACATTACCCAACCTCCCCACTCCAGCCAACCTCCCCACTCCACTCAAACTCCCCACTCCACCCAAACTCCCGACTCCACCCAAACTCCCCACTCCACCCAACCTCCCCATTTCACCCAACCTCCCCACTCAACCCAACCTCTCCACTCCACACAACCTCCTCACTTCACCCAACCTCCCCATTTCACCCAACCTCCCCACTTCACCCAACCTCCCCCCTTCACCCAACCACCCCACTTCACCCAACCTCCCCACTTCACCCAACCTCCCCACTTCACCCAACCTCCCCACTTCACCCAACCTCCCCACTTCACCCAACCTCCCCACTTCACCCAACCTCCCCACTTCACCCAACCTCCCCACTCCACCCAACCTCCGCACTCCACCCAACCTACGCACTCCAACCAACTTCCGCACTCCGCCCAACCTCCGCACTCCACCCAACTATTGCACTCCACCCAACTTCAGCACTCCACACAACTTCCGCACTCCACCCAACCTCCCCACTCCACCCAACCTCCCCACTGCACTCATCCTCCCCACTGTACTCAACCTCCGCACTCAACCCAACCTCCCCACTTTACCCAACCTCCCCACTCCACCCAACCTCCCCACTCCACCCAAACTCCCCACTCCACCCAAACTCCCCACTCCACCCAAACTTCCCACTCCACCCAACCTCCCCTCTCCACCCAACCTCCCCACTCCACCCAACCTCCCCACTTCACCCAACCTCCCAATTCCACTTTGCCTCCGCACTCCACCCAACCTCAGCACTCAACCCAACCTCCCAACATTACCCAACCTCCCCACTCCACCCAACCTCCCCACTCCACCCAAACTCCCCACTCCACCCAAACTCCCGACTCCACCCAAACTCCCCACTCCACCCAACCTCCCCATTTCACCCAACCTCCCCACTTCACCCAACCTCCCCCCTTCACCCAACCACCCCACTTCACCCAACCTCCCCACTTCACCCAACCACCCCACTTCACCCAGCCTCCCCACTTCACCCAACCTCCCCACTTCACCCAACCTCCCCACTTCACCCAACCTCCCCACTTCACCCAACCTCCCCACTTCACCCAACCTCCCCACTTCACCCAACCTCCCCACTCCACCCAACCTCCCCGCTTCACCCAACCTCCGCACTCCACCCAACCTACGCACTCCAACCAACTTCCGCACTCCGCCCAACCTCCGCACTCCATCCAACTATTGCACTCCACCCAACTTCAGCACACCACACAACTTCCGCACTCCACCCAACCTCCCCACTGCACTCATCCTCCCCACTGTACTCAACCTCCCCAGTCCACCCAACTTTCCACTCCACACAACCTCCCCACTCCACCAAGCCTCCCCGCTCAACCCAACATCACCACTCCACCCAACCTCCCCACTTCACCCAACCTCCCCACTTCACCCAACCTCCCAATTCCACTATACCTCCGCACTCCACCCAACCTCCGCACTCAACCCAACCTCCCCACTTCACCCAACCTCCCCACTTCACCCAACTTCCCCACTTCACCCAACCTCCCCACTTCACCCAACCTCCCCACTTCACCCAACCTCCCCACTTCACCCAACTTACCAATTCCACTATACCTCCGGACTCCAAACCAACCTCTGCACTCAACCCAACCTCCCCACTTCACCCAACCTCCCCACTCCACCCAACCTCCCCACTTCACCCAACCTCCGCACTCCACCCATCCTACGCACTCCACCCAACCTCCGCACTCAACCCAACCTCCCCACTTTACCCAACCTCCCCACTCCACCCAACCTCCCCACTCCACCCAAACTCCCCACTCCACCCAACCTCCCCTCTCCACCCAACCTCCCCACTCCACCCAACCCCCCACTTCACTCAACTTCCCTACTTCACCCAACCTCCCCACTCCACCCAACTTCCGAACTCCACCCAACTTCCGCATTCCATCCAACATCCGCACTCCACCCAACCTCCGCACTCCACCCAACCTCCCCACTC
This sequence comes from Oasisia sp. SBJ-2009, assembly GCA_964017155.1. Taxonomy (NCBI): domain Eukaryota; kingdom Metazoa; phylum Annelida; class Polychaeta; order Sabellida; family Siboglinidae; genus Oasisia; species Oasisia sp. SBJ-2009. The sequence goes on from OZ024855.1 coordinate 27,901,551, forward strand.
CACCCATCCTCCCCACTCCACCCAACCTCCCCACTCCACCCAACCTTCCCACTCCACACAACCTCCCCACTCCACCAAGCCTCCCCACTCAACCCAACCTCCCCACTCCACCCAACCTCCTCATTTCACCCAGCCTCCCCACTCCACACAACCTCCCAATTCCACTAAGCCTCCCCATTTCACTTCACTTCCATCCAACTTCCGCACTCCACCCAACCTCCGCACTCCACCTAACCTCCCCACTCCACCCATCCTCCCCACTCCACCCAACCTCCCCACTCCACCCAACCTTCCCACTCCACACAACCTCCCCACTCCACCAAGCCTCCCCACTCAACCCAACCTCCCCACTCCACCCAAACTCCTCATTTCACCCAGCCTCCCCACTCCACCCAACCTCCCCACTTTACCCAACCTCCCCACTTCACCCAACCTCCCAATTCCACTAAGCCTCCCCACTTCACCCAACCTCCCCACTTCACCCAACCTCCCCACTGCACCCAACTTCCCCACTTCACCCAACTTCCCCACTTCACCCAACCTCCCAATTCCACTATACCTCCGCACTCCACCCAATCTCCCCACTCAACCCAACCTCTCCACTCCACACAACCTCCTCACTTCACCCAACCTCCCCATTTCACCCAACCTCCCCACTTCACCCAACCTCCCCCTTTCACCCAACCACCCCACTTCACCCAACCTCCCCACTTCACCCAACCACCCCACTTCACCCTACCTCCCCACTTCACCCAACCTCCCCACTTCACCCAACCTCCCCACTTCACCCAACCTCCCCACTTCACCCAACCTCCCCACTTCACCCAACCTCCCCACTTCACCCAACCTCCCCACTCCACCCAACCTCCCCACTTCACCCAACCTCCGCACTCCACCCAACCTACGCACTCCAACCAACTTCCGCACTCCGCCCAACCTCCGCACTCCACCCAACTATTGCACTCCACCCAACTTCAGCACTCCACACAACTTCCGCACTCCACCCAACCTCCCCACTCCACCCAACCTCCCCACTGCACTCATCCTCCCCACTGTACTCAACCTCCCCACTCCACCCAACCTTCCCACTCCACACAACCTCCCCACTCCACCAAGCCTCCCCGCTCAACCCAACCTCCCCACTCCACCCAACCTCCCCACTTCACCCAACCTCCCCACTTCACCCAACCTCCCAATTCCACTATACCTCCGCACTCCACCCAACCTCCGCACTCAACCCAACCTCCCCACTTTACCCAACCTCCCCACTCCACCCAACCTCCCCACTCCACCCAAACTCCCCACTCCACCCAAACTCCCCACTCCACCCAAACTGCCCACTCCACCCAACCTCCCCACTCCACCCAACCTCCCCACTCCACCCAACCCCCCACTTCACTCAACTTCCCTACTTCACCCAACCTCCCCACTCCACCCAACCTACGCACTCCACCCAAACTTCGCAATTAACCCAACCTCCACACTTCACCCAACGCACAACTCCATCCAACATCCCCACTTCAAAATTCCGCACACCACCCAACCACTCCACTCCACCCAACTTCCGCACTCCACCCAACTTCCGCATTCCATCCAACATCCGCACTCCATCCAACCTCCGCACTCCACCCAACCTCCCCACTCCACCCATCCTCCCCACTCCACCCAACCTCCCCACTCCACCCAACCTTCCCACTCCACACAACCTCCCCACTCCACCACACCTCCCCACTCAACCCAACCTCCCCACTCCACCCAACCTCCTCATTTCACCCAGCCTCCCCACTCCACCCAACCTCCCAATTCCACTAAGCCTCCCCACTTCACCCAACCTCCCCACTTCACCCAACCTCCCCACTTCACCCAACCTCCCCACTTCACCCAACCTCCCCACTTCACCCAACCACCCAATTCCACTACACCTCCGCATTCCACCCAACCTCCGCACTCAACCCAACCTCCCCACTTTACCCAACCTCCCCACTCCACCCAACCTCCCCACTTCACCCAACCTCCCCACTCCACAATGCCTCCCCACTTCACCCAACCTCCCCACTTCACCCAACCTCCCCACTTCACCCAACCTACCAATTCCACTATACCTCCGGACTCCAACCAACCTCTGCCCTCAACCCAACCTCCCCACTTCGCCCAACCTCCCCACTCCACCCAACCTCCCCACTTCACCCAACCTCCGCACTCCACCCAACCTACGCATTCCAACCAACTTCCGCACTCCGCCCAACCTCCGCACTCCACCCAACTATTGCACTCCACCCAACTTCAGCACTCCACACAACTTCCGCACTCCATCCAACCTCCCCACTCCACCCAACCTCCCCACTGCACTCAACCTCCCCACTGTACTCAACCTCCCCACTCCACCCAACCTTCCCACTCCACACAACCTCCCCACTCCACCAAGCCTCCCCGCTCAACCCAACTTCCCCACTCCACCCAACCTCCCCACTTCACCCAACCTCCCCACTTCACCCAACTTCCCAATTCCACTATACCTCCGCACTCCACCCAACCTCCGCACTCAACCCAACCTCCCCACTTTACCCAACCTCCCCACTCCACCCAACCTCCCCACTCCACCCAAACTCCCCACTCCCCCCAAACTCCCCACTCCACCCAAACTCCCCACTCCACCCAACCTCCCCACTCCACCCAACCTCCCCAATCCACCCAACCTACGCACTCCACCAAAACTTCGCAATTAACCCAACCTCCACACTTCACCCAACGCACAACTCCATCCAACATCCCCACTTCAAACTTCCGCACACCACCCAACTACTCCACTCCACCCAACTTCCGCACTCCACCCAACTTCCGTATTCCATCCAACATCCGCACTCCACCCAACCTCCGCACTCCACCCAACCTCCCCACTCCACCCATCCTCCCCACTCCAACCAACCTCCCCACTCCACCCAACCTTCCCACTCCACACAACCTCCCCACTCCACCAAGCCTCCCCACTCAACCCAACCTCCCCACTCCACCCAACCTCCTCATTTCACCCAGCCTCCCCACTCCACCCAACCTCCCAATTCCACTAAGCCTCCCCACTTCACCCAACCTGCCCACTTCACCCAACCTCCCCACTCCACCCAACCTCCCCACTTCACCCAACCTCCGCACTCCACCCAACCTACGCACTCCAACCAACTTCCGCACTCCGCCCAACCTCCGCACTCCACCCAACTATTGCACTCCACCCAACTTCAGCCCTTCACACAACTTCCGCACTCCACCCAACCTCCCCACTCCACCCAACCTCCCCACTGCACTCAACCTCCCCACTCAACCCAACCTCCCCACTCCACCCAACCTCCTCACTTCACCCAGTCTCCCCACTCCACCCAACCTCCCCTCTCCACCCAACCTCCCCACGTCACCCAACCTCCCAATTCCACTAAGCCTCCCCACTTCACCCACCCTCCCCACTTCACCCAACCTCCCCACTGCACCCAACTTCCCCACTTCACCCAACTTCCCCACTTCACCCAACCTCCCAATTCCACTATACCTCCGCACTCCACCCAATCTCCCCTCTCAACCCAACCTCTCCACTCCACACAACCTCCCAATTCCACTCAACCTCCCCAATCCACTCAACCTCCCCACTCCACCCAACCTTCCAAATCCACACAACCTCCCCACTCCACCAAACCTCCCCACTCATCCCAATCTCCCCACTCCACCCAACCTCCTCACTTCACCCAGCCTCCCCACTCCACCCAAACTCCCCTCTCCACCCAACCTCCCCACTTCACCCAACCTCCCAATTCCACTAAGCCTCCCCACTTCACCCACCCTCCCCACTTCACCCAACCTCCCCACTGCACCCAACTTCCCCACTTCACCCAACTTCCCCACTTCACCCAACCTCCCAATTCCACTATACCTCCGCACTCCACCCAATCTCCCCTCTCAACCCAACCTCTCCACTCCACACAACCTCCTCACTTCACCCAACCTCCCCATTTCACCCAACCTCCCCACTTCACCCAACCTCCCCCCTTCACCCAACCACCCCACTTCACCCAACCTCCCCACTTCACCCAACCTCCCCACTTCACCCAACCTCCCCACTTCACCCAACCTCCCCACTCCACCCAACCACCCCACTTCACCCAACCTCCGCACTCCACCCAACCTCCCCACTCCACCCAAACCCCCACTCCACCCAAACTCCCCACTCCACCCAAACTCCCCACTCCACCCAACCTCCCCACTCCACCCAACCTCCCCACTCCACCCAACCCCCCACTTCACTCAACTTCCCTACTTCACCCAACCTCCCCACTCCACCCAACCTACGCACTCCACCCAAACTTCGCAATTAACCCAACCTCCACACTTCACCCAACGCACAACTCCATCCAACATCCCCACTTCAAACTTCCGCACACCACCCAACCACTCCACTCCACCCAACTTCCGCACTCCACCCAACTTCCGCATTCCATCCAACATCCGCACTCCACCCAATCTCCGCACTCCACCCAACCTCCCCACTCCACCCATCCTCCCCACTCCACCCAACCTCCCCACTCCACCCAACCTTCCCACTCCACACAATCTCCCCACTCCACCAAGCCTCCCCACTCAACCCAACCTCCCCACTCCACCCAACCTCCTCATTTCACCCAGCCTCCCCACTCCACCCAACCTCCCAATTCCACTAAGCCTCCCCACTTCACCCAACCTCCCCACTCCACCCAACCTCCCCACTTAACCCAACCTCCGCACTCCACCCAACCTACGCATTCCAACCAACTTCCGCACTCCGCCCAACCTCCGCACTCCACCCAACTATTGCACTCCACCCAACTTCAGCACTCCACACAACTTCCGCACTCCACCCAACCTCCCCACTCCACCCAACCTCCCCACTGCACTCAACCTCCCCACTCAACCCAACCTCCCCACTCCACCCAACCTCCTCACTTCACCCAGCCTCCCCACTCCACCCAACCTCCCCTCTCCACCCAACCTCCCCACGTCACCCAACCTCCCCACTTCACTGAACCTCCCCAATCCACTCAACCTCCCCACTCCACCCAACCTTCCAAATCCACACAACCTCCTCACTTCACCCAGCCTCCCCCCTCCACCCAAACTCCCCTCTCCACCCAACCTCCCCACTTCACCCAACCTCCCAATTCCACTAAGCCTCCCCACTTCACCCAACCTCCCCACTTCACCCAACCTCCCCACTACACCCAACTTCCCCACTTCACCCAACTTCCCCACTTCACCCAACCTCCCAATTCCACTATACCTCCGCACTCCACCCAATCTCCCCACTCAACCCAACCTCTCCACTCCACACAACCTCCTCACTTCACCCAACCTCCCCATTTCACCCAACCTCCCCACTTCACCCAACCTCCCCCCTTCACCCAACCACCCCACTTCACCCAACCTCCCCACTTCACCCAACCACCCCACTTCACCCATCCTCCCCACTTCACCCAACCTCCCCACTTCACCCAACCTCCCCACTTCACCCAACCTCCCCACTTCACCCAACCACCCCACTTCACCCATCCTCCCCACTTCACCCAACCTCCCCACTTCACCCAACCTCCCCACTCCACCCAACCTTCCCACTCCACACAACCTCCCCACTCCACCAAGCCTCCCCACTCAACCCAACCTCCCCACTCCACCCAAACTCCCCTCTCCACCCAACCTCCCCACTTTACCCAACCTCCCCACTTCATCCAACCTCCCAATTCCACTAAGCCTCCCCACTTCACCCAACCTCCCCACTTCACCCAACCTCCCCACTGCACCCAACTTCCCCACTTCACCCAACTTCCCCACTTCACCAAACCTCCCAATTCCACTATACCTCCGCACTCCACCCAATCTCCCCACTCAACCCAACCTCTCCACTCCACACAACCTCCTCACTTCACCCAACCTCCCCATTTCACCCAACCTCCCCACTTCACCCAACCTCCCCCTTTCACCCAACCACCCCACTTCACCCAACCTCCCCACTTCACCCAACCACCCCACTTCACCCTACCTCCCCACTTCACCCAACCTCCCCACTTCACCCAACCTCCCCACTTCACCCAACCTCCCCACTTCACCCAACCTCCCCACTTCACCCAACCTCCCCACTTCACCCAACCTCCCCACTCCACCCAACCTCCCCACTTCACCCAACCTCCGCACTCCACCCAACATACGCACTCCAACCAACTTCCGCACTCCGCCCAACCTCCGCACTCCACCCAACTATTGCACTCCACCCAACTTCAGCACTCCACACAACTTCCGCACTCCACCCAACCTCCCCACTCCACCCAACCTCCCCACTGCACTCATCCTCCCCACTGTACTCAACCTCCCCACTCCACCCAACCTTCCCACTCCACACAACCTCCCCACTCCACCAAGCCTCCCCGCTCAACCCAACCTCCCCACTCCACCCAACCTCCCCACTTCACCCAACCTCCCCACTTCACCCAACCTCCCAATTCCACTATACCTCCGCACTCCACCCAACCTCCGCACTCAATCCAACCTCCCCACTTTACCCAACCTCCCCACTCCACCCAACCTCCCCACTCCACCCAAACTCCCCACTCCACCCAAACTCCCCACTCCACCCAAACTGCCCACTCCACCCAACCTCCCCACTCCACCCAACCTCCCCACTCCACCCAACCCCCCACTTCACTCAACTTCCCTACTTCACCCAACCTCCCCACTCCACCCAACCTACGCACTCCACCCAAACTTCGCAATTAACCCAACCTCCACACTTCACCCAACGCACAACTCCATCCAACATCCCCACTTCAAAATTCCGCACACCACCCAACCACTCCACTCCACCCAACTTCCGCACTCCACCCAACTTCCGCATTCCATCCAACATCCGCACTCCACCCAACCTCCGCACTCCACCCAACCTCCCCACTCCACCCATCCTCCCCACTCCACCCAACCTCCCCACTCCACCCAACCTTCACACTCCACACAACCTCCCCACTCCACCAAGCCTCCCCGCTCAACCCAACTTCCCCACTCCACCCAACCTCCCCACTTCACACAACCTCCCCACTTCACCCAACTTCCCAATTCCACTATACCTCCGCACTCCACCCAACCTCCGCACTCAACCCAACCTCCCCACTTTACCCAACCTCCCCACTCCACCCAACCCGCCACTCCACCCAAACTCCCCACTCCCCCAAACTCCCCACTCCACCAAACTCCCCACTCCACCCAACCTCCCCACTCCACCCAACCTCCCCACTCCACCCAACCTACGCACTCCACCCAAACTTCGCAATTAACCCAACCTCCACACTTCACCCAACGCACAACTCCATCCAACATCCCCACTTCAAACTTCCGCACACCACCCAACCACTCCACTCCACCCAACTTCCGCACTCCACCCAACTTCCGTATTCCATCCAACATCCGCACTCCACCCAACCTCCGCACTCCACCCAACCTCCCCACTCCACCCATCCTCCCCACTCCACCCAACCTCCCCACTCCACCCAACCTTCCCACTCCACACAACCTCCCCACTCCACCAAGCATCCCCACTCAACCCAACCTCCCCACTCCACCCAACCTCCTCATTTCACCCAGCCTCCCCACTCCACCCAACCTCCCAATTCCACTAAGCCTCCCCACTTCACCCAACCTCCCCACTTCACCCAACCTCCCCACTCCACCCAACCTCCCCACTTCACCCAACCTCAGCACTCCACCCAACCTACGCACTGCAACCAACTTCCGCACTCCGCCCAACCTCCGCACTCCACCCAACTATTGCACTCCACCCAACTTCAGCCCTTCACACAACTTCCGCACTCCACCCAACCTCCCCACTCCACCCAACCTCCCCACTGCACTCAACCTCCCCACTCCACCCAACCTCCCCACTCCACCCAACCTCCTCACTTCACCCAGCCTCCCCACTCCACCCAACCTCCCCTCTCCACCCAACCTCCCCACGTCACCCAACCTCCCCACTTCACTCAACCTCCCCAATCCACTCAACCTCCCCACTCCACCCAACCTTCCAAATCCACACAACCTCCCCACTCCACCAAACCTCCCCACTCATCCCCATCTCCCCACTCCACCCAACCTCCTCACTTCACCCACCCTCCCCACTCCACCCAAACTCCCCTCTCCACCCAACCTCCCCACTTCACCCAACCTCCCAATTCCACTAAGCCTCCCCACTTCACCCAACTTCCCCACTTCACCCAACCTCCCAATTCCACTATACCTCCGCACTCCACCCATTCTCCCCACTCAACCCAACCTCTCCACTCCACACAACCTCCTCACTTCACCCAACCTCCCCATTTCACCCAACCTCCCCACTTCACCCAACCTCCCCCCTTCACCCAACCACCCCACTTCACCCAACCTCCCCACTTCATCCAACCACCCCACTTCACCCAACCTCCCCACTTCACCCAACCTCCCCACTTCACCCAACCTCCCCACTTCACCCAACCTCCCCACTTCACCCAACCTCCCCACTTCACCCAACCTCCCCACTTCACCCAACCTCCCCACTCCACCCAACCACCCCACTTCACCCAACCTCCGCACTCCACCCAACCTCCCCACTCCACCCAAACTCCCCACTCCACCCAAACTCCCCACTCCACCCAAACTCCCCACTCCACCCAACCTCCCCACTCCACCCAACCTCCCCACTCCACCCAACCCCCCACTTCACTCAACTTCCCTACTTCACCCAACCTCCCCACTCCACCCAACCTACGCACTCCACCCAAACTTCGCAATTAACCCAACCTCCACACTTCACCCAACGCACAACTCCATCCAACATCCCCACTTCAAACTTCCGCACACCACCCAACCACTCCACTCCACCCAACTTCCGCACTCCACCCAACTTCCGCATTCCATCCAACATCCGCACTCCACCCAATCTCCGCACTCCACCCAACCTCCCCACTCCACCCATCCTCCCCACTCCACCCAACCTCCCCACTCCACCCAACCTTCCCACTCCACACAACCTCCCCACTCCACCAAGCCTCCCCACTCAACCCAACCTCCCCACTCCACCCAACCTCCCCACTGCACTCAACCTCCCCACTGTACTCAACCTCCCCACTCCACCCAACCTTCCCACTCCACACAACCTCCCCACTCCACCAAGCCTCCCCGCTCAACCCAACTTCCCCACTCCACCCAACCTCCCCACTTCACCCAACCTCCCCACTTCACCCAACTTCCGAATTCCACTATACCTCCGCACTCCACCCAACCTCCGCACTCAACCCAACCTCCCCACTTTACCCAACCTCCCCACTCCACCCAACCTCCCCACTCCACCCAAACTCCCCACTCCCCCCAAACTCCCCACTCCACCCAAACTCCCCACTCCACCCAACCTCCCCACTCCACCCAACCTCCCCACTCCACCCAACCTACGCACTCCACCCAAACTTCGCAATTAACCCAACCTCCACACTTCACCCAACGCACAAATCCATCCAACATCCCCACTTCAAACTTCCGCACACCACCCAACCACTCCACTCCACCCAACTTCCGCACTCCACCCAACTTCCGTATTCCATCCAACATCCGCACTCCACCCACCTCCGCACTCCACCCAACCTCCCCACTCCACCCATCCTCCCCACTCCACCCAACCTCCCCACTCCACCCAACCTTCCCACTCCACACAACCTCCCCACTCCACCAAGCATCCCCACTCAACCCAACCTCCCCACTCCACCCAACCTCCTCATTTCACCCAGCCTCCCCACTCCACCCAACCTCCCAATTCCACTAAGCCTCCCCACTTCACCCAACCTCCCCACTTCACCCAACCTCCCCACTCCACCCAACCTCCCCACTTCACCCAACCTCCGCACTCCACCCAACCTACGCACTCCAACCAACTTCCGCACTCCGCCCAACCTCCGCACTCCACCCAACTATTGCACTCCACCCAACTTCAGCACTCCACACAACTTCCGCACTCCACCCAACCTCCCCACTCCACCCAACCTCCCCACTGCACTCATCCTCCCCACTGTACTCAACCTCCCCACTCCACCCAACCTTCCCACTCCACACAACCTCCCCACTCCACCAAGCCTCCCCGCTCAACCCAACCTCCCCACTCCACCCAACCTCCCCACTTCACCCAACCTCCCCACTTCACCCAACCTCCCAATTCCACTATACCTTCCCACTCCACACAACCTCCCCACTCCACCAAGCCTCCCCACTCAACCCAACCTCCCCACTCCACCCAAACTCCCCTCTCCACCCAACCTCCCCACTTTACCCAACCTCCCCACTTCATCCAACCTCCCAATTCCACTAAGCCTCCCCACTCCACCCAAACTCCCCACTCCACCCAAACTGCCCACTCCACCCAACCTCCCCACTCCACCCAACCTCCCCACTCCACCCAACCCCCCACTTCACTCAACTTCCCTACTTCACCCAACCTCCCCACTCCACCCAACCTACGCACTCCACCCAAACTTCGCAATTAACCCAACCTCCACACTTCACCCAACGCACAACTCCATCCAACATCCCCACTTCAAACTTCCGCACACCACCCAACCACTCCACTCCACCCAACTTCCGCACTCCACCCAACTTCCGCATTCCATCCAACATCCGCACTCCACCCAACCTCCGCACTCCACCCAACCTCCCCACTCCACCCATCCTCCCCACTCCACCCAACCTCCCCACTCCACCCAACCTTCCCACTCCACACAACCTCCCCACTCCACCACACCTTCCCACTCAACCCAACCTCCCCACTCCACCCAACCTCCCCACTCCACCCATCCTCCCCACTCCACCCAACCTCCCCACTCCACCCAACCTTCCCACTCCACACAACCTCCCCACTCCACCAAGCCTCCCCACTCAACCCAACCTCCCCACTCCACCCAACCTCCTCATTTCACCCAGCCTCCCCACTCCACACAACCTCCCAATTCCACTGAGCCTCCCCGTTTCACTTCACTTCCATCCAACTTCCGCACTCCACCCAACCTCCGCACTCCACCCAACCTCCCCACTCCACCCATCCTCCCCACTCCACCCAACCTCCCCACTCCACCCAACCTTCCCACTCCACACAACCTCCCCACTCCACCAAGCCTCCCCACTCAACCCAACCTCCCCACTCCACCCAAACTCACCTCTCCACCCAACCTCCCCACTTTACCCAACCTCCCCACTTCACCCAACCTCCCAATTCCACTAAGCCTCCCCACTTCACCCAACCTCCCCACTTCACCCAACCTCCCCACTGCACCCAACTTCCCCACTTCACCCAACTTCCCCACTCCACCCAATCTCCCCACTCAACCCAACCTCTCCACTCCACACAACCTCCTCACTTCACCCAACCTCCCCATTTCACCCAACCTCCCCACTTCACCCAACCTCCCCCCTTCACCCAACCACCCCACTTCACCCAACCTCCCCACTTCACCCAACCACCCCACTTCACCCTACCTCCCCACTTCACCCAACCTCCCCACTTCACCCAACCTCCCCACTTCACCCAACCTCCCCACTTCACCCAACCTCCCCACTTCACCCAACCTCCCCACTTCACCCATCCTCCCCACTCCACCCAACCTCCCCACTTCACCCAACCTCCGCACTCCACCCAACCTACGCACTCCAACCAACTTCCGCACTCCGCCCAACCTCCGCACTCCACCCAACTATTGCACTCCACCCAACTTCAGCACTCCACACAACTTCCGCACTCCACCCAACCTCCCCACTCCACCCAACCTCCCCACTGCACTCATCCTCCCCACTGTACTCAACCTCCCCACTCCACCCAACCTTCCCACTCCACCCAACCTCCCCACTTCACCCAACCTCCCCACTTCACCCAACCTCCCAATTCCACTATACCTCCGCACTCCACCCAACCTCCGCACTCAACCCAACCTCCCCACTTTACCCAACCTCTCCACTCCACCCAACCTCCCCACTCCACCCAAACTCCCCACTCCACCAAACTCCCCACTCCACCCAAACTGCCCACTCCACCCAACCTCCTCACTCCAACCAACCTCCCCACTCCACCCAACCCCCCACTTTACTCAACTTCCCTACTTCACCCAACCTCCCCACTCCACCCAACCTACGCACTCCACCCAAACTTCGCAATTAACCCAACCTCCACACTTCACCCAACGCACAACTCCATCCAACATCCCCACTTCAAACTTCCGCACACCACCCAAACACTCCACTCCACCCAACTTCCGCACTCCACCCAACTTCCGCATTCCATCCAACATCCGCACTCCACCCAACCTCCGAACTCCACCCAACCTCCCCACTCCACCCATCCTCCCCACTCCACCCAACCTCCCCACTCCACCCAACCTTCCCACTCCACACAACCTCCCCACTCCACCACACCTCCCCACTCAACCCAACCTCCCCACTCCACCCAACCTCCTCATTTCACCCAGCCTCCCCACTCCACCCAACCTCCCAATTCCACTAAGCCTCCCCACTTCACCCAACCTCCCCACTTCACCCAACCTCCCCACTTCACCCAACCTCCCCACTTCACCCAACCTCCCCACTTCACCCAACCACCCAATTCCACTACACCTCCGCATTCCACCCAACATCCGCACTCAACCCAACCTCCCCACTTTACCCAACCTCCCCACTCCACCCAACCTCCCCACTTCACCCAACCTCCCCACTCCACAATGCCTCCCCACTTCACCCAACCTCCCCACTTCACCCAACCTCCACACTTCACCCAACCTCCCCACTTCACCCCACCTCCCCACTTCACCCAACCTACCAATTCCACTATACCTCCGGACTCCAACCAACCTCTGCACTCAACCCAACCTCCCCACTTCACCCAACCTCCCCACTCCACCCAACCTCCCCACTTCACCCAACCTCCGCACTCCACCCAACCTACGCATTCCAACCAACTTCCGCACTCCGCCCAACCTCCGCACTCCACCCAACTATTGCACTCCACCCAACTTCAGCACTCCACACAACTTCCGCACTCCACCCAACCTCCCCACTCCACCCAACCTCCCCACTGCACTCAACCTCCCCACTGTACTCAACCTCCCCACTCCACCCAACCTTCCCACTCCACACAACCTCCCCACTCCACCAAGCTTCCCGCTCAACCCAACTTCCCCACTCCACCCAACCTCCCCACTTCACCCAACCTCCCCACTTCACCCAACTTCCCAATTCCACTATACCTCCGCACTCCACCCAACCTCCGCACTCAACCCAACCTCCCCACTTTACCCAACCTCCCCACTCCACCCAACCTCCCCACTCCACCCAAACTCCCCACTCCCCCCAAACTCCCCACTCCACCCAAACTCCCCACTCCACCCAACCTCCCCACTCCACCCAACCTCCCCACTCCACCCAACCTACCCACTCCACCCAAACTTCGCAATTAACCCAACCTCCACACTTCACCCAACGCACAACTCCATCCAACATCCCCACTTCAAACTTCCGCACACCACCCAACCACTCCACTCCACCCAACTTCCGCACTCCACCCAACTTCCGTATTCCATCCAACATCCGCACTCCACCCAACCTCCGCACTCCACCCAACCTCCCCACTCCACCCATCCTCCCCACTCCACCCAACCTCCCCACTCCACCCAACCTTCCCACTCCACACAACCTCCCCACTCAACCAAGCATCCCCACTCAACCCAACCTCCCCACTCCACCCAACCTCCTCATTTCACCCAGCCTCCCCACTCCACCCAACCTCCCAATTCCACTAAGCCTCCCCACTTCACCCAACCTCCCCACTTCACCCAACCTCCCCACTCCACCCAACCTCCCCACTTCACCCAACCTCCGCACTCCACCCAACCTACGCACTCCAACCAACTTCCGCACTCCGCCCAACCTCCGCACTCCACCCAACTATTGCACTCCACCCAACTTCAGCACTCCACACAACTTCCGCACTCCACCCAACCTCCCCACTCCACCCAACCTCCCCACTGCACTCATCCTCCCCACTGTACTCAACCTCCCCACTCCACCCAACCTTCCCACTCCACACAACCTCCCCACTCCACCAAGCCTCCCCGCTCAACCCAACCTCCCCACTCCACCCAACCTCCCCACTTCACCCAACCTCCCCACTTCACCCAACCTCCCAATTCCACTATACCTCCGCACTCCACCCAACCTCCGCACTCAACCCAACCTCCCCACTTTACCCAACCTCCCCACTCCACCCAACCTCCCCACTCCACCCAAACTCCCCACTCCACCCAAACTCCCCACTCCACCCAAACTGCCCACTCCACCCAACCTCCCAACTCCACCCAACCTCCCCACTCCACCCAATCCCCCACTTCACTCAACTTCCCTACTTCACCCAACCTCCCCACTCCACCCAACCTACGCACTCCACCCAAACTTCGCAATTAACCCAACCTCCACACTTCACCCAACGCACAACTCCATCCAACATCCCCACTTCAAACTTCCGCACACCACCCAACCACTCCACTCCACCCAACTTCCGCACTCCACCCAACTTCCGCATTCCATCCAACATCCGCACTCCACCCAACCTCCGCACTCCACCCAACCTCCCCACTCCACCCATCCTCCCCACTCCACCCAACCTCCCCACTCCACCCAACCTTCCCACTCCACACAACCTCCCCACTCCACCACACCTCCCCACTCAACCCAACCTCCCCACTCCACCCAACCTCCCCACTCCACCCATCCTCCCCACTTCACCCAACCTCCCCACTTCACCCATCCTCCCCACTCCACCCAACCTCCCCACTTCACCCAACCTCCGCACTCCACCCAACCTAAGCACTCCAACCAACTTCCGCACTCCGCCCAACCTCCGCACTCCACCCAACTATTGCACTCCACCCAACTTCAGCACTCCACACAACTTCCGCACTCCACCCAACCTCCCCACTCCACCCAACCTCCCCACTGCACTCATCCTCCCCACTGTACTCAACCTCCCCACTCCACCCAACCTTCCCACTCCACCCAACCTCCCCACTTCACCCAACCTCCCCACTTCACCCAACCTCCCAATTCCACTATACCTCCGCACTCCACCCAACCTCCGCACTCAACCAACCTCCCCACTTTACCCAACCTCCCCACTCCACCCAACCTCCCCACTCCACCCGAACTCCCCACTCCACCAAACTCCCCACTCCACCCAAACTGCCCACTCCACCCAACCTCCCCACTCCACCCAACCTCCCCACTCCACCCAACCCCCCACTTTACTCAACTTCCCTACTTCACCCAACCTCCCCACTCCACCCAACCTACGCACTCCACCCAAACTTCGCAATTAACCCAACCTCCACACTTCACCCAACGCACAACTCCATCCAACATCCCCACTTCAAACTTCCGCACACCACCCAAACACTCCACTCCACCCAACTTCCGCACTCCACCCAACTTCCGCATTCCATCCAACATCCGCACTCCACCCAACCTCCGAACTCCACCCAACCTCCCCACTCCACCCATCCTCCCCACTCCACCCAACCTCCCCACTCCACCCAACCTTCCCACTCCACACAACCTCCCCACTCCACCACACCTCCCCACTCAACCCAACCTCCCCACTCCACCCAACCTCCTCATTTCACCCAGCCTCCCCACTCCACCCAACCTCCCAATTCCACTAAGCCTCCCCACTTCACCCAACCTCCCCACTTCACCCAACCTCCCCACTTCACCCAACCTCCCCACTTCACCCAACCTCCCCACTTCACCCAACCACCCAATTCCACTACACCTCCGCATTCCACCCAACATCCGCACTCAACCCAACCTCCCCACTTTACCCAACCTCCCCACTCCACCCAACCTCCCCACTTCACCCAACCTCCCCACTCCACAATGCCTCCCCACTTCACCCAACCTCCCCACTTCACCCAACCTCCACACTTCACCCAACCTCCCCACTTCACCCCACCTCCCCACTTCACCCAACCTACCAATTCCACTATACCTCCGGACTCCAACCAACCTCTGCACTCAACCCAACCTCCCCACTTCACCCAACCTCCCCACTCCACCCAACCTCCCCACTTCACCCAACCTCCGCACTCCACCCAACCTACGCATTCCAACCAACTTCCGCACTCCGCCCAACCTCCGCACTCCACCCAACTATTGCACTCCACCCAACTTCAGCACTCCACACAACTTCCGCACTCCACCCAACCTCCCCACTCCACCCAACCTCCCCACTGCACTCAACCTCCCCACTGTACTCAACCTCCCCACTCCACCCAACCTTCCCACTCCACACAACCTCCCCACTCCACCAAGCTTCCCGCTCAACCCAACTTCCCCACTCCACCCAACCTCCCCACTTCACCCAACCTCCCCACTTCACCCAACTTCCCAATTCCACTATACCTCCGCACTCCACCCAACCTCCGCACTCAACCCAACCTCCCCACTTTACCCAACCTCCCCACTCCACCCAACCTCCCCACTCCACCCAAACTCCCCACTCCCCCCAAACTCCCCACTCCACCCAAACTCCCCACTCCACCCAACCTCCCCACTCCACCCAACCTCCCCACTCCACCCAACCTACGCACTCCACCCAAACTTCGCAATTAACCCAACCTCCACACTTCACCCAACGCACAACTCCATCCAACATCCCCACTTCAAACTTCCGCACACCACCCAACCACTCCACTCCACCCAACTTCCGCACTCCACCCAACTTCCGTATTCCATCCAACATCCGCACTCCACCCAACCTCCGCACTCCACCCAACCTCCCCACTCCACCCATCCTCCCCACTCCACCCAACCTCCCCACTCCACCCAACCTTCCCACTCCACACAACCTCCCCACTCCACCAAGCATCCCCACTCAACCCAACCTCCCCACTCCACCCAACCTCCTCATTTCACCCAGCCTCCCCACTCCACCCAACCTCCCAATTCCACTAAGCCTCCCCACTTCACCCAACCTCCCCACTTCACCCAACCTCCCCACTCCACCCAACCTACGCACTCCAACCAACTTCCGCACTCCGCCCAACCTCCGCACTCCACCCAACTATTGCACTCCACCCAACTTCAGCACTCCACACAACTTCCGCACTCCACCCAACCTCCCCACTCCACCCAACCTCCCCACTGCACTCATCCTCCCCACTGTACTCAACCTCCCCACTCCACCCAACCTTCCCACTCCACACAACCTCCCCACTCCACCAAGCTTCCCCGCTCAACCCAACCTCCCCACTCCACCCAACCTCCCCACTTCACCCAACCTCCCCACTTCACCCAACCTCCCAATTCCACTATACCTCCGCACTCCACCCAACCTCCGCACTCAACCCAACCTCCCCACTTTACCCAACCTCCCCACTCCACCCAACCTCCCCACTCCACCCAAACTCCCCACTCCACCCAAACTCCCCACTCCACCCAAACTGCCCACTCCACCCAACCTCCTAACTCCACCCAACCTCCCCACTCCACCCAACCCCCCACTTCACTCAACTTCCCTACTTCACCCAACCTCCCCACTCCACCCAACCTACGCACTCCACCCAAACTTCGCAATTAACCCAACCTCCACACTTCACCCAACGCACAACTCCATCCAACATCCCCACTTCAAACTTCCGCACACCACCCAACCACTCCACTCCACCCAACTTCCGCACTCCACCCAACTTCCGCATTCCATCCAACATCCGCACTCCACCCAACCTCCGCACTCCACCCAACCTCCCCACTCCACCCATCCTCCCCACTCCACCCAACCTCCCCACTCCACCCAACCTTCCCACTCCACACAACCTCCCCACTCCACCACACCTCCCCACTCAACCCAACCTCCCCACTCCACCCAACCTCCCCACTCCACCCATCCTCCCCACTCCACCCAACCTCCCCACTCCACCCAACCTTCCCACTCCACACAACCTCCCCACTCCACCAAGCCTCCCCACTCAACCCAACCTCCCCACTCCACCCAACCTCCTCATTTCACCCAGCCTCCCCACTCCACACAACCTCCCATTTCCACTAAGCCTCCCCATTTCACTTCACTTCCATCCAACTTCCGCACTCCACCCAACCTCCGCACTCCACCCAACCTCCCCACTCCACCCATCCTCCCCACTCCACCCAACCTCCCCACTCCACCCAACCTTCCCACTCCACACAACCTCCCCACTCCACCAAGCCTCCCCACTCAACCCAACCTCCCCACTCCACCCAAACTCACCTCTCCACCCAACCTCCCCACTTTACCCAACCTCCCCACTTCACCCAACCTCCAAATTCCACTAAGCCTCCCCACTTCACCCAACCTCCCCACTTCACCCAACCTCCCCACTGCACCCAACTTCCCCACTTCACCCAACTTCCCCACTTCACCCAACCTCCCAATTCCACTATACCTCCGCACTCCACCCAATCTCCCCACTCAACCCAACCTCTCCACTCCACACAACCTCCTCACTTCACCCAACCTCCCCATTTCACCCAACCTCCCCACTTCACCCAACCTCCCCCCTTCACCCAACCACCCCACTTCACCCAACCTCCCCACTTCACCCAACCACCCCACTTCACCCTACCTCCCCACTTCACCCAACCTCCCCACTTCACCCAACCTCCCCACTTCACCCAACCTCCCCACTTCACCCAACCTCCCCACTTCACCCAACCTCCCCACTTCACCCATCCTCCCCACTCCACCCAACCTCCCCACTTCACCCAACCTCCGCACTCCACCCAACCTACGCACTCCAACCAACTTCCGCACTCCGCCCAACCTCCGCACTCCACCCAACTATTGCACTCCACCCAACTTCAGCACTCCACACAACTTCCGCACTCCACCCAACCTCCCCACTCCACCCAACCTCCCCACTGCACTCATCCTCCCCACTGTACTCAACCTCCCCACTCCACCCAACCTTCCCACTCCACCCAACCTCCCCACTTCACCCAACCTCCCCACTTCACCCAACCTCCCAATTCCACTATACCTCCGCACTCCACCCAACCTCCGCACTCAACCCAACCTCCCCACTTTATCCAACCTCCCCACTCCACCCAACCTCCCCACTCCACCCAAACTCCCCACTCCACCCAAACTCCCCACTCCACCCAAACTGCCCACCCCACCCAACCTCCCCACTCCACCCAACCTCCCCACTCCACCCAACCCCCCACTTCACTCAACTTCCCTACTTCACCCAACCTCCCCACTCCACCCAACCTACGCACTCCACCCAAACTTCGCAATTAACCCAACCTCCACACTTCACCCAACGCACAACTCCATCCAACATCCCCACTTCAAACTTCTGCACACCACCCAACCACTCCACTCCACCCAACTTCCGCACTCCCCCCAACTTCCGCATTCCATCCAACATCCGCACTCCACCCAACCTCCGCACTCCACCCAACCTCCCCACTCCACCCATCCTCCCCACTCCACCCAACCTCCCCACTCCACCCAACCTTCCCACTCCACACAACCTCCCCACTCCACCACACCTCCCCACTCAACCCAACCTCCCCACTCCACCCAACCTCCTCATTTCACCCAGCCTCCCCACTCCACCCAACCTCCCAATTCCACTAAGCCTCCCCACTTCACCCAACCTCCCCACTTCACCCAACCTCCCCACTTCACCCAACCACTCAATTCCACTACACCTCCGCATTCCACCCAACCTCCGCACTCAACCCAACCTCCCCACTTTACCCAACCTCCCCACTCCACCCAACCTCCCCACTTCATCCAACCTCCCCACTCCACAATGCCTCCCCACTTCACCCAACCTCCCCACTTCACCCAACCTCCACACTTCACCCAACCTCCCCACTTCACCCAACCTCCCCACTTCACCCAACCTACCAATTCCACTATACCTCCGGACTCCAACCAACCTCTGCACTCAACCCAACCTACCCACTTCACCCAACCTCCCCACTCCACCCAACCTCCCCACTTCACCCAACCTCCGCACTCCACCCAACCTACGCATTCCAACCAACTTCCGCACTCCGCCCAACCTCCGCACTCCACCCAACTATTGCACTCCACCCAACTTCAGCACTCCACACAACTTCCGCACTCCGCCCAACCTCCGCACTCCACCCAACTATTGCACTCCACCCAACTTCAGCACTCCACACAACTTCCGCACTCCACCCAACCTCCGCACTCAACACAACCTCCCCACTTTACCCAACCTCCCCACTCCACCCAACCTCCCCACTCCACCCAACCTACGCACTCCACCCAAACTTCGCAATTAACCCAACCTCCACACTTCACCCAACGCACAACTCCATCCAACATCCCCACTTCAAACTTCCGCACACCACCCAACCACTCCACTCCACCCAACTTCCGCACTCCACCCAACTTCCGTATTCCATCCAACATCCGCACTCCACCCAACCTCCGCACTCCACCCAACCTCCCCACTCCACCCATCCTCCCCACTCCACCCAACCTCCCCACTCCACCCAACCTTCCCACTCCACACAACCTCCCCACTCCACCAAGCATCCCCACTCAACCCAACCTCCCCACTCCACCCAAACTCACCTCTCCACCCAACCTCCCCACTTTACCCAACCTCCCCACTTCACCCAACCTCCAAATTCCACTAAGCCTCCCCACTTCACCCAACCTCCCCACTTCACCCAACCTCCCCACTGCACCCAACTTCCCCACTTCACCCAACTTCCCCACTTCACCCAACCTCCCAATTCCACTATACCTCCGCACTCCACCCAATCTCCCCACTCAACCCAACCTCTCCACTCCACACAACCTCCTCACTTCACCCAACCTCCCCATTTCACCCAACCTCCCCACTTCACCCAACCTCCCCCCTTCACCCAACCACCCCACTTCACCCAACCTCCCCACTTCACCCAACCACCCCACTTCACCCTACCTCCCCACTTCACCCAACCTCCCCACTTCACCCAACCTCCCCACTTCACCCAACCTCCCCACTTCACCCAACCTCCCCACTTCACCCAACCTCCCCACTTCACCCATCCTCCCCACTCCACCCAACCTCCCCACTTCACCCAACCTCCGCACTCCACCCAACCTACGCACTCCAACCAACTTCCGCACTCCGCCCAACCTCCGCACTCCACCCAACTATTGCACTCCACCCAACTTCAGCACTCCACACAACTTCCGCACTCCACCCAACCTCCCCACTCCACCCAACCTCCCCACTGCACTCATCCTCCCCACTGTACTCAACCTCCCCACTCCACCCAACCTTCCCACTCCACCCAACCTCCCCACTTCACCCAACCTCCCCACTTCACCCAACCTCCCAATTCCACTATACCTCCGCACTCCACCCAACCTCCGCACTCCACCCAAACTCCCCACTCCACCCAAACTCCCCACTCCACCCAAACTGCCCACCCCACCCAACCTCCCCACTCCACCCAACCTCCCCACTCCACCCAACCCCCCACTTCACTCAACTTCCCTACTTCACCCAACCTCCCCACTCCACCCAACCTACGCACTCCACCCAAACTTCGCAATTAACCCAACCTCCACACTTCACCCAACGCACAACTCCATCCAACATCCCCACTTCAAACTTCTGCACACCACCCAACCACTCCACTCCACCCAACTTCCGCACTCCCCCCAACTTCCGCATTCCATACAACATCCGCACTCCACCCAACCTCCGCACTCCACCCAACCTCCCCACTCCACCCATCCTCCCCACTCCACCCAACCTCCCCACTCCACCCAACCTTCCCACTCCACACAACCTCCCCACTCCACCACACCTCCCCACTCAACCCAACCTCCCCACTCCACCCAACCTCCTCATTTCACCCAGCCTCCCCACTCCACCCAACCTCCCAATTCCACTAAGCCTCCCCACTTCACCCAACCTCCCCACTTCACCCAACCTCCCCACTTCACCCAACCACTCAATTCCACTACACCTCCGCATTCCACCCAACCTCCGCACTCAACCCAACCTCCCCACTTTACCCAACCTCCCCACTCCACCCAACCTCCCCACTTCATCCAACCTCCCCACTCCACAATGCCTCCCCACTTCACCCAACCTCCCCACTTCACCCAACCTCCACACTTCACCCAACCTCCCCACTTCACCCAACCTCCCCACTTCACCCAACCTACCAATTCCACTATACCTCCGGACTCCAACCAACCTCTGCACTCAACCCAACCTACCCACTTCACCCAACCTCCCCACTCCACCCAACCTCCCCACTTCACCCAACCTCCGCACTCCACCCAACCTACGCATTCCAACCAACTTCCGCACTCCGCCCAACCTCCGCACTCCACCCAACTATTGCACTCCACCCAACTTCAGCACTCCACACAACTTCCGCACTCCGCCCAACCTCCGCACTCCACCCAACTATTGCACTCCACCCAACTTCAGCACTCCACACAACTTCCGCACTCCACCCAACCTCCGCACTCAACACAACCTCCCCACTTTACCCAACCTCCCCACTCCACCCAACCTCCCCACTCCACCCAAACTCCCCACTCCCCCCAAACTCCCCACTCCACCCAAACTCCCCACTCCACCCAACCTCCCCACTCCACCCAACCTCCCCACTCCACCCAACCTACGCACTCCACCCAAACTTCGCAATTAACCCAACCTCCACACTTCACCCAACGCACAACTCCATCCAACATCCCCACTTCAAACTTCCGCACACCACCCAACCACTCCACTCCACCCAACTTCCGCACTCCACCCAACTTCCGTATTCCATCCAACATCCGCACTCCACCCAACCTCCGCACTCCACCCAACCTCCCCACTCCACCCATCCTCCCCACTCCACCCAACCTCCCCACTCCACCCAACCTTCCCACTCCACACAACCTCCCCACTCCACCAAGCATCCCCACTCAACCCAACCTCCCCTCTCCACCCAACCTCCCCACTTCACCCAACCTCCCCACTTCACCCAACCTCCCAATTCCACTATACCTCCGCACTCCACCCAACCTCCGCACTCAACCCAACCTCCCCACTTTACCCAACCTCCCCACTCCACCCAACCTCCCCACTCCACCCAAACTCCCCAATCCACCCAAACTCCCCACTCCACCCAAACTGCCCACTCCACCCAACCTCCCAACTCCACCCAACCTTCCCACTCCACCCAACCCCCCACTTCACTCAACTTCCCTACTTCACCCAACCTCCCCACTCCACCCAACCTACGCACTCCACCCAAACTTCGCAATTAACCCAACCTCCACACTTCACCCAACGCACAACTCCATCCAACATCCCCACTTCAAACTTCCGCACACCACCCAACCACTCCACTCCACCCAACTTCCGCACTCCACCCAACTTCCGCATTCCATCCAACATCCGCACTCCACCCAACCTCCGCACTCCACCCAACCTCCCCACTCCACCCATCCTCCCCACTCCACCCAACCTCCCCACTCCACCCAACCTTCCCACTCCACACAACCTCCCCACTCCACCACACCTCCCCACTCAACCCAACCTCCCCACTCCACCCAACCTCCCCACTCCACCCATCCTCCCCACTCCACCCAACCTCCCCACTCCACCCAACCTTCCCACTCCACACAACCTCCCCACTCCACCAAGCCTCCCCACTCAACCCAACCTCCCCACTCCACCCAACCTCCTCATTTCACCCAGCCTCCCCACTCCACACAACCTCCCAATTCCACTAAGCCTCCCCATTTCACTTCACTTCCATCCAACTTCCGCACTCCACCCAACCTCCGCACTCCACCCAACCTCCCCACTCCACCCATCCTCCCCACTCCACCCAACCTCCCCACTCCACCCAACCTTCCCATTCCACACAACCTCCCCACTCCACCAAGCCTCCCCACTCAACCCAACCTCCCCACTCCACCCAAACTCACCTCTCCACCCAACCTCCCCACTTTACCCAACCTCCCCACTTCACCCAACCTCCAAATTCCACTAAGCCTCCCCACTTCACCCAACCTCCCCACTTCACCCAACCTCCCCACTGCACCCAACTTCCCCACTTCACCCAACTTCCCCACTTCACCCAACCTCCCAATTCCACTATACCTCCGCACTCCACCCAATCTCCCCACTCAACCCAACCTCTCCACTCCACACAACCTCCTCACTTCACCCAACCTCCCCATTTCACCCAACCTCCCCACTTCACCCAACCTCCCCCCTTCACCCAACCACCCCACTTCACCCAACCTCCCCACTTCACCCAACCACCCAACTTCACCCTACCTCCCCACTTCACCCAACCTCCCCACTTCACCCAACCTCCCCACTTCACCCAACCTCCCCACTTCACCCAACCTCCCCACTTCACCCAACCTCCCCACTTCACCCATCCTCCCCACTCCACCCAACCTCCCCACTTCACCCAACCTCCGCACTCCACCCAACCTACGCACTCCAACCAACTTCCGCACTCCGCCCAACCTCCGCACTCCACCCAACTATTGCACTCCACCCAACTTCAGCACTCCACACAACTTCCGCACTCCACCCAACCTCCCCACTCCACCCAACCTCCCCACTGCACTCATCCTCCCCACTGTACTCAACCTCCCCACTCCACCCAACCTTCCCACTCCACCCAACCTCCCCACTTCACCCAACCTCCGCACTCCACCCAACCTACGCATTCCAACCAACTTCCGCACTCCGCCCAACCTCCGCACTCCACCCAACTATTGCACTCCACCCAACTTCAGCACTCCACACAACTTCCGCACTCCACCCAACCTCCCCACTCCACCCAACCTCCCCACTGCACTCAACCTCCCCACTGTACTCAACCTCCCCACTCCACCCAACCTTCCCACTCCACACAACCTCCCCACTCCACCAAGCTTCCCGCTCAACCCAATTTCCCCACTCCACCCAACCTCCCCACTTCACCCAACCTCCCCACTTCACCCAACTTCCCAATTCCACTATACCTCCGCACTCCACCCAACCTCCGCACTCAACCCAACCTCCCCACTTTACCCAACCTCCCCACTCCACCCAACCTCCCCACTCCACCCAAACTCCCCACTCCCCCCAAACTCCCCACTCCACCCAAACTCCCCACTCCACCCAACCTCCCCACTCCACCCAACCTCCCCACTCCACCCAACCTACGCACTCCACCCAAACTTCGCAATTAACCCAACCTCCACACTTCACCCAACGCACAACTCCATCCAACATCCCCACTTCAAACTTCCGCACACCACCCAACCACTCCACTCCACCCAACTTCCGCACTCCACCCAACTTCCGTATTCCATCCAACATCCGCACTCCACCCAACCTCCGCACTCCACCCAACCTCCCCACTCCACCCATCCTCCCCACTCCACCCAACCTCCCCACTCCACCCAACCTTCCCACTCCACACAACCTCCCCACTCCACCAAGCATCCCCACTCAACCCAACCTCCCCACTCCACCCAACCTCCTCATTTCACCCAGCCTCCCCACTCCACCCAACCTCCCAATTCCACTAAGCCTCCCCACTTCACCCAACCTCCCCACTTCACCCAACCTCCCCACTCCACCCAACCTCCCCACTTCACCCAACCTCCGCACTCCACCCAACCTACGCACTCCAACCAACTTCCGCACTCCGCCCAACCTCCGCACTCCACCCAACTATTGCACTCCACCCAACTTCAGCACTCCACACAACTTCCGCACTCCACCCAACCTCCCCACTCCACCCAACCTCCCCACTGCACTCATCCTCCCCACTGTACTCAACCTCCCCACTCCACCCAACCTTCCCACTCCACACAACCTCCCCACTCCACCAAGCCTCCCCGCTCAACCCAACCTCCCCACTCCACCCAACCTCCCCACTTCACCCAACCTCCCCACTTCACCCAACCTCCCAATTCCACTATACCTCCGCACTCCACCCAACCTCCGCACTCAACCCAACCTCCCCACTTTACCCAACCTCCCCACTCCACCCAACCTCCCCACTCCACCCAAACTCCCCACTCCACCCAAACTCCCCACTCCACCCAAACTGCCCACTCCACCCAACCTCCCAACTCCACCCAACCTCCCCACTCCACCCAACCCCCCACTTCACTCAACTTCCCTACTTCACCCAACCTCCCCACTCCACCCAACCTACGCACTCCACCCAAACTTCGCAATTAACCCAACCTCCACACTTCACCCAACGCACAACTCCATCCAACATCCCCACTTCAAACTTCCGCACACCACCCAACCACTCCACTCCACCCAACTTCCGCACTCCACCCAACTTCCGCATTCCATCCAACATCCGCACTCCACCCAACCTCCGCACTCCACCCAACCTCCCCCCTTCACCCAACCACCCCACTTCACCCAACCTCCCCACTTCACCCAACCACCCAACTTCACCCTACCTCCCCACTTCACCCAACCTCCCCACTTCACCCAACCTCCCCACTTCACCCAACCTCCCCACTTCACCCAACCTCCCCACTTCACCCAACCTCCCCACTTCACCCATCCTCCCCACTCCACCCAACCTCCCCACTTCACCCAACCTCCGCACTCCACCCAACCTACGCACTCCAACCAACTTCCGCACTCCGCCCAACCTCCGCACTCCACCCAACTATTGCACTCCACCCAACTTCAGCACTCCACACAACTTCCGCACTCCACCCAACCTCCCCACTCCACCCAACCTCCCCACTGCACTCATCCTCCCCACTGTACTCAACCTCCCCACTCCACCCAACCTTCCCACTCCACCCAACCTCCCCACTTCACCCAACCTCCGCACTCCACCCAACCTACGCATTCCAACCAACTTCCGCACTCCGCCCAACCTCCGCACTCCACCCAACTATTGCACTCCACCCAACTTCAGCACTCCACACAACTTCCGCACTCCACCCAACCTCCCCACTCCACCCAACCTCCCCACTGCACTCAACCTCCCCACTGTACTCAACCTCCCCACTCCACCCAACCTTCCCACTCCACACAACCTCCCCACTCCACCAAGCTTCCCGCTCAACCCAATTTCCCCACTCCACCCAACCTCCCCACTTCACCCAACCTCCCCACTTCACCCAACTTCCCAATTCCACTATACCTCCGCACTCCACCCAACCTCCGCACTCAACCCAACCTCCCCACTTTACCCAACCTCCCCACTCCACCCAACCTCCCCACTCCACCCAAACTCCCCACTCCCCCCAAACTCCCCACTCCACCCAAACTCCCCACTCCACCCAACCTCCCCACTCCACCCAACCTCCCCACTCCACCCAACCTACGCACTCCACCCAAACTTCGCAATTAACCCAACCTCCACACTTCACCCAACGCACAACTCCATCCAACATCCCCACTTCAAACTTCCGCACACCACCCAACCACTCCACTCCACCCAACTTCCGCACTCCACCCAACTTCCGTATTCCATCCAACATCCGCACTCCACCCAACCTCCGCACTCCACCCAACCTCCCCACTCCACCCATCCTCCCCACTCCACCCAACCTCCCCACTCCACCCAACCTTCCCACTCCACACAACCTCCCCACTCCACCAAGCATCCCCACTCAACCCAACCTCCCCACTCCACCCAACCTCCTCATTTCACCCAGCCTCCCCACTCCACCCAACCTCCCAATTCCACTAAGCCTCCCCACTTCACCCAACCTCCCCACTTCACCCAACCTCCCCACTCCACCCAACCTCCCCACTTCACCCAACCTCCGCACTCCACCCAACCTACGCACTCCAACCAACTTCCGCACTCCGCCCAACCTCCGCACTCCACCCAACTATTGCACTCCACCCAACTTCAGCACTCCACACAACTTCCGCACTCCACCCAACCTCCCCACTCCACCCAACCTCCCCACTGCACTCATCCTCCCCACTGTACTCAACCTCCCCACTCCACCCAACCTTCCCACTCCACACAACCTCCCCACTCCACCAAGCCTCCCCGCTCAACCCAACCTCCCCACTCCACCCAACCTCCCCACTTCACCCAACCTCCCCACTTCACCCAACCTCCCAATTCCACTATACCTCCGCACTCCACCCAACCTCCGCACTCAACCCAACCTCCCCACTTTACCCAACCTCCCCACTCCACCCAACCTCCCCACTCCACCCAAACTCCCCACTCCACCCAAACTCCCCACTCCACCCAAACTGCCCACTCCACCCAACCTCCCAACTCCACCCAACCTCCCCACTCCACCCAACCCCCCACTTCACTCAACTTCCCTACTTCACCCAACCTCCCCACTCCACCCAACCTACGCACTCCACCCAAACTTCGCAATTAACCCAACCTCCACACTTCACCCAACGCACAACTCCATCCAACATCCCCACTTCAAACTTCCGCACACCACCCAACCACTCCACTCCACCCAACTTCCGCACTCCACCCAACTTCCGCATTCCATCCAACATCCGCACTCCACCCAACCTCCGCACTCCACCCAACCTCCCCACTCCACCCATCCTCCCCACTCCACCCAACCTCCCCACTCCACCCAACCTTCCCACTCCACACAACCTCCCCACTCCACCACACCTCCCCACTCAACCCAACCTCCCCACTCCACCCAACCTCCCCACTCCACCCATACTCCCCACTTCACCCAACCTCCCCACTTCACCCATCCTCCCCACTCCACCCAACCTCCCCACTTCACCCAACCTCCGCACTCCACCCAACCTACGCACTCCAACCAACTTCCGCACTCCGCCCAACCTCCGCACTCCACCCAACTATTGCACTCCACCCAACTTCAGCACTCCACACAACTTCCGCACTCCACCCAACCTCCCCACTCCACCCAACCTCCCCACTGCACTCATCCTCCCCACTGTACTCAACCTCCCCACTCCACCCAACCTTCCCACTCCACCCAACCTCCCCACTTCACCCAACCTCCCCACTTCACCCAACCTCCCAATTC
Organism: Oasisia sp. SBJ-2009; assembly: GCA_964017155.1. Classification (NCBI taxonomy): domain Eukaryota; kingdom Metazoa; phylum Annelida; class Polychaeta; order Sabellida; family Siboglinidae; genus Oasisia; species Oasisia sp. SBJ-2009. Next base: position 27,930,673 of record OZ024855.1, read on the forward strand.
CACTATACCTCCGCACTCCACCCAACCTCCGCACTCAACCAACCTCCCCACTTTACCCAACCTCCCCACTCCACCCAACCTCCCCACTCCACCCAAACTCCCCACTCCACCAAACTCCCCACTCCACCCAAACTGCCCACTCCACCCAACCTCCCCACTCCACCCAACCTCCCCACTCCACCCAACCCCCCACTTTACTCAACTTCCCTACTTCACCCAACCTCCCCACTCCACCCAACCTACGCACTCCACCCAAACTTCGCAATTAACCCAACCTCCACACTTCACCCAACGCACAACTCCATCCAACATCCCCACTTCAAACTTCCGCACACCACCCAAACACTCCACTCCACCCAACTTCCGCACTCCACCCAACTTCCGCATTCCATCCAACATCCGCACTCCACCCAACCTCCGAACTCCACCCAACCTCCCCACTCCACCCATCCTCCCCACTCCACCCAACCTCCCCACTCCACCCAACCTTCCCACTCCACACAACCTCCCCACTCCACCACACCTCCCCACTCAACCCAACCTCCCCACTCCACCCAACCTCCTCATTTCACCCAGCCTCCCCACTCCACCCAACCTCCCAATTCCACTAAGCCTCCCCACTTCACCCAACCTCCCCACTTCACCCAACCTCCCCACTTCACCCAACCTCCCCACTTCACCCAACCTCCCCACTTCACCCAACCACCCAATTCCACTACACCTCCGCATTCCACCCAACATCCGCACTCAACCCAACCTCCCCACTTTACCCAACCTCCCCACTCCACCCAACCTCCCCACTTCACCCAACCTCCCCACTCCACAATGCCTCCCCACTTCACCCAACCTCCCCACTTCACCCAACCTCCACACTTCACCCAACCTCCCCACTTCACCCCACCTCCCCACTTCACCCAACCTACCAATTCCACTATACCTCCGGACTCCAACCAACCTCTGCACTCAACCCAACCTCCCCACTTCACCCAACCTCCCCACTCCACCCAACCTCCCCACTTCACCCAACCTCCGCACTCCACCCAACCTACGCATTCCAACCAACTTCCGCACTCCGCCCAACCTCCGCACTCCACCCAACTATTGCACTCCACCCAACTTCAGCACTCCACACAACTTCCGCACTCCACCCAACCTCCCCACTCCACCCAACCTCCCCACTGCACTCAACCTCCCCACTGTACTCAACCTCCCCACTCCACCCAACCTTCCCACTCCACACAACCTCCCCACTCCACCAAGCTTCCCGCTCAACCCAACTTCCCCACTCCACCCAACCTCCCCACTTCACCCAACCTCCCCACTTCACCCAACTTCCCAATTCCACTATACCTCCGCACTCCACCCAACCTCCGCACTCAACCCAACCTCCCCACTTTACCCAACCTCCCCACTCCACCCAACCTCCCCACTCCACCCAAACTCCCCACTCCCCCCAAACTCCCCACTCCACCCAAACTCCCCACTCCACCCAACCTCCCCACTCCACCCAACCTCCCCACTCCACCCAACCTACGCACTCCACCCAAACTTCGCAATTAACCCAACCTCCACACTTCACCCAACGCACAACTCCATCCAACATCCCCACTTCAAACTTCCGCACACCACCCAACCACTCCACTCCACCCAACTTCCGCACTCCACCCAACTTCCGTATTCCATCCAACATCCGCACTCCACCCAACCTCCGCACTCCACCCAACCTCCCCACTCCACCCATCCTCCCCACTCCACCCAACCTCCCCACTCCACCCAACCTTCCCACTCCACACAACCTCCCCACTCCACCAAGCATCCCCACTCAACCCAACCTCCCCACTCCACCCAACCTCCTCATTTCACCCAGCCTCCCCACTCCACCCAACCTCCCAATTCCACTAAGCCTCCCCACTTCACCCAACCTCCCCACTTCACCCAACCTCCCCACTCCACCCAACCTACGCACTCCAACCAACTTCCGCACTCCGCCCAACCTCCGCACTCCACCCAACTATTGCACTCCACCCAACTTCAGCACTCCACACAACTTCCGCACTCCACCCAACCTCCCCACTCCACCCAACCTCCCCACTGCACTCATCCTCCCCACTGTACTCAACCTCCCCACTCCACCCAACCTTCCCACTCCACACAACCTCCCCACTCCACCAAGCCTCCCCGCTCAACCCAACCTCCCCACTCCACCCAACCTCCCCACTTCACCCAACCTCCCCACTTCACCCAACCTCCCAATTCCACTATACCTCCGCACTCCACCCAACCTCCGCACTCAACCCAACCTCCCCACTTTACCCAACCTCCCCACTCCACCCAACCTCCCCACTCCACCCAAACTCCCCACTCCACCCAAACTCCCCACTCCACCCAAACTGCCCACTCCACCCAACCTCCCAACTCCACCCAACCTCCCCACTCCACCCAACCCCCCACTTCACTCAACTTCCCTACTTCACCCAACCTCCCCACTCCACCCAACCTACGCACTCCACCCAAACTTCGCAATTAACCCAACCTCCACACTTCACCCAACGCACAACTCCATCCAACATCCCCACTTCAAACTTCCGCACACCACCCAACCACTCCACTCCACCCAACTTCCGCACTCCACCCAACTTCCGCATTCCATCCAACATCCGCACTCCACCCAACCTCCGCACTCCACCCAACCTCCCCACTCCACCCATCCTCCCCACTCCACCCAACCTCCCCACTCCACCCAACCTTCCCACTCCACACAACCTCCCCACTCCACCACACCTCCCCACTCAACCCAACCTCCCCACTCCACCCAACCTCCCCACTCCACCCATCCTCCGCACTCCACCCAACCTCCCCACTCCACCCAACCTTCCCACTCCACACAACCTCCCCACTCCACCAAGCCTCCCCACTCAACCCAACCTCCCCACTCCACCCAACCTCCTCATTTCACCCAGCCTCCCCACTCCACACAACCTCCCAATTCCACTAAGCCTCCCCATTTCACTTCACTTCCATCCAACTTCCGCACTCCACCCAACCTCCGCACTCCACCCAACCTCCCCACTCCACCCAACCTCCCCACTGCACTCAACCTCCCCACTGTACTCAACCTCCCCACTCCACCCAACCTTCCCACTCCACACAACCTCCCCACTCCACCAAGCTTCCCGCTCAACCCAACTTCCCCACTCCACCCAACCTCCCCACTTCACCCAACCTCCCCACTTCACCCAACTTCCCAATTCCACTATACCTCCGCACTCCACCCAACCTCCGCACTCAACCCAACCTCCCCACTTTACCCAACCTCCCCACTCCACCCAACCTCCCCACTCCACCCAAACTCCCCACTCCCCCCAAACTCCCCACTCCACCCAAACTCCCCACTCCACCCAACCTCCCCACTCCACCCAACCTCCCCACTCCACCCAACCTACGCACTCCACCCAAACTTCGCAATTAACCCAACCTCCACACTTCACCCAACGCACAACTCCATCCAACATCCCCACTTCAAACTTCCGCACACCACCCAACCACTCCACTCCACCCAACTTCCGCACTCCACCCAACTTCCGTATTCCATCCAACATCCGCACTCCACCCAACCTCCGCACTCCACCCAACCTCCCCACTCCACCCATCCTCCCCACTCCACCCAACCTCCCCACTCCACCCAACCTTCCCACTCCACACAACCTCCCCACTCCACCAAGCATCCCCACTCAACCCAACCTCCCCACTCCACCCAACCTCCTCATTTCACCCAGCCTCCCCACTCCACCCAACCTCCCAATTCCACTAAGCCTCCCCACTTCACCCAACCTCCCCACTTCACCCAACCTCCCCACTCCACCCAACCTACGCACTCCAACCAACTTCCGCACTCCGCCCAACCTCCGCACTCCACCCAACTATTGCACTCCACCCAACTTCAGCACTCCACACAACTTCCGCACTCCACCCAACCTCCCCACTCCACCCAACCTCCCCACTGCACTCATCCTCCCCACTGTACTCAACCTCCCCACTCCACCCAACCTTCCCACTCCACACAACCTCCCCACTCCACCAAGCCTCCCCGCTCAACCCAACCTCCCCACTCCACCCAACCTCCCCACTTCACCCAACCTCCCCACTTCACCCAACCTCCCAATTCCACTATACCTCCGCACTCCACCCAACCTCCGCACTCAACCCAACCTCCCCACTTTACCCAACCTCCCCACTCCACCCAACCTCCCCACTCCACCCAAACTCCCCACTCCACCCAAACTCCCCACTCCACCCAAACTGCCCACTCCACCCAACCTCCCAACTCCACCCAACCTCCCCACTCCACCCAACCCCCCACTTCACTCAACTTCCCTACTTCACCCAACCTCCCCACTCCACCCAACCTACGCACTCCACCCAAACTTCGCAATTAACCCAACCTCCACACTTCACCCAACGCACAACTCCATCCAACATCCCCACTTCAAACTTCCGCACACCACCCAACCACTCCACTCCACCCAACTTCCGCACTCCACCCAACTTCCGCATTCCATCCAACATCCGCACTCCACCCAACCTCCGCACTCCACCCAACCTCCCCACTCCACCCATCCTCCCCACTCCACCCAACCTCCCCACTCCACCCAACCTTCCCACTCCACACAACCTCCCCACTCCACCACACCTCCCCACTCAACCCAACCTCCCCACTCCACCCAACCTCCCCACTCCACCCATCCTCCGCACTCCACCCAACCTCCCCACTCCACCCAACCTTCCCACTCCACACAACCTCCCCACTCCACCAAGCCTCCCCACTCAACCCAACCTCCCCACTCCACCCAACCTCCTCATTTCACCCAGCCTCCCCACTCCACACAACCTCCCAATTCCACTAAGCCTCCCCATTTCACTTCACTTCCATCCAACTTCCGCACTCCACCCAACCTCCGCACTCCACCCAACCTCCCCACTCCACCCATCCTCCCCACTCCACCCAACCTCCCCACTCCACCCAACCTTCCCACTCCACACAACCTCCCCACTCCACCAAGCCTCCCCACTCAACCCAACCTCCCCACTCCACCCAAACTCACCTCTCCACCCAACCTCCCCACTTTACCCAACCTCCCCACTTCACCCAACCTCCAAATTCCACTAAGCCTCCCCACTTCACCCAACCTCCCCACTTCACCCAACCTCCCCACTGCACCCAACTTCCCCACTTCACCCAACTTCCCCACTTCACCCAACCTCCCAATTCCACTATACCTCCGCATTCCACCCAATCTCCCCACTCAACCCAACCTCTCCACTCCACACAACCTCCTCACTTCACCCAACCTCCCCATTTCACCCAACCTCCCCACTTCACCCAACCTCCCCCCTTCACCCAACCACCCCACTTCACCCAACCTCCCCACTTCACCCAACCACCCCACTTCACCCTACCTCCCCACTTCACCCAACCTCCCCACTTCACCCAACCTCCCCACTTCACCCAACCTCCCCACTTCACCCAACCTCCCCACTTCACCCAACCTCCCCACTTCACCCATCCTCCCCACTCCACCCAACCTCCCCACTTCACCCAACCTCCGCACTCCACCCAACCTACGCACTCCAACCAACTTCCGCACTCCGCCCAACCTCCGCACTCCACCCAACTATTGCACTCCACCCAACTTCAGCACTCCACACAACTTCCGCACTCCACCCAACCTCCCCACTCCACCCAACCTCCCCACTGCACTCATCCTCCCCACTGTACTCAACCTCCCCACTCCACCCAACCTTCCCACTCCACCCAACCTCCCCACTCCACCCAACCTCCCCACTTCACCCAACCTCCCAATTCCACTATACCTCCGCACTCCACCCAACCTCCGCACTCAACCCAACCTCCCCACTTTACCCAACCTCCCCACTCCACCCAACCTCCCCACTCCACCCAAACTCCCCACTCCACCCAAACTCCCCACTCCACCCAAACTGCCCACTCCACCCAACCTCTCCACTCCACCCAACCTCCCCACTCCACCCAACCCCCCACTTCACTCAACGTCCCTACTTCACCCAACCTCCCCACTCCACCCAACCTACGCACTCCACCCAAACTTCGCAATTAACCCAACCTCCACACTTCACCCAACGCACAACTCCATCCAACATCCCCACTTCAAACTTCTGCACACCACCCAACCACTCCACTCCACCCAACTTCCGCACTCCCCCCAACTTCCGCATTCCATCCAACATCCGCACTCCACCCAACCTCCGCACTCCACCCAACCTCCCCACTCCACCCATCCTCCCCACTCCACCCAACCTCCCCACTCCACCCAACCTTCCCACTCCACACAACCTCCCCACTCCACCACACCTCCCCACTCAACCCAACCTCCCCACTCCACCCAACCTCCTCATTTCACCCAGCCTCCCCACTCCACCCAACCTCCCAATTCCACTAAGCCTCCCCACTTCACCCAACCTCCCCACTTCACCCAACCTCCCCACTTCACCCAACCACTCAATTCCACTACACCTCCGCATTCCACCCAACCTCCGCACTCAACCCAACCTCCCCACTTTACCCAACCTCCGCACTCCACCCAACCTCCCCACTTCACCCAACCTCCCCACTCCACAATGCCTCCCCACTTCACCCAACCTCCCCACTTCACCCAACCTCCACACTTCACCCAACCTCCCCACTTCACCCAACCTCCCCACTTCACCCAACCTACCAATTCCACTATACCTCCGGACTCCAACCAACCTCTGCACTCAACCCAACCTACCCACTTCACCCAACCTCCCCACTCCACCCAACCTCCCCACTTCACCCAACCTCCGCACTCCACCCAACCTACGCATTCCAACCAACTTCCGCACTCCGCCCAACCTCCGCACTCCACCCAACTATTGCACTCCACCCAACTTCAGCACTCCACACAACTTCCGCACTCCGCCCAACCTCCGCACTCCACCCAACTATTGCACTCCACCCAACTTCAGCACTCCACACAACTTCCGCACTCCACCCAACCTCCGCACTCAACCCAACCTCCCCACTTTACCCAACCTCCCCACTCCACCCAACCTCCCCACTCCACCCAAACTCCCCACTCCCCCCAAACTCCCCACTCCACCCAAACTCCCCACTCCACCCAACCTCCCCACTCCACCCAACCTCCCCACTCCACCCAACCTACGCACTCCACCCAAACTTCGCAATTAACCCAACCTCCACACTTCACCCAACGCACAACTCCATCCAACATCCCCACTTCAAACTTCCGCACACCACCCAACCACTCCACTCCACCCAACTTCCGCACTCCACCCAACTTCCGTATTCCATCCAACATCCGCACTCCACCCAACCTCCGCACTCCACCCAACCTCCCCACTCCACCCATCCTCCCCACTCCACCCAACCTCCCCACTCCACCCAACCTTCCCACTCCACACAACCTCCCCACTCCACCAAGCATCCCCACTCAACCCAACCTCCCCACTCCACCCAACCTCCCCACTTCACCCAACCTCCCCACTTCACCCAACCTCCCAATTCCACTATACCTCCGCACTCCACCCAACCTCCGCACTCAACCCAACCTCCCCACTTTACCCAACCTCCCCACTCCACCCAACCTCCCCACTCCACCCAAACTCCCCACTCCACCCAAACTCCCCACTCCACCCAAACTGCCCACTCCACCCAACCTCCCAACTCCACCCAACCTCCCCACTCCACCCAACCCCCCACTTCACTCAACTTCCCTACTTCACCCAACCTCCCCACTCCACCCAACCTACGCACTCCACCCAAACTTCGCAATTAACCCAACCTCCACACTTCACCCAACGCACAACTCCAACCAACATCCCCACTTCAAACTTCCGCACACCACCCAACCACTCCACTCCACCCAACTTCCGCACTCCACCCAACTTCCGCATTCCATCCAACATCCGCACTCCACCCAACCTCCGCACTCCACCCAACCTCCCCACTCCACCCATCCTCCCCACTCCACCCAACCTCCCCACTCCACCCAACCTTCCCACTCCACACAACCTCCCCACTCCACCACACCTCCCCACTCAACCCAACCTCCCCACTCCACCCAACCTCCCCACTCCACCCATCCTCCCCACTCCACCCAACCTCCCCACTCCACCCAACCTTCCCACTCCACACAACCTCCCCACTCCACCAAGCCTCCCCACTCAACCCAACCTCCCCACTCCACCCAACCTCCTCATTTCACCCAGCCTCCCCACTCCACACAACCTCCCAATTCCACTAAGCCTCCCCATTTCACTTCACTTCCATCCAACTTCCGCACTCCACCCAACCTCCGCACTCCACCCAACCTCCCCACTCCACCCATCCTCCCCACTCCACCCAACCTCCCCACTCCACCCAACCTTCCCACTCCACACAACCTCCCCACTCCACCAAGCCTCCCCACTCAACCGAACCTCCCCACTCCACCCAAACTCACCTCTCCACCCAACCTCCCCACTTTACCCAACCTCCCCACTTCACCCAACCTCCAAATTCCACTAAGCCTCCCCACTTCACCCAACCTCCCCACTTCACCCAACCTCCCCACTGCACCCAACTTCCCCACTTCACCCAACTTCCCCACTTCACCCAACCTCCCAATTCCACTATACCTCCGCACTCCACCCAATCTCCCCACTCAACCCAACCTCTCCACTCCACACAACCTCCTCACTTCACCCAACCTCCCCATTTCACCCAACCTCCCCACTTCACCCAACCTCCCCCCTTCACCCAACCACCCCACTTCACCCAACCTCCCCACATCACCCAACCACCCCACTTCACCCTACCTCCCCACTTCACCCAACCTCCCCACTTCACCCAACCTCCCCACTTCACCCAACCTCCCCACTTCACCCAACCTCCCCACTTCACCCAACCTCCCCACTTCACCCATCCTTCCCACTCCACCCAACCTCCCCACTTCACCCAACCTCCGCACTCCACCCAACCTACGCACTCCAACCAACTTCCGCACTACGCCCAACCTCCGCACTCCACCCAACTATTGCACTCCACCCAACTTCAGCACTCCACACAACTTCCGCACTCCACCCAACCTCCCCACTCCACCCAACCTCCCCACTGCACTCATCCTCCCCACTGAACTCAACCTCCCCACTCCACCCAACCTTCCCACTCCACCCAACCTCCCCACTTCACCCAACCTCCCCACTTCACCCAACCTCCCAATTCCACTATACCTCCGCACTCCACCCAACCTCCGCACTCAACCCAACCTCCCCACTTTACCCAACCTCCCCACTCCACCCAACCTCCCCACTCCACCCAAACTCCCCACTCCACCCAAACTGCCCACTCCACCCAAACTGCCCACTCCACCCAACCTCCCCACTCCACCCAACCTCCCCACTCCACCCAACCCCCCACTTCACTCAACTTCCCTACTTCACCCAACCTCCCCACTCCACCCAACCTACGCACTCCACCCAAACTTCGCAATTAACCCAACCTCCACACTTCACCCAACGCACAACTCCATCCAACATCCCCACTTCAAACTTCTGCACACCACCCAACCACTCCACTCCACCCAACTTCCGCACTCCCCCCAACTTCCGCATTCCATCCAACATCCGCACTCCACCCAACCTCCGCACTCCACCCAACCTCCCCACTCCACCCATCCTCCCCACTCCACCCAACCTCCCCACTCCACCCAACCTTCCCACTCCACACAACCTCCCCACTCCACCACACCTCCCCACTCAACCCAACCTCCCCACTCCAACCAACCTCCTCATTTCACCCAGCCTCCCCACTCCACCCAACCTCCCAATTCCACTAAGCCTCCCCACTTCACCCAACCTCCCCACTTCACCCAACCTCCCCACTTCACCCAACCACTCAATTCCACTACACCTCCGCATTCCACCCAACCTCCCCACTTTACCCAACCTCCCCACTCCACCCAACCTCCCCACTTCACCCAACCTCCCCACTCCACAATGCCTCCCCACTCCACCCAACCTCCCCACTCCACCCAACCTTCCCACTCCACACAACCTCCCCACTCCACCAAGCATCCCCACTCAACCCAACCTCCCCACTCCACCCAACCTCCCCACTTCACCCAACCTCCCCACTTCACCCAACCTCCCAATTCCACTATACCTCCGCACTCCACCCAACCTCCGCACTCAACCCAACCTCCCCACTTTACCCAACCTCCCCACTCCACCCAACCTCCCCACTCCACCCAAACTCCCCACTCCACCCAAACTCCCCACTCCACCCAAACTCCCCACTCCACCCAACCTCCCAACTCCACCCAACCTCCCCACTCCACCCAACCCCCCACTTCACTCAACTTCCCTACTTCACCCAACCTCCCCACTCCACCCAACCTACGCACTCCACCCAAACTTCGCAATTAACCCAACCTCCACACTTCACCCAACGCACAACTCCATCCAACATCCCCACTTCAAACTTCCGCACACCACCCAACCACTCCACTCCACCCAACTTCCGCACTCCACCCAACTTCCGCATTCCATCCAACATCCGCACTCCACCCAACCTCCGCACTCCACCCAACCTCCGCACTCCACCCAACCTCCCCACTCCACCCATCCTCCCCACTCCACCCAACCTTCCCACTCCACACAACCTCCCCACTCCACACAACCTCCCCACTCCACCACACCTCCCCACTCAACCCAACCTCCCCACTCCACCCAACCTCCCCACTCCACCCATCCTCCCCACTCCACCCAACCTCCCCACTCCACCCAACCTTCCCACTCCACACAACCTCCCCACTCCACCAAGCCTCCCCACTCAACCCAACCTCCCCACTCCACCCAACCTCCTCATTTCACCCAGCCTCCCCACTCCACACAACCTCCCAATTCCACTAAGCCTCCCCATTTCACTTCACTTCCATCCAACTTCCGCACTCCACCCAACCTCCGCACTCCACCCAACCTCCCCACTCCACCCATCCTCCCCACTCCACCCAACCTCCCCACTCCACCCAACCTTCCCACTCCACACAACCTCCCCACTCCACCAAGCCTCCCCACTCAACCGAACCTCCCCACTCCACCCAAACTCACCTCTCCACCCAACCTCCCCACTTTACCCAACCTCCCCACTTCACCCAACCTCCAAATTCCACTAAGCCTCCCCACTTCACCCAACCTCCCCACTTCACCCAACCTCCCCACTGCACCCAACTTCCCCACTTCACCCAACTTCCCCACTTCACCCAACCTCCCAATTCCACTATACCTCCGCACTCCACCCAATCTCCCCACTCAACCCAACCTCTCCACTCCACACAACCTCCTCACTTCACCCAACCTCCCCATTTCACCCAACCTCCCCACTTCACCCAACCTCCCCCCTTTACCCAACCACCCCACTTCACCCAACCTCCCCACTTCACCCAACCACCCCACTTCACCCTACCTCCCCACTTCACCCAACCTCCCCACTTCACCCAACCTCCCCACTTCACCCAACCTCCCCACTTCACCCAACCTCCCCACTTCACCCAACCTCCCCACTTCACCCATCCTCCCCACTCCACCCAACCTCCCCACTTCACCCAACCTCCGCACTCCACCCAACCTACGCACTCCAACCAACTTCCGCACTCCGCCCAACCTCCGCACTCCACCCAACTATTGCACTCCACCCAACTTCAGCACTCCACACAACTTCCGCACTCCACCCAACCTCCCCACTCCACCCAACCTCCCCACTGCACTCATCCTCCCCACTGTACTCAACCTCCCCACTCCACCCAACCTTCCCACTCCACCCAACCTCCCCACTTCACCCAACCTCCCCACTTCACCCAACCTCCCAATTCCACTATACCTCCGCACTCCACCCAACCTCCGCACTCAACCCAACCTCCCCACTTTACCCAACCTCCCCACTCCACCCAACCTCCCCACTCCACCCAAACTCCCCACTCCACCCAAACTCCCCACTCCACCCAAACTGCCCACTCCACCCAACCTCCCCACTCCACCCAACCTCCCCACTCCACCCAACCCCCCACTTCACTCAACTTCCCTACTTCACCCAACCTCCCCACTCCACCCAACCTACGCACTCCACCCAAACTTCGCAATTAACCCAACCTCCACACTTCACCCAACGCACAACTCCATCCAACATCCCCACTTCAAACTTCTGCACACCACCCAAACACTCCACTCCACCCAACTTCCGCACTCCCCCCAACTTCCGCATTCCATCCAACATCCGCACTCCACCCAACCACCGCACTCCACCCAACCTCCCCACTCCACCCATCCTCCCCACTCCACCCAACCTCCCCACTCCACCCAACCTTCCCACTCCACACAACCTCCCCACTCCACCACACCTCCCCACTCAACCCAACCTCCCCACTCCACCCAACCTCCTCATTTCACCCAGCCTCCCCACTCCACCCAACCTCCCAATTCCACTAAGCCTCCCCACTTCACCCAACCTCCCCACTTCACCCAACCTCCCCACTTCACCCAACCACTCAATTCCACTACACCTCCGCATTCCACCCAACCTCCGCACTCAACCCAACCTCCCCACTTTACCCAACCTCCCCACTCCACCCAACCTCCCCACTTCACCCAACCTCCCCACTCCACAATGCCTCCCCACTTCACCCAACCTCCCCACTTCACCCAACCTCCACACTTCACCCAACCTCCCCACTTCACCCAACCTCCCCACTTCACCCAACCTACCAATTCCGCTATACCTCCGGACTCCAACCAACCTCTGCACTCAACCCAACCTACCCACTTCACCCAACCTCCCCACTCCACCCAACCTCCCCACTTCACCCAACCTCCGCACTCCACCCAACCTACGCATTCCAACCAACTTCCGCACTCCGCCCAACCTCCGCACTCCACCCAACTATTGCACTCCACCCAACTTCAGCACTCCACACAACTTCCGCACTCCGCCCAACCTCCGCACTCCACCCAACTATTGCACTCCACCCAACTTCAGCACTCCACACAACTTCCGCACTCCACCCAACCTCCGCACTCAACCCAACCTCCCCACTTTACCCAACCTCCCCACTCCACCCAACCTCCCCACTCCACCCAAACTCCCCACTCCCCCCAAACTCCCCACTCCACCCAAACTCCCCACTCCACCCAACCTCCCCACTCCACCCAACCTCCCCACTCCACCCAACCTACGCACTCCACCCAAACTTCGCAATTAACCCAACCTCCACACTTCACCCAACGCACAACTCCATCCAACATCCCCACTTCAAACTTCCGCACACCACCCAACCACTCCACTCCACCCAACTTCCGCACTCCACCCAACTTCCGTATTCCATCCAACATCCGCACTCCACCCAACCTCCGCACTCCACCCAACCTCTCCACTCCACCCATCCTCCCCACTCCACCCAACCTCCCCACTCCACCCAACCTTCCCACTCCACACAACCTCCCCACTCCACCAAGCATCCCCACTCAACCCAACCTCCCCACTCCACCCAACCTCCCCACTTCACCCAACCTCCCCACTTCACCCAACCTCCCAATTCCACTATACCTCCGCACTCCACCCAACCTCCGCACTCAACCCAACCTCCCCACTTTACCCAACCTCCCCACTCCACCCAACCTCCCCACTCCACCCAAACTCCCCACTCCACCCAAACTCCCCACTCCACCCAAACTGCCCACTCCACCCAACCTCCCAACTCCACCCAACCTCCCCACTCCACCCAACCCCCCACTTCACTCAACTTCCCTACTTCACCCAACCTCCCCACTCCACCCAACCTACGCACTCCACCCAAACTTCGCAATTAACCCAACCTCCACACTTCACCCAACGCACAACTCCATCCAACATCCCCACTTCAAACTTCCGCACACCACCCAACCACTCCACTCCACCCAACTTCCGCACTCCACCCAACTTCCGCATTCCATCCAACATCCGCACTCCACCCAACCTCCGCACTCCACCCAACCTCCCCACTCCACCCATCCTCCCCACTCCACCCAACCTCCCCACTCCACCCAACCTTCCCACTCCACACAACCTCCCCACTCCACCACACCTCCCCACTCAACCCAACCTCCCCACTCCACCCAACCTCCCCACTCCACCCATCCTCCCCACTCCACCCAACCTCCCCACTCCACCCAACCTTCCCACTCCACACAACCTCCCCACTCCACCAAGCCTCCCCACTCAACCCAACCTCCCCACTCCACCCAACCTCCTCATTTCACCCAGCCTCCCCACTCCACACAACCTCCCAATTCCACTAAGCCTCCCCATTTCACTTCACTTCCATCCAACTTCCGCACTCCACCCAACCTCCGCACTCCACCCAACCTCCCCACTCCACCCATCCTCCCCACTCCACCCAACCTCCCCACTCCACCCAACCTTCCCACTCCACACAACCTCCCCACTCCACCAAGCCTCCCCACTCAACCCAACCTCCCCACTCCACCCAAACTCACCTCTCCACCCAACCTCCCCACTTTACCCAACCTCCCCACTTCACCCAACCTCCAAATTCCACTAAGCCTCCCCACTTCACCCAACCTCCCCACTTCACCCAACCTCCCCACTGCACCCAACTTCCCCACTTCACCCAACTTCCCCACTTCACCCAACCTCCCAATTCCACTATACCTCCGCACTCCACCCAATCTCCCCACTCAACCCAACCTCTCCACTCCACACAACCTCCTCACTTCACCCAACCTCCCCATTTCACCCAACCTCCCCACTTCACCCAACCTCCCCCCTTCACCCAACCACCCCACTTCACCCAACCTCCCCACTTCACCCAACCACCCCACTTCACCCTACCTCCCCACTTCACCCAACCTCCCCACTTCACCCAACCTCCCCACTTCACCCAACCTCCCCACTTCACCCAACCTCCCCACTTCACCCAACCTCCCCACTTCACCCATCCTCCCCACTTCACCCAACCTCCCCACTTCACCCAACCTCCCCACTTCACCCATCCTCCCCACTCCACCCAACCTCCCCACTTCACCCATCCTCCCCACTCCACCCAACCTCCCCACTCCACCCAACCTTCCCACTCCACACAACCTCCCCACTCCACCAAGCCTCCCCACTCAACCCAACCTCCCCACTCCACCCAACCTCCTCATTTCACCCAGCCTCCCCACTCCACACAACCTCCCAATTCCACTAAGCCTCCCCATTTCACTTCACTTCCATCCAACTTCCGCACTCCACCCAACCTCCGCACTCCACCCAACCTCCCCACTCCACCCATCCTCCCCACTCCACCCAACCTCCCCACTCCACCCAACCTTCCCACTCCACACAACCTCCCCACTCCACCAAGCCTCCCCACTCAACCCAACCTCCCCACTCCACCCAAACTCACCTCTCCACCCAACCTCCCCACTTTACCCAACCTCCCCACTTCACCCAACCTCCAAATTCCACTAAGCCTCCCCACTTCACCCAACCTCCCCACTTCACCCAACCTCCCCACTGCACCCAACTTCCCCACTTCACCCAACTTCCCCACTTCACCCAACCTCCCAATTCCACTATACCTCCGCACTCCACCCAATCTCCCCACTCAACCCAACCTCTCCACTCCACACAACCTCCTCACTTCACCCAACCTCCCCATTTCACCCAACCTCCCCACTTCACCCAACCTCCCCCCTTCACCCAACCACCCCACTTCACCCAACCTCCCCACTTCACCCAACCACCCCACTTCACCCTACCTCCCCACTTCACCCAACCTCCCCACTTCACCCAACCTCCCCACTTCACCCAACCTCCCCACTTCACCCAACCTCCCCACTTCACCCAACCTCCCCACTTCACCCATCCTCCCCACTCCACCCAACCTCCCCACTTCACCCAACCTCCGCACTCCACCCAACCTACGCACTCCAACCAACTTCCGCACTCCGCCCAACCTCCGCACTCCACCCAACTATTGCACTCCACCCAACTTCAGCACTCCACACAACTTCCGCACTCCACCCAACCTCCCCACTCCACCCAACCTCCCCACTGCACTCATCCTCCCCACTGTACTCAACCTCCCCACTCCACCCAACCTTCCCACTCCACCCAACCTCCCCACTTCACCCAACCTCCCCACTTCACCCAACCTCCCAATTCCACTATACCTCCGCACTCCACCCAACCTCCGCACTCAACCCAACCTCCCCACTTTACCCAACCTCCCCACTCCACCCAACCTCCCCACTCCACCCAAACTCCCCACTCCACCCAAACTCCCCACTCCACCCAAACTGCCCACTCCACCCAACCTCCCCACTCCACCCAACCTCCCCACTCCACCCAACCCCCCACTTCACTCAACTTCCCTACTTCACCCAACCTCCCCACTCCACCCAACCTACGCACTCCACCCAAACTTCGCAATTAACCCAACCTCCACACTTCACCCAACGCACAACTCCATCCAACATCCCCACTTCAAACTTCTGCACACCACCCAACCACTCCACTCCACCCAACTTCCGCACTCCCCCCAACTTCCGCATTCCATCCAACATCCGCACTCCACCCAACCTCCGCACTCCACCCAACCTTCCCACTCCACCCATCCTCCCCACTCCACCCAACCTCCCCACTCCACCCAACCTTCCCACTCCACACAACCTCCCCACTCCACCACACCTCCCCACTCAACCCAACCTCCCCACTCCACCCAACCTCCTCATTTCACCCAGCCTCCCCACTCCACCCAACCTCCCAATTCCACTAAGCCTCCCCACTTCACCCAACCTCCCCACTTCACCCAACCTCCCCACTTCACCCAACCACTCAATTACACTACACCTCCGCATTCCACCCAACCTCCGCACTCAACCCAACCTCCCCACTTCACCCAACCTCCCCACTCCACAATGCCTCCCCACTTCACCCAACCTCCCCACTTCACCCAACCTCCACACTTCACCCAACCTCCCCACTTCACCCAACCTCCCCACTTCACCCAACCTACCAATTCCACTATACCTCCGGACTCCAACCAACCTCTGCACTCAACCCAACCTACCCACTTCACCCAACCTCCCCACTCCACCCAACCTCCCCACTTTACCCAACCTCCGCACTCCACCCAACCTACGCATTCCAACCAACTTCCGCACTCCGCCCAACCTCCGCACTCCACCCAACTATTGCACTCCACCCAACTTCAGCACTCCACACAACTTCCGCACTCCGCCCAACCTCCGCACTCCACCCAACTATTGCACTCCACCCAACTTCAGCACTCCACACAACTTCCGCACTCCACCCAACCTCCGCACTCAACCCAACCTCCCCACTTTACCCAACCTCCCCACTCCACCCAACCTCCCCACTCCACCCAAACTCCCCACTCCCCCCAAACTCCCCACTCCACCCAAACTCCCCACTCCACCCAACCTCCCCACTCCACCCAACCTCCCCACTCCACCCAACCTACGCACTCCACCCAAACTTCGCAATTAACCCAACCTCCACACTTCACCCAACGCACAACTCCATCCAACATCCCCACTTCAAACTTCCGCACACCACCCAACCACTCCACTCCACCCAACTTCCGCACTCCACCCAACTTCCGTATTCCATCCAACATCCGCACTCCACCCAACCTCCGCACTCCACCCAACCTCCCCACTCCACCCATCCTCCCCACTCCACCCAACCTCCCCACTCCACCCAACCTTCCCACTCCACACAACCTCCCCACTCCACCAAGCATCCCCACTCAACCCAACCTCCCCACTCCACCCAACCTCCTCATTTCACCCAGCCTCCCCACTCCACCCAACCTCCCAATTCCACTAAGCCTCCCCACTTCACCCAACCTTCCCACTTCACCCAACCTCCCCACTCCACCCAACCTCCCCACTTCACCCAACCTCCGCACTCCACCCAACCTACGCACTCCAACCAACTTCCGCACTCCGCCCAACCTCCGCACTCCACCCAACTATTGCACTCCACCCAACTTCAGCCCTTCACACAACTTCCGCACTCCACCCAACCTCCCCACTCCACCCAACCTCCCAACCTCCGCAATTAACCCAACCTCCACACTTCACCCAACGCACAACTCCATCCAACATCCCCACTTCAAACTTCCGCACACCACCCAACCACTCCACTCCACCCAACTTCCGCACTCCACCCAATCTCCGCACTCCACCCAACCTCCCCACTCCACCCATCCTCCCCACTCCACCCAACCTCCCCACTCCACCCAACCTTCCCACTCCACACAACCTCCCCACTCCACCAAGCCTCCCCACTCAACCCAACCTCCCCACTCCACCCAACCTCCTCATTTCACCCAGCCTCCCCACTCCACCCAACCTCCCAATTCCACTAAGCCTCCCCACTTCACCCAACCTCCCCACTCCACCCAACCTCCCCACTTAACCCAACCTCCGCACTCCACCCAACCTACGCATTCCAACCAACTTCCGCACTCCGCCCAACCTCCGCACTCCACCCAACTATTGCACTCCACCCAACTTCAGCACTCCACACAACTTCCGCACTTCACCCAACCTCCCCACTCCACCCAACCTCCCCACTGCACTCAACCTCCCCACTCAACCCAACCTCCCCACTCCACCCAACCTCCTCACTTCACCCAGCCTCCCCACTCCACCCAACCTCCCCTCTCCACCCAAACTCCCCACGTCACCCAACCTCCCCACTTCACTCAACCTCCCCAATCCACTCAACCTCCCCACTCCACCCAACCTTTCAAATCCACACAACCTCCTCACTTCACCCAGCCTCCCCCCTCCACCCAAACTCCCCTCTCCACCCAACCTCCCCACTTCACCCAACCTCCCAATTCCACTAAGCCTCCCCACTTCACCCAACCTCCCCACTTCACCCAACCTCCCAATTCCACTATACCTCGGCACTCCACCCAATCTCCCCACTCAACCCAACCTCTCCACTCAACACAACCTCCTCACTTCACCCAACCTCCCCATTTCACCCAACCTCCCCACTTCACCCAACCTCCCCCCTTCACCCAACCACCCCACTTCACCCAACCTCCCCACTTCACCCAACCACCCCACTTCACCCAACCTCCCCACTTCACCCAACCTCCCCACTTCACCCAACCTCCCCACTTCACCCAACCTCCCCACTTCACCCAACCTCCCCACTCCACCCAACCTCCCCACTTCACCCAACCTCCGCACTCCACCCAACCTACGCACTCCAACCAACTTCCGCACTCCGCCCAACCTCCGCACTCCACCCAACTATTGCTCTCCACCCAACTTCAGCACTCCACACAACTTCCGCACTCCACCCAACCTCCCCACTCCACCCAACCTCCCCACTGCACTCATCCTCCCCACTGTACTCAACCTCCCCACTCCACCAAGCCTCCCCGCTCAACGCAACCTCCCCACTCCACCCAACCTCCCCACTTCACCCAACCTCCCAATTCCACTATACCTCCGCACTCCACCCAACCTCCGCACTCAACCCAACCTCCCCACTTTACCCAACCTCCCCACTCCACCCAACCTCCCCACTCCACCAAAACTCCCCACTCCACCCAAACTCCCCACTCCACCCAAACTCCCCACTCCACCCAACCTCCCCCTCCACCCAACCTCCCCACTCCACCCAACCCCCCACTTCACTCAACATCCCTACTTCACCCAACCTCCCCACTCCACCCAACCTACGCACTCCACCCAAACTTCGCAATTAACCCAACCTCCACACCTCACCCAACGCACAACTCCATCCAACATCCCCACTTCAAATTTCCGCACACCACCCAACCACTCCACTCCACCCAACTTCCGCACTCCACCCAACTTACGCATTCCATCCAACCTCCTCATTTCACCCAGCCTCCCCACTCCACCCAACCTCCCAATTTCACTAAGCCTCCCCACTTCACCCAACCTCCCCACTTCACCCAACCTCCCCACTTCACCCAACCTCCCCACTTCACCCAACCACCCAATTCCACTACACCTCCGCATTCCACCCAACCTCCGCACTCAACCCAACCTCCCCACTTTACCCAACCTCCCCACTCCACCCAACCTCCCCACTACACCCAACCTCCCCACTCCACAATGCCTCGCCACTTCACCCAACCTCCCCACTTCACCCAACCTCCACACTTCACCCAACCTCCCCACTTCACCCAACCTCCCCACTTCACCCAACCTACCAATTCCACTATACCTCCGGACTCCAACCAACCTCTGCACTCAACCCAACCTCCCCACTTCACCCAACCTCCCCACTCCACCCAACCTCCCCACTTCACCCAACCTCCGCACTCCACCCAACCTACGCATTCCAACCAACTTCCGCACTCCGCCCAACCTCCGCACTCCACCCAACTATTGCACTCCACCCAACTTCAGCACTCCACACAACTTCCGCACTCCACCCAACCTCCCCACTCCACCCAACCTCCCCACTGCACTCAACCTCCCCACTGTACTCAACCTCCCCACTCCACCCAACCTTCCCACTCCACACAACCTCCCCACTCCACCAAGCCTCCCCGCTCAACCCAACTTCCCCACTCCACCCAACCTCCCCACTTCACCCAACCTCCCCACTTCACCCAACTTCCCAATTCCACTATACCTCCGCACTCAACCCAACCTCCCCACTTTACCCAACCTCCCCACTCCACCCAACCTCCCCACTCCACCCAAACTCCCCACTCCCCCCAAACTCCACCCAAACTCCCCACTTTACCCAACCTCCCCACTCCACCCAACCTCCCCACTCCACCCAACCTCCCCACTCCACCCAACCTACGCACTCCACCCAAACTTCGCAATTAACCCAACCTCCACACTTCACCCAACGCACAACTCCATCCAACATCCCCACTTCAAACTTCCGCACACCACCCAACCACTCCACTCCACCCAACTTCCGCACTCCACCCAACTTCCGTATTCCATCCAACATCCGCACTCGACCCAACCTCCGCACTCCACCCAACCTCCCCACTCCACCCATCCTCCCCACTCCACCCAACCTCCCCACTCCACCCAACCTTCCCACTCCACACAACCTCCCCACTCCACCAAGCATCACCACTCAACCCAACCTCCCCACTCCACCCAACCTCCTCATTTCACCCAGCCTCCCCACTCCACCCAACCTCCCAATTCCACTAAGCCTCCCCACTTCACCCAACCTCCCCACTTCACCCAACCTCCCCACTCCACCCAACCTCCCCACTTCACCCAACCTCCGCACTCCACCCAACCTACGCACTCCAACCAACTTCCGCACTCCGCCCAACCTCCGCACTCCACCCAACTATTGCACTCCACCCAACTTCAGCCCTTCACACAACTTCCGCACTCCACCCAACCTCCCCACTCCACCCAACCTCCCCACTGCACTCAACCTCCCCACTCAACCCAACCTCCCCACTCCACACAACCTCCTCACTTCACCCAGCCTCCCCACTCCACCCAACCTCCCCTCTCCACCCAACCTCCCCACGTCACCCAACCTCCCCACTTCACTCAACCTCCCCAATCCACTCAACCTCACCACTCCACCCAACCTTCCAAATCCACACAACCTCCCCACTCCACCAAACCTCCCCACTCATCCCAATCTCCCCACTCCACCCAACCTCCTCACTTCACCCAACCTCCCAATTCCAGTAAGCCTCCCCACTTCACCCAACCTCCCCACTTCACCCAACCTCCCCACTGCACCCAACTTCCCCACTTCACCCAACTTCCCCACTTCACCCAACCTCCCAATTCCACTATACCTCCGCACTCCACCCAATCTCCCCACTCAACCCAACCTCTCCACTCCACACAACCTCCTCACTTCACCCAACCTCACCATTTCACCCAACCTCCCCACTTCACCCAACCTCCCCCCTTCACCCAACCACCCCACTTCACCCAACCACCCCACTTCACCCAACCTCCCCACTTTACCCAACCACCCCACTTCACCCAACCTCCCCACTTCACCCAACCTCCCCACTTCACCCAACCTCCCCACTTCACCCAAACTCCCCACTTCACCCAACCTCCCCACTTCACCCAACCTCCCCACTTCACCCAACTTCCCCACTCCACCCAACCACCCCACTTCACCCAACCTCCGCACTCCACCCAACCTCCCCACTCCACCCAAACTCCCCACTCCACCCAAACTCCCCACTCCACCCAAACTCCCCACTCCACCCAACCTCCCCACTCCACCCAACCTCCCCACTCCACCCAACCCCCCACTTCACTCAACTTCCCTACTTCACCCAACCTCCCCACTCCACCCAACCTACGCACTCCACCCAAACTTCGCAATTAACCCAACCTCCACACTTCACCCAACGCACAACTCCATCCAACATCCCCACTTCAAACTTCCGCACACCACCCAACCACTCCACTCCACCCAACTTCCGCACTCCACCCAACTTCCGCATTCCATCCAACATCCGAACTCCACCCAATCTGCGCACTCCACCCAACCTCCCCACTCCACCCAACCTCCCCACTCCACCCAACCTCCTCACTTCACCCAGCCTCCCCACTCCACCCAACCTCCCCTCTCCACCCAACCTCCCCACGTCACCCAACCTCCCCACTTCACCCAACCTCCCAATTCCACTATACCTCCGCACTCCACCCAATCTCCCCACTCAACCCAACCTCTCCACTCCACACAACCTCCTCACTTCACCCAACCTCCCCATTTCACCCAACCTCCCCACTTCACCCAACCTCCCCCCTTCACCCAACCACCCCACTTCACCCAACCTCCCCACTTCACCCAACCACCCCACTTCACCCAACCTCCCCACTTCACCCAACCTCCCCACTTCACCCAACCTCCCCAGTTCACCCAACCTCCCCACTTCACCCAACCTCCCCACTTCACCCAACCTCCCCACTTCACCCAACCACCCCACTTCACCCAACCTCCGCACTCCACCCAACCTCCCCACTCCACCCAAACTCCCCACTCCACCCAAACTCCCCACTCCACCCAAACTCCCCACTCCACCCAACCTCCCCACTCCACCCAACCTCCCCACTCCACCCAACCCCCCACTTCACTCAACTTCCCTACTTCACCCAACCTCCCCACTCCACCCAACCTACGCACTCCACCCAAACTTCGCAATTAACCCAACCTCCACATTTCACCAAACGCACAACTCCATCCAACATCCCCACTTCAAACTTCCGCACACCACCCAACCACTCCACTCCACCCAACTTCCGCACTCCACCCAACTTCCGCATTCCATCCAACATCCGCACTCCACCCAATCTCCGCACTCCACCCAACCTCCCCACTCCACCCATCCTCCCCACTCCACCCAACCTCCCCACTCCACCCAACCTTCCCATTCCACACAACCTCCCCACTCCACCAAGCCTCCCCACACCACCCAACCACTCCACTCCACCCAACTTCCGCACTCCACCCAACTTCCGCATTCCATCCAACATCCGAACTCCACCCAATCTGCGCACTCCACCCAACCTCCCCACTCCACCCAACCTCCCCACTCCACCCAACCTCCTCACTTCACCCAGCCTCCCCACTCCACCCAACCTCCCCTCTCCACCCAACCTCCCCACGTCACCCAACCTCCCCACTTCACCCAACCTCCCAATTCCACTATACCTCCGCACTCCACCCAATCTCCCCACTCAACCCAACCTCTCCACTCCACACAACCTCCTCACTTCACCCAACCTCCCCATTTCACCCAACCTCCCCACTTCACCCAACCTCCCCCCTTCACCCAACCACCCCACTTCACCCAACCTCCCCACTTCACCCAACCACCCCACTTCACCCAACCTCCCCACTTCACCCAACCTCCCCACTTAACCCAACCTCCCCAGTTCACCCAACCTCCCCACTTCACCCAACCTCCCCACTTCACCCAACCTCCCCACTTCACCCAACCACCCCACTTCACCCAACCTCCGCACTCCACCCAACCTCCCCACTCCACCCAAACTCCCCACTCCACCCAAACTCCCTACTCCACCCAAACTCCCCACTCCACCCAACCTCCCCACTCCACCCAAACTCCCCACTCCACCCAACCCCCCACTTCACTCAACTTCCCTACTTCACCCAACCTCCCCACTCCACCCAACCTACGCACTCCACCCAAACTTCGCAATTAACCCAACCTCCACATTTCACCAAACGCACAACTCCATCCAACATCCCCACTTCAAACTTCCGCACACCACCCAACCACTCCACTCCACCCAACTTCCGCACTCCACCCAACTTCCGCATTCCATCCAACATCCGCACTCCACCCAATCTCCGCACTCCACCCAACCTCCCCACTCCACCCATCCTCCCCACTCCACCCAACCTCCCCACTCCACCCAACCTTCCCATTCCACACAACCTCCCCACTCCACCAAGCCTCCCCACTCAACCCAACCTCCCCACTCCACCCAACCTCCTCATTTCACCCAGCCTCCCCACTCCACCCAACCTCCCAATTCCACTAAGCCTCCCCACTTCACCCAACCTCTCCACTCCACCCAACCTCCCCACTTAACCCAACCTCCGCACTCCACCCAACCTACGCATTCCAACCAACTTCCGCACTCCGCCCAACCTCCGCACTCCACCCAACTATTGCACTCCACCCAACTATTGCACTCCACCCAACTTCAGCACTCCACACAACTTCCGCACTCCACCCAACCTCCCCACTCCACCCAACCTCCCCACTGCACTCAACCTCCCCACTCAACCCAACCTCCCCACTCCACCCAACCTCCTCACTTCACCCAACCTCCCCATTTCACCCTACCTCCCCACTTCACCCAACCTCCCCCCTTCACCCAACCACCCCACTTCACCCAACCTCCCCACTTCACCCAACCACCCCACTTCACCCAACCTCCCCACTTCACCCAACCTCCCCACTTCACCCAACCTCCCCACTTCACCCAACCTCCCCACTTCACCCAACCTCCCCACTTCACCCAACCTCTCCACTTCACCCAACCTCCCCACTCCACCCAACCACCCCACTTCACCCAACCTCCGCACTCCACCCAACCTCCCCACTCCACCCAAACTCCCCACTCCACCCAAACTCCCCACTCCACCCAAACTCCCCACTCCACCCAACCTCCCCACTCCACCCAACCTCCCCACTCCACCCAACCCCCCACTTCACTCAACTTCCCTACTTCACCCAACCTCCCCACTCCACCCAACCTACGCACTCCACCCAAACTTCGCAATTAACCCAACCTCCACACTTCACCCAACGCACAACTCCATCCAACATCCCCACTTCAAACTTCCGCACACCACCCAACCACTCCACTCCACCCAACTTCCGCACTCCACCCAACTTCCGCATTCCATCCAACATCCGAACTCCACCCAATCTGCGCACTCCACCCAACCTCCCCACTCCACCCAACCTCCCCACTCCACCCAACCTCCTCACTTCACCCAGCCTCCCCACTCCACCCAACCTCCCCTCTCCACCCAACCTCCCCACGTCACCCAACCTCCCCACATCACCCAACCTCCCAATTCCACTATACCTCCGCACTCCACCCAATCTCCCCACTCCACCCAACCTCTCCACTCCACACAACCTCCTCACTTCACCCAACCTCCCCATTTCACCCAACCTCCCCACTTCACCCAACCTCCCCCCTTCACCCAACCACCCCACTTCACCCAACCTCCCCACTTCACCCAACCACCCCACTTCACCCAACCTCCCCACTTCACCCAACCTCCCCACTTCACCCATCCTCCCCAGTTCACCCAACCTCCCCACTTCACCCAACCTCCCCACTTCACCCAACCTCCCCACTTCACCCAACCTCCCCACTCCACCCAACCACCCCACTTCACCCAACCTCCGCACTCCACCCAACCTCCCCACTCCACCCAAACTCCCCACTCCACCCAAACTCCCCACTCCACCCAAACTCCCCACTCCACCCAACCTCCCCACTCCACCCAACCTCCCCACTCCACCCAACCCCCCACTTCACTCAACTTCCCTACTTCACCCAACCTCCCCACTCCACCCAACCTACGCACTCCACCCAAACTTCGCAATTAACCCAACCTCCACACTTCACCAAACGCACAACTCCATCCAACATCCCCACTTCAAACTTCCGCACACCACCCAACCACTCCACTCCACCCAACTTCCGCACTCCACCCAACTTCCGCATTCCATCCAACATCCGCACTCCACCCAATCTCCGCACTCCACCCAACCTCCCCACTCCACCCATCCTCCCCACTCCACCCAACCTCCCCACTCCACCCAACCTTCCCATTCCACACAACCTCCCCACTCCACCAAGCCTCCCCACTCAACCCAACCTCCCCACTCCACCCAACCTCCTCATTTCACCCAGCCTCCCCACTCCACCCAACCTCCCAATTCCACTAAGCCTCCCCACTTCACCCAACCTCTCCACTCCACCCAACCTCCCCACTTAACCCAACCTCCGCACTCCACCCAACCTACGCGTTCCAACCAACTTCCGCACTCCGCCCAACCTACGCACTCCACCCAAACTTCGCAATTAACCCAACCTTCACACCTCACCCAACGCACAACTCCATCCAACATCCCCACTTCAAACTTCCGCACACCACCCAACCACTCCACTCCACCCAACTTCCGCACTCCACCCAACTTCCGCATTCCATCCAACATCCGCACTCCATCCAACCTCCGCACTCCACCCAACCTCCCCACTCCACCCATCCTCCCCACTCCACCCAACCTCCCCACTCCATCCAACCTTCCCACTCCACACAACCTCCCCACTCCACCACACCTCCCCACTCAACCCAACCTCCGCACTCCACCCAACCTCCTCATTTCACCCAGCCTCCCCACTCCACCCAACCTCCCAATTTCACTAAGCCTCCCCACTTCACCCAACCTCCCCACTTCACCCAACCTCCCCACTTCACCCAACCTCCCCACTTCACCCAACCTCCCCACTTCACCCAACCACCCAATTCCACTACACCTCCGCATTCCACCCAACCTCCGCACTCAACCCAACCTCCCCACTTTACCCAACCTCCCCACTCCACCCAACCTCCCCACTACACCCAACCTCCCCACTCCACAATGCCTCCCCACTTCACCCAACCTCCCCACTTCACCCAACCTCCACACTTCACCCAACCTCCCCACTTCACCCAACCTCCCCACTTCACCCAACCTACCAATTCCACTATACCTCCGGACTCCAACCAACCTCTGCACTCAACCCAACCTCCCCACTTCACCCAACCTCCCCACTCCACCCAACCTCCCCACTTCACCCAACCTCCGCACTCCACCCAACCTACGCATTCCAACCAACTTCCGCACTCCGCCCAACCTCCGCACTCCACCCAACTATTGCACTCCACCCAACTTCAGCACTCCACACAACTTCCGCACTCCACCCAACCTCCCCACTCCACCCAACCTCCCCACTGCACTCAACCTCCCCACTGTACTCAACCTCCCCACTCCACCCAACCTTCCCACTCCCCACAGCCTCCCCACTCCACCAAGCCTCCCCGCTCAACCCAACTTCCCCACTCCACCCAACCTCCCCACTTTACCCAACCTACGCACTCCACCCAACCTCCCCACTCCACCCATCCTCCCCACTCCACCCAACCTCCCCACTCCACC
Organism: Oasisia sp. SBJ-2009; assembly: GCA_964017155.1. Classification (NCBI taxonomy): domain Eukaryota; kingdom Metazoa; phylum Annelida; class Polychaeta; order Sabellida; family Siboglinidae; genus Oasisia; species Oasisia sp. SBJ-2009. Next base: position 27,958,509 of record OZ024855.1, read on the forward strand.
CAACCTTCCCACTCCACACAACCTCCCCACTCCACCAAGCATCACCACTCAACCCAACCTCCCCACTCCACCCAACCTCCTCATTTCACCCAGCCTCCCCACTCCACCCAACCTCCCAATTCCACTAAGCCTCCCCACTTCACCCAACCTCCCCACTTCACCCAACCTCCCCACTCCACCCAACCTCCCCACTTCACCCAACCTCCGCACTCCACCCAACCTACGCACTCCAACCAACTTCCGCACTCCGCCCAACCTCCGCACTCCACCCAACTATTGCACTCCACCCAACTTCAGCCCTTCACACAACTTCCGCACTCCACCCAACCTCCCCACTCCACCCAACCTCCCCACTGCACTCAACCTCCCCACTCAACCCAACCTCCCCTCTCCACCCAACCTCCCCACGTCACCCAACCTCCCCACTTCACTCAACCTCCCCAATCCACTCAACCTCACCACTCCACCCAACCTTCCAAATCCACACAACCTCCCCACTCCACCAAACCTCCCCACTCATCCCAATCTCCCCACTCCACCCAACCTCCTCACTTCACCCAACCTCCCAATTCCAGTAAGCCTCCCCACTTCACCCAACCTCCCCACTTCACCCAACCTCCCCACTGCACCCAACTTCCCCACTTCACCCAACTTCCCCACTTCACCCAACCTCCCAATTCCACTATACCTCCGCACTCCACCCAATCTCCCCACTCAACCCAACCTCTCCACTCCACACAACCTCCTCACTTCACCCAACCTCACCATTTCACCCAACCTCCCCACTTCACCCAACCTCCCCCCTTCACCCAACCACCCCACTTCACCCAACCACCCCACTTCACCCAACCTCCCCACTTTACCCAACCACCCCACTTCACCCAACCTCCCCACTTCACCCAACCTCCCCACTTCACCCAACCTCCCCACTTCACCCAAACTCCCCACTTCACCCAACCTCCCCACTTCACCCAACCTCCCCACTTCACCCAACTTCCCCACTCCACCCAACCACCCCACTTCACCCAACCTCCGCACTCCACCCAACCTCCCCACTCCACCCAAACTCCCCACTCCACCCAAACTCCCCACTCCACCCAAACTCCCCACTCCACCCAACCTCCCCACTCCACCCAACCTCCCCACTCCACCCAACCCCCCACTTCACTCAACTTCCCTACTTCACCCAACCTCCCCACTCCACCCAACCTACGCACTCCACCCAAACTTCGCAATTAACCCAACCTCCACACTTCACCCAACGCACAACTCCATCCAACATCCCCACTTCAAACTTCCGCACACCACCCAACCACTCCACTCCACCCAACTTCCGCACTCCACCCAACTTCCGCATTCCATCCAACATCCGAACTCCACCCAATCTGCGCACTCCACCCAACCTCCCCACTCCACCCAACCTCCCCACTCCACCCAACCTCCTCACTTCACCCAGCCTCCCCACTCCACCCAACCTCCCCTCTCCACCCAACCTCCCCACGTCACCCAACCTCCCCACTTCACCCAACCTCCCAATTCCACTATACCTCCGCACTCCACCCAATCTCCCCACTCAACCCAACCTCTCCACTCCACACAAACTCCTCACTTCACCCAACCTCCCCATTTCACCCAACCTCCCCACTTCACCCAACCTCCCCCCTTCACCCAACCACCCCACTTCACCCAACCTCCCCACTTCACCCAACCACCCCACTTCACCCAACCTCCCCACTTCACCCAACCTCCCCACTTCACCCAACCTCCCCAGTTCACCCAACCTCCCCACTTCACCCAACCTCCCCACTTCACCCAACCTCCCCACTTCACCCAACCACCCCACTTCACCCAACCTCCGCACTCCACCCAACCTCCCCACTCCACCCAAACTCCCCACTCCACCCAAACTCCCCACTCCACCCAAACTCCCCACTCCACCCAACCTCCCCACTCCACCCAACCTCCCCACTCCACCCAACCCCCCACTTCACTCAACTTCCCTACTTCACCCAACCTCCCCACTCCACCCAACCTACGCACTCCACCCAAACTTCGCAATTAACCCAACCTCCACATTTCACCAAACGCACAACTCCATCCAACATCCCCACTTCAAACTTCCGCACACCACCCAACCACTCCACTCCACCCAACTTCCGCACTCCACCCAACTTCCGCATTCCATCCAACATCCGCACTCCACCCAATCTCCGCACTCCACCCAACCTCCCCACTCCACCCATCCTCCCCACTCCACCCAACCTCCCCACTCCACCCAACCTTCCCATTCCACACAACCTCCCCACTCCACCAAGCCTCCCCACACCACCCAACCACTCCACTCCACCCAACTTCCGCACTCCACCCAACTTCCGCATTCCATCCAACATCCGAACTCCACCCAATCTGCGCACTCCACCCAACCTCCCCACTCCACCCAACCTCCCCACTCCACCCAACCTCCTCACTTCACCCAGCCTCCCCACTCCACCCAACCTCCCCTCTCCACCCAACCTCCCCACGTCACCCAACCTCCCCACTTCACCCAACCTCCCAATTCCACTATACCTCCGCACTCCACCCAATCTCCCCACTCAACCCAACCTCTCCACTCCACACAACCTCCTCACTTCACCCAACCTCCCCATTTCACCCAACCTCCCCACTTCACCCAACCTCCCCCCTTCACCCAACCACCCCACTTCACCCAACCTCCCCACTTCACCCAACCACCCCACTTCACCCAACCTCCCCACTTCACCCAACCTCCCCACTTAACCCAACCTCCCCAGTTCACCCAACCTCCCCACTTCACCCAACCTCCCCACTTCACCCAACCTCCCCACTTCACCCAACCACCCCACTTCACCCAACCTCCGCACTCCACCCAACCTCCCCACTCCACCCAAACTCCCCACTCCACCCAAACTCCCCACTCCACCCAAACTCCCCACTCCACCCAACCTCCCCACTCCACCCAAACTCCCCACTCCACCCAACCCCCCACTTCACTCAACTTCCCTACTTCACCCAACCTCCCCACTCCACCCAACCTACGCACTCCACCCAAACTTCGCAATTAACCCAACCTCCACATTTCACCAAACGCACAACTCCATCCAACATCCCCACTTCAAACTTCCGCACACCACCCAACCACTCCACTCCACCCAACTTCCGCACTCCACCCAACTTCCGCATTCCATCCAACATCCGCACTCCACCCAATCTCCGCACTCCACCCAACCTCCCCACTCCACCCATCCTCCCCACTCCACCCAACCTCCCCACTCCACCCAACCTTCCCATTCCACACAACCTCCCCACTCCACCAAGCCTCCCCACTCAACCCAACCTCCCCACTCCACCCAACCTCCTCATTTCACCCAGCCTCCCCACTCCACCCAACCTCCCAATTCCACTAAGCCTCCCCACTTCACCCAACCTCTCCACTCCACCCAACCTCCCCACTTAACCCAACCTCCGCACTCCACCCAACCTACGCATTCCAACCAACTTCCGCACTCCGCCCAACCTCCGCACTCCACCCAACTATTGCACTCCACCCAACTATTGCACTCCACCCAACTTCAGCACTCCACACAACTTCCGCACTCCACCCAACCTCCCCACTCCACCCAACCTCCCCACTGCACTCAACCTCCCCACTCAACCCAACCTCCCCACTCCACCCAACCTCCTCACTTCACCCAACCTCCCCATTTCACCCTACCTCCCCACTTCACCCAACCTCCCCCCTTCACCCAACCACCCCACTTCACCCAACCTCCCCACTTCACCCAACCACCCCACTTCACCCAACCTCCCCACTTCACCCAACCTCCCCACTTCACCCAACCTCCCCACTTCACCCAACCTCCCCACTTCACCCAACCTCCCCACTTCACCCAACCTCTCCACTTCACCCAACCTCCCCACTCCACCCAACCACCCCACTTCACCCAACCTCCGCACTCCACCCAACCTCCCCACTCCACCCAAACTCCCCACTCCACCCAAACTCCCCACTCCACCCAAACTCCCCACTCCACCCAACCTCCCCACTCCACCCAACCTCCCCACTCCACCCAACCACCCCACTTCACCCAACCTCCGCACTCCACCCAACCTCCCCACTCCACCCAAACTCCCCACTCCACCCAAACTCCCCACTCCACCCAAACTCCCCACTCCACCCAACCTCCCCACTCCACCCAACCTCCCCACTCCACCCAACCCCCCACTTCACTCAACTTCCCTACTTCACCCAACCTCCCCACTCCACCCAACCTACGCACTCCACCCAAACTTCGCAATTAACCCAACCTCCACACTTCACCCAACGCACAACTCCATCCAACATCCCCACTTCAAACTTCCGCACACCACCCAACCACTCCACTCCACCCAACTTCCGCACTCCACCCAACTTCCGCATTCCATCCAACATCCGAACTCCACCCAATCTGCGCACTCCACCCAACCTCCCCACTCCACCCAACCTCCCCACTCCACCCAACCTCCTCACTTCACCCAGCCTCCCCACTCCACCCAACCTCCCCTCTCCACCCAACCTCCCCACGTCACCCAACCTCCCCACATCACCCAACCTCCCAATTCCACTATACCTCCGCACTCCACCCAATCTCCCCACTCAACCCAACCTCTCCACTCCACACAACCTCCTCACTTCACCCAACCTCCCCATTTCACCCAACCTCCCCACTTCACCCAACCTCCCCCCTTCACCCAACCACCCCACTTCACCCAACCTCCCCACTTCACCCAACCACCCCACTTCACCCAACCTCCCCACTTCACCCAACCTCCCCACTTCACCCATCCTCCCCAGTTCACCCAACCTCCCCACTTCACCCAACCTCCCCACTTCACCCAACCTCCCCACTTCACCCAACCTCCCCACTCCACCCAACCACCCCACTTCACCCAACCTCCGCACTCCACCCAACCTCCCCACTCCACCCAAACTCCCCACTCCACCCAAACTCCCCACTCCACCCAAACTCCCCACTCCACCCAACCTCCCCACTCCACCCAACCTCCCCACTCCACCCAACCCCCCACTTCACTCAACTTCCCTACTTCACCCAACCTCCCCACTCCACCCAACCTACGCACTCCACCCAAACTTCGCAATTAACCCAACCTCCACACTTCACCAAACGCACAACTCCATCCAACATCCCCACTTCAAACTTCCGCACACCACCCAACCACTCCACTCCACCCAACTTCCGCACTCCACCCAACTTCCGCATTCCATCCAACATCCGCACTCCACCCAATCTCCGCACTCCACCCAACCTCCCCACTCCACCCATCCTCCCCACTCCACCCAACCTCCCCACTCCACCCAACCTTCCCATTCCACACAACCTCCCCACTCCACCAAGCCTCCCCACTCAACCCAACCTCCCCACTCCACCCAACCTCCTCATTTCACCCAGCCTCCCCACTCCACCCAACCTCCCAATTCCACTAAGCCTCCCCACTTCACCCAACCTCTCCACTCCACCCAACCTCCCCACTTAACCCAACCTCCGCACTCCACCCAACCTACGCATTCCAACCAACTTCCGCACTCCGCCCAACCTACGCACTCCACCCAAACTTCGCAATTAACCCAACCTTCACACCTCACCCAACGCACAACTCCATCCAACATCCCCACTTCAAACTTCCGCACACCACCCAACCACTCCACTCCACCCAACTTCCGCACTCCACCCAACTTCCGCATTCCATCCAACATCCGCACTCCATCCAACCTCCGCACTCCACCCAACCTCCCCACTCCACCCATCCTCCCCCCTCCACCCAACCTCCCCACTCCATCCAACCTTCCCACTCCACACAACCTCCCCACTCCACCACACCTCCCCACTCAACCCAACCTCCGCACTCCACCCAACCTCCTCATTTCACCCAGCCTCCCCACTCCACCCAACCTCCCAATTTCACTAAGCCTCCCCACTTCACCCAACCTCCCCACTTCACCCAACCTCCCCACTTCACCCAACCTCCCCACTTCACCCAACCTCCCCACTTCACCCAACCACCCAATTCCACTACACCTCCGCATTCCACCCAACCTCCGCACTCAACCCAACCTCCCCACTTTACCCAACCTCCCCACTCCACCCAACCTCCCCACTACACCCAACCTCCCCACTCCACAATGCCTCCCCACTTCACCCAACCTCCCCACTTCACCCAACCTCCACACTTCACCCAACCTCCCCACTTCACCCAACCTCCCCACTTCACCCAACCTACCAATTCCACTATACCTCCGGACTCCAACCAACCTCTGCACTCAACCCAACCTCCCCACTTCACCCAACCTCCCCACTCCACCCAACCTCCCCACTTCACCCAACCTCCGCACTCCACCCAACCTACGCATTCCAACCAACTTCCGCACTCCGCCCAACCTCCGCACTCCACCCAACTATTGCACTCCACCCAACTTCAGCACTCCACACAACTTCCGCACTCCACCCAACCTCCCCACTCCACCCAACCTCCCCACTGCACTCAACCTCCCCACTGTACTCAACCTCCCCACTCCACCCAACCTTCCCACTCCCCACAGCCTCCCCACTCCACCAAGCCTCCCCGCTCAACCCAACTTCCCCACTCCACCCAACCTCCCCACTTTACCCAACCTCCCCACTTCACCCAACTTCCCAATTCCACTATACCTCCGCACTCCACCCAACCTCCGCACTCAACCCAACCTCCCCACTTTACCCAACCTCCCCACTCCACCCAACCTCCCCACTCCACCCAAACTCCCCACTCCCCCCAAACTCCACCCAAACTCCCCACTCCACCCAACCTCCCCACTCCACCCAACCTCCCCACTCCACCCAACCTACGCACTCCACCCAAACTTCGCAATTAACCCAACCTCCACACTTCACCCAACGCACAACTCCATCCAACATCCCCACTTCAAACTTCCGCACACCACCCAACCACTCCACTCCACCCAACTTCCGCACTCCACCCAACTTCCGTATTCCATCCAACATCCGCACTCGACCCAACCTACGCACTCCACCCAACCTCCCCACTCCACCCATCCTCCCCACTCCACCCAACCTCCCCACTCCACCCAACCTTCCCACTCCACACAACCTCCCCACTCCACCAAGCATCACCACTCAACCCAACCTCCCCACTCCACCCAACCTCCTCATTTCACCCAGCCTCCCCACTCCACCCAACCTCCCAATTCCACTAAGCCTCCCCACTTCACCCAACCTCCCCACTTCACCCAACCTCCCCACTCCACCCAACCTCCCCACTTCACCCAACATCCGCACTCCACCCAACCTACGCACTCCAACCAACTTCCGCACTCCGCCCAACCTCCGCACTCCACCCAACTATTGCACTCCACCCAACTTCAGCCCTTCACACAACTTCCGCACTCCACCCAACCTCCCCACTCCACCCAACCTCCCCACTGCACTCAACCTCCCCACTCAACCCAACCTCCCCACTCCACACAACCTCCTCACTTCACCCAGCCTCCCCACTCCACCCAACCTCCCCTCTCCACCCAACCTCCCCACGTCACCCAACCTCCCCACTTCACTCAACCTCCCCAATCCACTCAACCTCACCACTCCACCCAACCTTCCAAATCCACACTACCTCCCCACTCCACCAAACCTCCCCACTCATCCCAATCTCCCCACTCCACCCAACCTCCTCACTTCACCCAACCTCCCAATTCCAGTAAGCCTCCCCACTTCACCCAACCTCCCCACTTCACCCAACCTCCCCACTGCACCCAACTTCCCCACCTCACCCAACTTCCCCACTTCACCCAACCTCCCAATTCCACTATACCTCCGCACTCCACCCAATCTCCCCACTCAACCCAACCTCTCCACTCCACACAACCTCCTCACTTCACCCAACCTCACCATTTCACCCAACCTCCCCACTTCACCCAACCTCCCCCCTTCACCCAACCACCCCACTTCACCCAACCACCCCACTTCACCCAACCTCCCCACTTCACCCAACCACCCCACTTCACCCAACCTCCCCACTTCACCCAACCTCCCCACTTCACCCAACCTCCCCACTTCACCCAACCTCCCCACTTCACCCAACCTCCCCACTTCACCCAACCTCCCCACTCCACCCAACCTTCCCACTCCACACAACCTCCCCACTCCACCAAGCATCACCACTCAACCCAACCTCCCCACTCCACCCAACCTCCTCATTTCACCCAGCCTCCCCACTCCACCCAACCTCCCAATTCCACTAAGCCTCCCCACTTCACCCAACCTCCCCACTTCACCCAACCTCCCCACTCCACCCAACCTCCCCACTTCACCCAACCACCCCACTTCACCCAACCTCTCCACTTCACCCAACCACCCCACTTCACCCAACCTCCCCACTTCACCCAACCTCCCCACTTCACCCAACCTCCCCACTTCACCCAACCTCCCCACTTCACCCAACCTCCCCACTTCACCCAACCTCCCCACTTCACCCAACCTCCCCACTCCACCCAACCACCCCACTTCACCCAACCTCCGCACTCCACCCAACCTCCCCACTCCACCCAAACTCCCCACTCCACCCAAACTCCCCACTCCACCCAAACTCCCCACTCCACCCAACCTCCCCACTCCACCCAACCTCCCCACTCCACCCAACCCCCCACTTCACTCAACTTCCCTACTTCACCCAACCTCCCCACTCCACCCAACCTACGCACTCCACCCAAACTTCGCAATTAACCCAACCTCCACACTTCACCCAACGCACAACTCCATCCAACATCCCCACTTCAAACTTCCGCACACCACCCAACCACTCCACTCCACCCAACTTCCGCACTCCACCCAACTTCCGCATTCCATCCAACATCCGAACTCCACCCAATCTCCGCACTCCACCCAACCTCCCCACTCCACCCAACCTCCCCACTCCACCCAACCTCCTCACTTCACCCAGCCTCCCCACTCCACCCAACCTCCCCTCTCCACCCAACCTCCCCACGTCACCCAACCTCCCCACTTCACCCAACCTCCCAATTCCACTATACCTCCGCACTCCACCCAATCTCCCCACTCAACCCAACCTCTCCACTCCACACAACCTCCTCACTTCACCCAACCTCCCCATTTCACCCAACCTCCCCACTTCACCCAACCTCCCCCCTTCACCCAACCACCCCACTTCACCCAACCTCCCCACTTCACCCAACCACCCCACTTCACCCAACCTCCCCACTTCACCCAACCTCCACACTTCACCCAACCTCCCCAGTTCACCCAACCTCCCCACTTCACCCAACCTCCCCACTTCACCCAACCTCCCCACTTCACCCAACCTCCCCACTCCACCCAACCACCCCACTTCACCCAACCTCCGCACTCCACCCAACCTCCCCACTCCACCCAAACTCCCCACTCCACCCAAACTCCCCACTCCACCCAAACTCCCCACTCCACCCAACCTCCCCACTCCACCCAACCTCCCCACTCCACCCAACCCCCCACTTCACTCAACTTCCCTACTTCACCCAACCTCCCCACTCCACCTAACCTACGCACTCCACCCAAACTTCGCAATTAACCCAACCTCCACACTTCACCAAACGCACAACTCCATCCAACATCCCCACTTCAAACTTCCGCACACCACCCAACCACTCCACTCCACCCAACTTCCGCACTCCACCCAACTTCCGCATTCCATCCAACATCCGCACTCCACCCAATCTCCGCACTCCACCCAACCTCCCCACTCCACCCATCCTCCCCACTCCACCCAACCTCCCCACTCCACCCAACCTTCCCACTCCACACAACCTCCCCACTCCACCAAGCCTCCCCACTCAACCCAACCTCCCCACTCCACCCAACCTCCTCATTTCACCCAGCCTCCCCACTCCACCCAACCTCCCAATTCCACTAAGCCTCCCCACTTCACCCAACCTCCCCACTCCACCCAACCTCCCCACTTAACCCAACCTCCGCACTCCACCCAACCTACGCATTCCAACCAACTTCCGAACTCCGCCCAACCTCCGCACTCCACCCAACTATTGCACTCCACCCAACTTCAGCACTCCACACAACTTCCGCACTCCACCCAACCTCCCCACTCCACCCAACCTCCCCACTGCACTCAACCTCCCCACTCAACCCAACCTCCCCACTCCACCCAACCTCCCCACTTCACCCAACCTCCCCACTTCACCCAACCTCCCCACTTCACCCAACCTACCAATTCCACTATACCTCCGGACTCCAAACCAACCTCTGCACTCAACCCAACCTCCCCACTTCACCCAACCTCCCCACTCCACCCAACTTCCCCACTTCACCCAACCTCCCCACTCCACCCAAACTCCCCACTCCACCCAAACTCCCCACTCCACCCAAACTGCCCACTCCACCCAACCTCCCAACTCCACCCAACCTCCCCACTCCACCCAACCCCCCACTTCACTCAACTTCCCTACTTCACCCAACCTCCCCACTCCACCCAACCTACGCACTCCACCCAAACTTCGCAATTAACCCAACCTCCACACTTCACCCAACGCACAACTCCATCCAACATCCCCACTTCAAACTTCCGCACACCACCCAACCACTCCACTCCACCCAACTTCCGCACTCCACCCAACTTCCGCATTCCATCCAACATCCGCACTCCACCCAACCTCCGCACTCCACCCAACCTCCCCACTCCACCCATCCTCCCCACTCCACCCAACCTCCCCACTCCACCCAACCTTCCCACTCCACACAACCTCCCCACTCCACCACACCTCCCCACTCAACCCAACCTCCCCACTCCACCCAACCTCCCCACTCCACCCATCCTCCCCACTCCACCCAACCTCCCCACTCCACCCAACCTTCCCACTCCACACAACCTCCCCACTCCACCAAGCCTCCCCACTCAACCCAACCTCCCCACTCCACCCAACCTCCTCATTTCACCCAGCCTCCCCACTCCACACAACCTCCCAATTCCACTAAGCCTCCCCATTTCACTTCACTTCCATCCAACTTCCGCACTCCACCCAACCTCCGCACTCCACCCAACCTCCCCACTCCACCCATCCTCCCCACTCCACCCAACCTCCCCACTCCACCCAACCTTCCCACTCCACACAACCTCCCCACTCCACCAAGCCTCCCCACTCAACCCAACCTCCCCACTCCACCCAAACTCACCTCTCCACCCAACCTCCCCACTTTACCCAACCTCCCCACTTCACCCAACCTCCAAATTCCACTAAGCCTCCCCACTTCACCCAACCTCCCCACTTCACCCAACCTCCCCACTGCACCCAACTTCCCCACTTCACCCAACTTCCCCACTTCACCCAACCTCCCAATTCCACTATACCTCCGCACTCCACCCAATCTCCCCACTCAACCCAACCTCTCCACTCCACACAACCTCCTCACTTCACCCAACCTCCCCATTTCACCCAACCTCCCCACTTCACCCAACCTCCCCCCTTCACCCAACCACCCCACTTCACCCAACCTCCCCACTTCACCCAACCACCCCACTTCACCCTACCTCCCCACTTCACCCAACCTCCCCACTTCACCCAACCTCCCCACTTCACCCAACCTCCCCACTTCACCCAACCTCCCCACTTCACCCAACCTCCCCACTTCACCCATCCTCCCCACTCCACCCAACCTCCCCACTTCACCCAACCTCCTCACTCCACCCAACCTACGCACTCCAACCAACTTCCGCACTCCGCCCAACCTCCGCACTCCACCCAACTATTGCACTCCACCCAACTTCAGCACTCCACACAACTTCCGCACTCCACCCAACCTCCCCACTCCACCCAACCTCCCCACTGCACTCATCCTCCCCACTGTACTCAACCTCCCCACTCCACCCAACCTTCCCACTCCACCCAACCTCCCCACTTCACCCAACCTCCCCACTTCACCCAACCTCCCAATTCCACTATACCTCCGCACTCCACCCAACCTCCGCACTCAACCCAACCTCCCCACTTTACCCAACCTCCCCACTCCACCCAACCTCCCCACTCCACCCAAACTCCCCACTCCACCCAAACTCCCCACTCCACCCAAACTGCCCACTCCACCCAACCTCCCCACTCCACCCAACCTCCCCACTCCACCCAACCCCCCACTTCACTCAACTTCCCTACTTCACCCAACCTCCCCACTCCACCCAACCTACGCACTCCACCCAAACTTCGCAATTAACCCAACCTCCACACTTCACCCAACGCACAACTCCATCCAACATCCCCACTTCAAACTTCTGCACACCACCCAACCACTCCACTCCACCCAACTTCCGCACTCCCCCCAACTTCCGCATTCCATCCAACATCCGCACTCCACACAACCTCCGCACTCCACCCAACCTCCCCACTCCACCCATCCTCCCCACTCCACCCAACCTCCCCACTCCACCCAACCTTCCCACTCCACACAACCTCCCCACTCCACCACACCTCCCCACTCAACCCAACCTCCCCACTCCACCCAACCTCCTCATTTCACCCAGCCTCCCCACTCCACCCAACCTCCCAATTCCACTAAGCCTCCCCACTTCACCCAACCTCCCCACTTCACCCAACCTCCCCACTTCACCCAACCACTCAATTCCACTACACCTCCGCATTCCACCCAACCTCCGCACTCAACCCAACCTCCCCACTTTACCCAACCTCCCCACTCCACCCAACCTCCCCACTTCACCCAACCTCCCCACTCCACAATGCCTCCCCACTTCACCCAACCTCCCCACTTCACCCAACCTCCACACTTCACCCAACCTCCCCACTTCACCCAACCTCCCCACTTCACCCAACCTACCAATTCCACTATACCTCCGGACTCCAACCAACCTCTGCACTCAACCCAACCTACCCACTTCACCCAACCTCCCCACTCCACCCAACCTCCCCACTTCACCCAACCTCCGCACTCCACCCAACCTACGCATTCCAACCAACTTCCGCACTCCGCCCAACCTCCGCACTCCACCCAACTATTGCACTTCACCCAACTTCAGCACTCCACACAACTTCCGCACTCCGCCCAACCTCCGCACTCCACCCAACTATTGCACTCCACCCAACTTCAGCACTCCACACAACTTCCGCACTCCACCCAACCTCCGCACTCAACCCAACCTCCCCACTTTACCCAACCTCCCCACTCCACCCAACCTCCCCACTCCACCCAAACTCCCCACTCCCCCCAAACTCCCCACTCCACCCAAACTCCCCACTCCACCCAACCTCCCCACTCCACCCAACCTCCCCACTCCACCCAACCTACGCACTCCACCCAAACTTCGCAATTAACCCAACCTCCACACTTCACCCAACGCACAACTCCATCCAACATCCCCACTTCAAACTTCCGCACACCACCCAACCACTCCACTCCACCCAACTTCCGCACTCCACCCAACTTCCGTATTCCATCCAACATCCGCACTCCACCCAACCTCCGCACTCCACCCAACCTCCCCACTCCACCCATCCTCCCCACTCCACCCAACCTCCCCACTCCACCCAACCTTCCCACTCCACACAACCTCCCCACTCCACCAAGCATCCCCACTCAACCCAACCTCCCCACTCCACCCAACCTCCTCATTTCACCCAGCCTCCCCACTCCACCCAACCTCCCAATTCCACTAAGCCTCCCCACTTCACCCAACCTTCCCACTTCACCCAACCTCCCCACTCCACCCAACCTCCCCACTTCACCCAACCTCCGCACTCCACCCAACCTACGCACTCCAACCAACTTCCGCACTCCGCCCAACCTCCGCACTCCACCCAACTATTGCACTCCACCCAACTTCAGCCCTTCACACAACTTCCGCACTCCACCCAACCTCCCCACTCCACCCAACCTCCCAACCTCCGCAATTAACCCAACCTCCACACTTCACCCAACGCACAACTCCATCCAACATCCCCACTTCAAACTTCCGCACACCACCCAACCACTCCACTCCACCCAACTTCCGCACTCCACCCAATCTCCGCACTCCACCCAACCTCCCCACTCCACCCATCCTCCCCACTCCACCCAACCTCCCCACTCCACCCAACCTTCCCACTCCACACAACCTCCCCACTCCACCAAGCCTCCCCACTCAACCCAACCTCCCCACTCCACCCAACCTCCTCATTTCACCCAGCCTCCCCACTCCACCCAACCTCCCAATTCCACTAAGCCTCCCCACTTCACCCAACCTCCCCACTCCACCCAACCTCCCCACTTAACCCAACCTCCGCACTCCACCCAACCTACGCATTCCAACCAACTTCCGCACTCCGCCCAACCTCCGCACTCCACCCAACTATTGCACTCCACCCAACTTCAGCACTCCACACAACTTCCGCACTTCACCCAACCTCCCCACTCCACCCAACCTCCCCACTGCACTCAACCTCCCCACTCAACCCAACCTCCCCACTCCACCCAACCTCCTCACTTCACCCAGCCTCCCCACTCCACCCAACCTCCCCTCTCCACCCAAACTCCCCACGTCACCCAACCTCCCCACTTCACTCAACCTCCCCAATCCACTCAACCTCCCCACTCCACCCAACCTTCCAAATCCACACAACCTCCTCACTTCACCCAGCCTCCCCCCTCCACCCAAACTCCCCTCTCCACCCAACCTCCCCACTTCACCCAACCTCCCAATTCCACTAAGCCTCCCCACTTCACCCAACCTCCCCACTTCACCCAACCTCCCCACTACACCCAACTTCCCCACTTCACCCAACTTCCCCACTTCACCCAACCTCCCAATTCCACTATACCTCGGCACTCCACCCAATCTCCCCACTCAACCCAACCTCTCCACTCAACACAACCTCCTCACTTCACCCAACCTCCCCATTTCACCCAACCTCCCCACTTCACCCAACCTCCCCCCTTCACCCAACCACCCCACTTCACCCAACCTCCCCACTTCACCCAACCACCCCACTTCACCCATCCTCCCCACTTCACCCAACCTCCCCACTTCACCCAACCTCCCCACTTCACCCAACCTCCCCACTTCACCCAACCTCCCCACTTCACCCAACCTCCCCACTCCACCCAACCTCCCCACTTCACCCAACCTCCGCACTCCACCCAACCTACGCACTCCAACCAACTTCCGCACTCCGCCCAACCTCCGCACTCCACCCAACTATTGCTCTCCACCCAACTTCAGCACTCCACACAACTTCCGCACTCCACCCAACCTCCCCACTCCACCCAACCTCCCCACTTCACCCAACCTCCCCCCTTCACCCAACCACCCCACTTCACCCAACCTCCCCACTTCACCCAACCACCCCACTTCACCCAACCTCCCCACTTCACCCAACCTCCCCACTTCACCCAACCTCCCCAGTTCACCCAACCTCCCCACTTCACCCAACCTCCCCACTTCACCCAACCTCCCCACTTCACCCAACCACCCCACTTCACCCAACCTCCGCACTCCACCCAACCTCCCCACTCCACCCAAACTCCCCACTCCACCCAAACTCCCCACTCCACCCAAACTCCCCACTCCACCCAACCTCCCCACTCCACCCAACCTCCCCACTCCACCCAACCCCCCACTTCACTCAACTTCCCTACTTCACCCAACCTCCCCACTCCACCCAACCTACGCACTCCACCCAAACTTCGCAATTAACCCAACCTCCACATTTCACCAAACGCACAACTCCATCCAACATCCCCACTTCAAACTTCCGCACACCACCCAACCACTCCACTCCACCCAACTTCCGCACTCCACCCAACTTCCGCATTCCATCCAACATCCGCACTCCACCCAATCTCCGCACTCCACCCAACCTCCCCACTCCACCCATCCTCCCCACTCCACCCAACCTCCCCACTCCACCCAACCTTCCCATTCCACACAACCTCCCCACTCCACCAAGCCTCCCCACACCACCCAACCACTCCACTCCACCCAACTTCCGCACTCCACCCAACTTCCGCATTCCATCCAACATCCGAACTCCACCCAATCTGCGCACTCCACCCAACCTCCCCACTCCACCCAACCTCCCCACTCCACCCAACCTCCTCACTTCACCCAGCCTCCCCACTCCACCCAACCTCCCCTCTCCACCCAACCTCCCCACGTCACCCAACCTCCCCACTTCACCCAACCTCCCAATTCCACTATACCTCCGCACTCCACCCAATCTCCCCACTCAACCCAACCTCTCCACTCCACACAACCTCCTCACTTCACCCAACCTCCCCATTTCACCCAACCTCCCCACTTCACCCAACCTCCCCCCTTCACCCAACCACCCCACTTCACCCAACCTCCCCACTTCACCCAACCACCCCACTTCACCCAACCTCCCCACTTCACCCAACCTCCCCACTTAACCCAACCTCCCCAGTTCACCCAACCTCCCCACTTCACCCAACCTCCCCACTTCACCCAACCTCCCCACTTCACCCAACCACCCCACTTCACCCAACCTCCGCACTCCACCCAACCTCCCCACTCCACCCAAACTCCCCACTCCACCCAAACTCCCCACTCCACCCAAACTCCCCACTCCACCCAACCTCCCCACTCCACCCAAACTCCCCACTCCACCCAACCCCCCACTTCACTCAACTTCCCTACTTCACCCAACCTCCCCACTCCACCCAACCTACGCACTCCACCCAAACTTCGCAATTAACCCAACCTCCACATTTCACCAAACGCACAACTCCATCCAACATCCCCACTTCAAACTTCCGCACACCACCCAACCACTCCACTCCACCCAACTTCCGCACTCCACCCAACTTCCGCATTCCATCCAACATCCGCACTCCACCCAATCTCCGCACTCCACCCAACCTCCCCACTCCACCCATCCTCCCCACTCCACCCAACCTCCCCACTCCACCCAACCTTCCCATTCCACACAACCTCCCCACTCCACCAAGCCTCCCCACTCAACCCAACCTCCCCACTCCACCCAACCTCCTCATTTCACCCAGCCTCCCCACTCCACCCAACCTCCCAATTCCACTAAGCCTCCCCACTTCACCCAACCTCTCCACTCCACCCAACCTCCCCACTTAACCCAACCTCCGCACTCCACCCAACCTACGCATTCCAACCAACTTCCGCACTCCGCCCAACCTCCGCACTCCACCCAACTATTGCACTCCAACCAACTATTGCACTCCACCCAACTTCAGCACTCCACACAACTTCCGCACTCCACCCAACCTCCCCACTCCACCCAACCTCCCCACTGCACTCAACCTCCCCACTCAACCCAACCTCCCCACTCCACCCAACCTCCTCACTTCACCCAACCTCCCCATTTCACCCTACCTCCCCACTTCACCCAACCTCCCCCCTTCACCCAACCACCCCACTTCACCCAACCTCCCCACTTCACCCAACCACCCCACTTCACCCAACCTCCCCACTTCACCCAACCTCCCCACTTCACCCAACCTCCCCACTTCACCCAACCTCCCCACTTCACCCAACCTCCCCACTTCACCCAACCTCTCCACTTCACCCAACCTCCCCACTCCACCCAACCACCCCACTTCACCCAACCTCCGCACTCCACCCAACCTCCCCACTCCACCCAAACTCCCCACTCCACCCAAACTCCCCACTCCACCCAAACTCCCCACTCCACCCAACCTCCCCACTCCACCCAACCTCCCCACTCCACCCAACCACCCCACTTCACCCAACCTCCGCACTCCACCCAACCTCCCCACTCCACCCAAACTCCCCACTCCACCCAAACTCCCCACTCCACCCAAACTCCCCACTCCACCCAACCTCCCCACTCCACCCAACCTCCCCACTCCACCCAACCCCCCACTTCACTCAACTTCCCTACTTCACCCAACCTCCCCACTCCACCCAACCTACGCACTCCACCCAAACTTCGCAATTAACCCAACCTCCACACTTCACCCAACGCACAACTCCATCCAACATCCCCACTTCAAACTTCCGCACACCACCCAACCACTCCACTCCACCCAACTTCCGCACTCCACCCAACTTCCGCATTCCATCCAACATCCGAACTCCACCCAATCTGCGCACTCCACCCAACCTCCCCACTCCACCCAACCTCCCCACTCCACCCAACCTCCTCACTTCACCCAGCCTCCCCACTCCACCCAACCTCCCCTCTCCACCCAACCTCCCCACGTCACCCAACCTCCCCACTTCACCCAACCTCCCAATTCCACTATACCTCCGCACTCCACCCAATCTCCCCACTCAACCCAACCTCTCCACTCCACACAACCTCCTCACTTCACCCAACCTCCCCATTTCACCCAACCTCCCCACTTCACCCAACCTCCCCCCTTCACCCAACCACCCCACTTCACCCAACCTCCCCACTTCACCCAACCACCCCACTTCACCCAACCTCCCCACTTCACCCAACCTCCCCACTTCACCCATCCTCCCCAGTTCACCCAACCTCCCCACTTCACCCAACCTCCCCACTTCACCCAACCTCCCCACTTCACCCAACCTCCCCACTCCACCCAACCACCCCACTTCACCCAACCTCCGCACTCCACCCAACCTCCCCACTCCACCCAAACTCCCCACTCCACCCAAACTCCCCACTCCACCCAAACTCCCCACTCCACCCAACCTCCCCACTCCACCCAACCTCCCCACTCCACCCAACCCCCCACTTCACTCAACTTCCCTACTTCACCCAACCTCCCCACTCCACCCAACCTACGCACTCCACCCAAACTTCGCAATTAACCCAACCTCCACACTTCACCAAACGCACAACTCCATCCAACATCCCCACTTCAAACTTCCGCACACCACCCAACCACTCCACTCCACCCAACTTCCGCACTCCACCCAACTTCCGCATTCCATCCAACATCCGCACTCCACCCAATCTCCGCACTCCACCCAACCTCCCCACTCCACCCATCCTCCCCACTCCACCCAACCTCCCCACTCCACCCAACCTTCCCATTCCACACAACCTCCCCACTCCACCAAGCCTCCCCACTCAACCCAACCTCCCCACTCCACCCAACCTCCTCATTTCACCCAGCCTCCCCACTCCACCCAACCTCCCAATTCCACTAAGCCTCCCCACTTCACCCAACCTCTCCACTCCACCCAACCTCCCCACTTAACCCAACCTCCGCACTCCACCCAACCTACGCATTCCAACCAACTTCCGCACTCCGCCCAACCTACGCACTCCACCCAAACTTCGCAATTAACCCAACCTTCACACCTCACCCAACGCACAACTCCATCCAACATCCCCACTTCAAACTTCCGCACACCACCCAACCACTCCACTCCACCCAACTTCCGCACTCCACCCAACTTCCGCATTCCATCCAACATCCGCACTCCATCCAACCTCCGCACTCCACCCAACCTCCCCACTCCACCCATCCTCCCCACTCCACCCAACCTCCCCACTCCATCCAACCTTCCCACTCCACACAACCTCCCCACTCCACCACACCTCCCCACTCAACCCAACCTCCGCACTCCACCCAACCTCCTCATTTCACCCAGCCTCCCCACTCCACCCAACCTCCCAATTTCACTAAGCCTCCCCACTTCACCCAACCTCCCCACTTCACCCAACCTCCCCACTTCACCCAACCTCCCCACTTCACCCAACCTCCCCACTTCACCCAACCACCCAATTCCACTACACCTCCGCATTCCACCCAACCTCCGCACTCAACCCAACCTCCCCACTTTACCCAACCTCCCCACTCCACCCAACCTCCCCACTACACCCAACCTCCCCACTCCACAATGCCTCCCCACTTCACCCAACCTCCCCACTTCACCCAACCTCCACACTTCACCCAACCTCTCCACTTCACCCAACCTCCCCACTTCACCCAACCTACCAATTCCACTATACCTCCGGACTCCAACCAACCTCTGCACTCAACCCAACCTCCCCACTTCACCCAACCTCCCCACTCCACCCAACCTCCCCACTTCACCCAACCTCCGCACTCCACCCAACCTACGCATTCCAACCAACTTCCGCACTCCGCCCAACCTCCGCACTCCACCCAACTATTGCACTCCACCCAACTTCAGCACTCCACACAACTTCCGCACTCCACCCAACCTCCCCACTCCACCCAACCTCCCCACTGCACTCAACCTCCCCACTGTACTCAACCTCCCCACTCCACCCAACCTTCCCACTCCCCACAGCCTCCCCACTCCACCAAGCCTCCCCGCTCAACCCAACTTCCCCACTCCACCCAACCTCCCCACTTTACCCAACCTCCCCACTTCACCCAACTTCCCAATTCCACTATACCTCCGCACTCCACCCAACCTCCGCACTCAACCCAACCTCCCCACTTTACCCAACCTCCCCACTCCACCCAACCTCCCCACTCCACCCAAACTCCCCACTCCCCCCAAACTCCACCCAAACTCCCCACTCCACCCAACCTCCCCACTCCACCCAACCTCCCCACTCCACCCAACCTACGCACTCCACCCAAACTTCGCAATTAACCCAACCTCCACACTTCACCCAACGCACAACTCCATCCAACATCCCCACTTCAAACTTCCGCACACCACCCAACCACTCCACTCCACCCAACTTCCGCACTCCACCCAACTTCCGTATTCCATCCAACATCCGCACTCCAACCAACTTCCGCACTCCGCCCAACCTCCGCACTCCACCCAACTATTGCACTCCACCCAACTTCAGCCCTTCACACAACTTCCGCACTCCACCCAACCTCCCCACTCCACCCAACCTCCCCACTGCACTCAACCTCCCCACTCAACCCAACCTCCCCACTCCACACAACCTCCTCACTTCACCCAGCCTCCCCACTCCACCCAACCTCCCCTCTCCACCCAACCTCCCCACGTCACCCAACCTCCCCACTTCACTCAACCTCCCCAATCCACTCAACCTCACCACTCCACCCAACCTTCCAAATCCACACTACCTCCCCACTCCACCAAACCTCCCCACTCATCCCAATCTCCCCACTCCACCCAACCTCCTCACTTCACCCAACCTCCCAATTCCAGTAAGCCTCCCCACTTCACCCAACCTCCCCACTTCACCCAACCTCCCCACTGCACCCAACTTCCCCACCTCACCCAACTTCCCCACTTCACCCAACCTCCCAATTCCACTATACCTCCGCACTCCACCCAATCTCCCCACTCAACCCAACCTCTCCACTCCACACAACCTCCTCACTTCACCCAACCTCACCATTTCACCCAACCTCCCCACTTCACCCAACCTCCCCCCTTCACCCAACCACCCCACTTCACCCAACCACCCCACTTCACCCAACCTCCCCACTTCACCCAACCACCCCACTTCACCCAACCTCCCCACTTCACCCAACCTCCCCACTTCACCCAACCTCCCCACTTCACCCAACCTCCCCACTTCACCCAACCTCCCCACTTCACCCAACCTCCCCGCTTCACCCAACCTCCCCACTCCACCCAACCACCCCACTTCACCCAACCTCCGCACTCCACCCAACCTCCCCACTCCACCCAAACTCCCCACTCCACCCAAACTCCCCACTCCACCCAAATTCCCCACTCCACCCAACCTCCCCACTCCACCCAACCTCCCCACTCCACCCAACCCCCCACTTCACTCAACTTCCCTACTTCACCCAACCTCCCCACTCCACCCAACCTACGCACTCCACCCAAACTTCGCAATTAACCCAACCTCCACACTTCACCCAACGCACAACTCCATCCAACATCCCCACTTCAAACTTCCGCACACCACCCAACCACTCCACTCCACCCAACTTCCGCACTCCACCCAACTTCCGCATTCCATCCAACATCCGAACTCCACCCAATCTCCGCACTCCACCCAACCTCCCCACTCCACCCAACCTCCCCACTCCACCCAACCTCCTCACTTCACCCAGCCTCCCCACTCCACCCAACCTCCCCTCTCCACCCAACCTCCCCACGTCACCCAACCTCCCCACTTCACCCAACCTCCCAATTCCACTATACCTCCGCACTCCACCCAATCTCCCCACTCAACCCAACCTCTCCACTCCACACAACCTCCTCACTTCACCCAACCTCCCCATTTCACCCAACCTCCCCACTTCACCCAACCTCCCCCCTTCACCCAACCACCCCACTTCACCCAACCTCCCCACTTCACCCAACCACCCCACTTCACCCAACCTCCCCACTTCACCCAACCTCCACACTTCACCCAACCTCCCCAGTTCACCCAACCTCCCCACTTCACCCAACCTCCCCACTTCACCCAACCTCCCCACTTCACCCAACCTCCCCACTCCACCCAACCACCCCACTTCACCCAACCTCCGCACTCCACCCAACCTCCCCACTCCACCCAAACTCCCCACTCCACCCAAACTCCCCACTCCACCCAAACTCCCCACTCCACCCAACCTCCCCACTCCACCCAACCTCCCCACTCCACCCAACCCCCCACTTCACTCAACTTCCCTACTTCACCCAACCTCCCCACTCCACCTAACCTACGCACTCCACCCAAACTTCGCAATTAACCCAACCTCCACACTTCACCAAACGCACAACTCCATCCAACATCCCCACTTCAAACTTCCGCACACCACCCAACCACTCCACTCCACCCAACTTCCGCACTCCACCCAACTTCCGCATTCCATCCAACATCCGCACTCCACCCAATCTCCGCACTCCACCCAACCTCCCCACTCCACCCATCCTCCCCACTCCACCCAACCTCCCCACTCCACCCAACCTTCCCACTCCACACAACCTCCCCACTCCACCAAGCCTCCCCACTCAACCCAACCTCCCCACTCCACCCAACCTCCTCATTTCACCCAGCCTCCCCACTCCACCCAACCTCCCAATTCCACTAAGCCTCCCCACTTCACCCAACCTCCCCACTCCACCCAACCTCCCCACTTAACCCAACCTCCGCACTCCACCCAACCTACGCATTCCAACCAACTTCCGCACTCCGCCCAACCTCCGCACTCCACCCAACTATTGCACTCCACCCAACTTCAGCACTCCACACAACTTCCGCACTCCACCCAACCTCCCCACTCCACCCAACCTCCCCACTGCACTCAACCTCCCCACTCAACCCAACCTCCCCACTCCACCCAACCTCCCCACTTCACCCAACCTCCCCACTTCACCCAACCTCCCCACTTCACCCAACCTACCAATTCCACTATACCTCCGGACTCCAAACCAACCTCTGCACTCAACCCAACCTCCCCACTTCACCCAACCTCCCCACTCCACCCAACTTCCCCACTTCACCCAACCTCCCCACTCCACCCAAACTCCCCACTCCACCCAAACTCCCCACTCCACCCAAACTGCCCACTCCACCCAACCTCCCAACTCCACCCAACCTCCCCACTCCACCCAACCCCCCACTTCACTCAACTTCCCTACTTCACCCAACCTCCCCACTCCACCCAACCTACGCACTCCACCCAAACTTCGCAATTAACCCAACCTCCACACTTCACCCAACGCACAACTCCATCCAACATCCCCACTTCAAACTTCCGCACACCACCCAACCACTCCACTCCACCCAACTTCCGCACTCCACCCAACTTCCGCATTCCATCCAACATCCGCACTCCACCCAACCTCCGCACTCCACCCAACCTCCCCACTCCACCCATCCTCCCCACTCCACCCAACCTCCCCACTCCACCCAACCTTCCCACTCCACACAACCTCCCCACTCCACCACACCTCCCCACTCAACCCAACCTCCCCACTCCACCCAACCTCCCCACTCCACCCATCCTCCCCACTCCACCCAACCTCCCCACTCCACCCAACCTTCCCACTCCACACAACCTCCCCACTCCACCAAGCCTCCCCACTCAACCCAACCTCCCCACTCCACCCAACCTCCTCATTTCACCCAGCCTCCCCACTCCACACAACCTCCCAATTCCACTAAGCCTCCCCATTTCACTTCACTTCCATCCAACTTCCGCACTCCACCCAACCTCCGCACTCCACCCAACCTCCCCACTCCACCCATCCTCCCCACTCCACCCAACCTCCCCACTCCACCCAACCTTCCCACTCCACACAACCTCCCCACTCCACCAAGCCTCCCCACTCAACCCAACCTCCCCACTCCACCCAAACTCACCTCTCCACCCAACCTCCCCACTTTACCCAACCTCCCCACTTCACCCAACCTCCAAATTCCACTAAGCCTCCCCACTTCACCCAACCTCCCCACTTCACCCAACCTCCCCACTGCACCCAACTTCCCCACTTCACCCAACTTCCCCACTTCACCCAACCTCCCAATTCCACTATACCTCCGCACTCCACCCAATCTCCCCACTCAACCCAACCTCTCCACTCCACACAACCTCCTCACTTCACCCAACCTCCCCATTTCACCCAACCTCCCCACTTCACCCAACCTCCCCCCTTCACCCAACCACCCCACTTCACCCAACCTCCCCACTTCACCCAACCACCCCACTTCACCCTACCTCCCCACTTCACCCAACCTCCCCACTTCACCCAACCTCCCCACTTCACCCAACCTCCCCACTTCACCCAACCTCCCCACTTCACCCAACCTCCCCACTTCACCCATCCTCCCCACTCCACCCAACCTCCCCACTTCACCCAACCTCCGCACTCCACCCAACCTACGCACTCCAACCAACTTCCGCACTCCGCCCAACCTCCGCACTCCACCCAACTATTGCACTCCACCCAACTTCAGCACTCCACACAACTTCCGCACTCCACCCAACCTCCCCACTCCACCCAACCTCCCCACTGCACTCATCCTCCCCACTGTACTCAACCTCCCCACTCCACCCAACCTTCCCACTCCACCCAACCTCCCCACTTCACCCAACCTCCCCACTTCACCCAACCTCCCAATTCCACTATACCTCCGCACTCCACCCAACCTCCGCACTCAACCCAACCTCCCCACTTTACCCAACCTCCCCACTCCACCCAACCTCCCCACTCCACCCAAACTCCCCACTCCACCCAAACTCCCCACTCCACCCAAACTGCCCACTCCACCCAACCTCCCCACTCCACCCAACCTCCCCACTCCACCCAACCCCCCACTTCACTCAACTTCCCTACTTCACCCAACCTCCCCACTCCACCCAACCTACGCACTCCACCCAAACTTCGCAATTAACCCAACCTCCACACTTCACCCAACGCACAACTCCATCCAACATCCCCACTTCAAACTTCTGCACACCACCCAACCACTCCACTCCACCCAACTTCCGCACTCCCCCCAACTTCCGCATTCCATCCAACATCCGCACTCCACCCAACCTCCGCACTCCACCCAACCTCCCCACTCCACCCATCCTCCCCACTCCACCCAACCTCCCCACTCCACCCAACCTTCCCACTCCACACAACCTCCCCACTCCACCACACCTCCCCACTCAACCCAACCTCCCCACTCCACCCAACCTCCTCATTTCACCCAGCCTCCCCACTCCACCCAACCTCCCAATTCCACTAAGCCTCCCCACTTCACCCAACCTCCCCACTTCACCCAACCTCCCCACTTCACCCAACCACTCAATTCCACTACACCTCCGCATTCCACCCAACCTCCGCACTCAACCCAACCTCCCCACTTTACCCAACCTCCCCACTCCACCCAACCTCCCCACTTCACCCAACCTCCCCACTCCACAATGCCTCCCCACTTCACCCAACCTCCCCACTTCACCCAACCTCCACACTTCACCCAACCTCCCCACTTCACCCAACCTCCCCACTTCACCCAACCTACCAATTCCACTATACCTCCGGACTCCAACCAACCTCTGCACTCAACCCAACCTACCTACTTCACCCAACCTCCCCACTCCACCCAACCTCCCCACTTCACCCAACCTCCGCACTCCACCCAACCTACGCATTCCAACCAACTTCCGCACTCCGCCCAACCTCCGCACTCCACCCAACTATTGCACTTCACCCAACTTCAGCACTCCACACAACTTCCGCACTCCGCCCAACCTCCGCACTCCACCCAACTATTGCACTCCACCCAACTTCAGCACTCCACACAACTTCCGCACTCCACCCAACCTCCGCACTCAACCCAACCTCCCCACTTTACCCAACCTCCCCACTCCACCCAACCTCCCCACTCCACCCAAACTCCCCACTCCCCCCAAACTCCCCACTCCACCCAAACTCCCCACTCCACCCAACCTCCCCACTCCACCCAACCTCCCCACTCCACCCAACCTACGCACTCCACCCAAACTTCGCAATTAACCCAACCTCCACACTTCACCCAACGCACAACTCCATCCAACATCCCCACTTCAAACTTCCGCACACCACCCAACCACTCCACTCCACCCAACTTCCGCACTCCACCCAACTTCCGTATTCCATCCAACATCCGCATTCCACCCAACCTCCGCACTCCACCCAACCTCCCCACTCCACCCATCCTCCCCACTCCACCCAACCTCCCCACTCCACCCAACCTTCCCACTCCACACAACCTCCCCACTCCACCAAGCATCCCCACTCAACCCAACCTCCCCTCTCCACCCAACCTCCTCATTTCACCCAGCCTCCCCACTCCACCCAACCTCCCAATTCCACTAAGCCTCCCCACTTCACCCAACCTTCCCACTTCACCCAACCTCCCCACTCCACCCAACCTCCCCACTTCACCCAACCTCCGCACTCCACCCAACCTACGCACTCCAACCAACTTCCGCACTCCGCCCAACCTCCGCACTCCACCCAACTATTGCACTCCACCCAACTTTAGCCCTTCACACAACTTCCGCACTCCACCCAACCTCCCCACTCCACCCAACCTCCCAACCTCCGCAATTAACCCAACCTCCACACTTCACCCAACGCACAACTCCATCCAACATCCCCACTTCAAACTTCCGCACACCACCCAACCACTCCACTCCACCCAACTTCCGCACTCCACCCAATCTCCGCACTCCACCCAACCTCCCCACTCCACCCATCCTCCCCACTCCACCCAACCTCCCCACTCCACCCAACCTTCCCACTCCACACAACCTCCCCACTCCACCAAGCCTCCCCACTCAACCCAACCTCCCCACTCCACCCAACCTCCTCATTTCACCCAGCCTCCCCACTCCACCCAACCTCCCAATTCCACTAAGCCTCCCCACTTCACCCAACCTCCCCACTCCACCCAACCTCCCCACTTAACCCAACCTCCGCACTCCACCCAACCTACGCATTCCAACCAACTTCCGCACTCCGCCCAACCTCCGCACTCCACCCAACTATTGCACTCCACCCAACTTCAGCACTCCACACAACTTCCGCACTTCACCCAACCTCCCCACTCCACCCAACCTCCCCACTGCACTCAACCTCCCCACTCAACCCAACCTCCCCACTCCACCCAACCTCCTCACTTCACCCAGCCTCCCCACTCCACCCAACCTCCCCTCTCCACCCAAACTCCCCACGTCACCCAACCTCCCCACTTCACTCAACCTCCCCAATCCACTCAACCTCCCCACTCCACCCAACCTTCCAAATCCACACAACCTCCTCACTTCACCCAGCCTCCCCCCTCCACCCAAACTCCCCTCTCCACCCAACCTCCCCACTTCACCCAACCTCCCAATTCCACTAAGCCTCCCCACTTCACCCAACCTCCCCACTTCACCCAACCTCCCCACTACACCCAACTTCCCCACTTCACCCAACTTCCCCACTTCACCCAACCTCCCAATTCCACTATACCTCGGCACTCCACCCAATCTCCCCACTCAACCCAACCTCTCCACTCAACACAACCTCCTCACTTCACCCAACCTCCCCATTTCACCCAACCTCCCCACTTCACCCAACCTCCCCCCTTCACCCAACCACCCCACTTCACCCAACCTCCCCACTTCACCCAACCACCCCACTTCACCCATCCTCCCCACTTCACCCAACCTCCCCACTTCACCCAACCTCCCCACTTCACCCAACCTCCCCACTTCACCCAACCTCCCCACTTCACCCAACCTCCCCACTCCACCCAACCTCCCCACTTCACCCAACCTCCGCACTCCACCCAACCTACGCACTCCAACCAACTTCCGCACTCCGCCCAACCTCCGCACTCCACCCAACTATTGCTCTCCACCCAACTTCAGCACTCCACACAACTTCCGCACTCCACCCAACCTCCCCACTCCACCCAACCTCCCCACTGCACTCATCCTCCCCACTGTACTCAACCTCCCCACTCCACCAAGCCTCCCCGCTCAACGCAACCTCCCCACTCCACCCAACCTCCCCACTTCACCCAACCTCCCCACTTCACCCAACCTCCCAATTCCACTATACCTCCGCACTCCACCCAACCTCCGCACTCAACCCAACCTCCCCACTTTACCCAACCTCCCCACTCCACCCAACCTCCCCACTCCACCAAAACTCCCCACTCCACCCAAACTCCCCACTCCACCCAAACTCCCCACTCCACCCAACCTCCCCCTCCACCCAACCTCCCCACTCCACCCAACCCCCCACTTCACTCAACATCCCTACTTCACCCAACCTCCCCACTCCACCCAACCTACGCACTCCACCCAAACTTCGCAATTAACCCAACCTCCACACCTCACCCAACGCACAACTCCATCCAACATCCCCACTTCAAATTTCCGCACACCACCCAACCACTCCACTCCACCCAACTTCCGCACTCCACCCAACTTCCGCATTCCATCCAACATCCGCACTCCATCCAACCTCCGCACTCCACCCAACCTCCCCACTCCACCCATCCTCCCCACTCCACCCAACCTCCCCACTCCATCCAACCTTCCCACTCCACACAACCTCCCCACTCCACCACACCTCCCCACTCAACCCAACCTCCGCACTCCACCCAACCTCCTCATTTCACCCAGCCTCCCCACTCCACCCAACCTCCCAATTTCACTAAGCCTCCCCACTTCACCCAACCTCCCCACTTCACCCAACCTCCCCACTTCACCCAACCTCCCCACTTCACCCAACCACCCAATTCCACTACACCTCCGCATTCCACCCAACCTCCGCACTCAACCCAACCTCCCCACTTTACCCAACCTCCCCACTCCACCCAACCTCCCCACTACACCCAACCTCCCCACTCCACAATGCCTCGCCACTTCACCCAACCTCCCCACTTCACCCAACCTCCACACTTCACCCAACCTCCCCACTTCACCCAACCTCCCCACTTCACCCAACCTACCAATTCCACTATACCTCCGGACTCCAACCAACCTCTGCACTCAACCCAACCTCCCCACTTCACCCAACCTCCCCACTCCACCCAACCTCCCCACTTCACCCAACCTCCGCACTCCACCCAACCTACGCATTCCAACCAACTTCCGCACTCCGCCCAACCTCCGCACTCCACCCAACTATTGCACTCCACCCAACTTCAGCACTCCACACAACTTCCGCACTCCACCCAACCTCCCCACTCCACCCAACCTCCCCACTGCACTCAACCTCCCCACTGTACTCAACCTCCCCACTCCACCCAACCTTCCCACTCCACAAAACCTCCCCACTCCACCAAGCCTCCCCGCTCAACCCAACTTCCCCACTCCACCCAACCTCCCCACTTCACCCAACCTCCCCACTTCACCCAACTTCCCAATTCCACTATACCTCCGCACTCCACCCAACATCCGCACTCAACCCAACCTCCCCACTTTACCCAACCTCCCCACTCCACCCAACCTCCCCACTCCACCCAAACTCCCCACTCCCCCCAAACTCCACCCAAACTCCCCACTCCACCCAACCTCCCCACTCCACCCAACCTCCCCACTCCACCCAACCTACGCACTCCACCCAAACTTCGCAATTAACCCAACCTCCACACTTCACCCAACGCACAACTCCATCCAACATCCCCACTTCAAACTTCCGCACACCACCCAACCACTCCACTCCACCCAACTTCCGCACTCCACCCAACTTCCGTATTCCATCCAACATCCGCACTCGACCCAACCTCCGCACTCCACCCAACCTCCCCACTCCACCCATCCTCCCCACTCCACCCAACCTCCCCACTCCACCCAACCTTCCCACTCCACACAACCTCCCCACTCCACCAAGCATCACCACTCAACCCAACCTCCCCACTCCACCCAACCTCCTCATTTCACCCAGCCTCCCCACTCCACCCAACCTCCCAATTCCACTAAGCCTCCCCACTTCACCCAACCTCCCCACTTCACCCAACCTCCCCACTCCACCCAACCTCCCCACTTCACCCAACCTCCGCACTCCACCCAACCTACGCACTCCAACCAACTTCCGCACTCCGCCCAACCTCCGCACTCCACCCAACTATTGCACTCCACCCAACTTCAGCCCTTCACACAACTTCCGCACTCCACCCAACCTCCCCACTCCACCCAACCTCCCCACTGCACTCAACCTCCCCACTCAACCCAACCTCCCCACTCCACACAACCTCCTCACTTCACCCAGCCTCCCCACTCCACCCAACCTCCCCTCTCCACCCAACCTCCCCACGTCACCCAACCTCCCCACTTCACTCAACCTCCCCAATCCACTCAACCTCACCACTCCACCCAACCTTCCAAATCCACACAACCTCCCCACTCCACCAAACCTCCCCACTCATCCCAATCTCCCCACTCCACCCAACCTCCTCACTTCACCCAACCTCCCAATTCCAGTAAGCCTCCCCACTTCACCCAACCTCCCCACTTCACCCAACCTCCCCACTGCACCCAACTTCCCCACTTCACCCAACTTCCCCACTTCACCCAACCTCCCAATTCCACTATACCTCCGCACTCCACCCAATCTCCCCACTCAACCCAACCTCTCCACTCCACACAACCTCCTCACTTCACCCAACCTCACCATTTCACCCAACCTCCCCACTTCACCCAACCTCCCCCCTTCACCCAACCACCCCACTTCACCCAACCACCCCACTTCACCCAACCTCCCCACTTTACCCAACCACCCCACTTCACCCAACCTCCCCACTTCACCCAACCTCCCCACTTCACCCAACCTCCCCACTTCACCCAAACTCCCCACTTCACCCAACCTCCCCACTTCACCCAACCTCCCCACTTCACCCAACCTCCCCACTCCACCCAACCACCCCACTTCACCCAACCTCCGCACTCCACCCAACCTCCCCACTCCACCCAAACTCCCCACTCCACCCAAACTCCCCACTCCACCCAAACTCCCCACTCCACCCAACCTCCCCACTCCACCCAACCTCCCCACTCCACCCAACCCCCCACTTCACTCAACTTCCCTACTTCACCCAACCTCCCCACTCCACCCAACCTACGCACTCCACCCAAACTTCGCAATTAACCCAACCTCCACACTTCACCCAACGCACAACTCCATCCAACATCCCCACTTCAAACTTCCGCACACCACCCAACCACTCCACTCCACCCAACTTCCGCACTCCACCCAACTTCCGCATTCCATCCAACATCCGAACTCCACCCAATCTGCGCACTCCACCCAACCTCCCCACTCCACCCAACCTCCCCACTCCACCCAACCTCCTCACTTCACCCAGCCTCCCCACTCCACCCAACCTCCCCTCTCCACCCAACCTCCCCACGTCACCCAACCTCCCCACTTCACCCAACCTCCCAATTCCACTATACCTCCGCACTCCACCCAATCTCCCCACTCAACCCAACCTCTCCACTCCACACAACCTCCTCACTTCACCCAACCTCCCCATTTCACCCAACCTCCCCACTTCACCCAACCTCCCCCTTCACCCAACCACCCCACTTCACCCAACCTCCCCACTTCACCCAACCACCCCACTTCACCCAACCTCCCCACTTCACCCAACCTCCCCACTTCACCCAACCTCCCCAGTTCACCCAACCTCCCCACTTCACCCAACCTCCCCACTTCACCCAACCTCCCCACTTCACCCAACCTCCCCACTCCACCCAACCACCCCACTTCACCCAACCTCCGCACTCCACCCAACCTCCCCACTCCACCCAAACTCCCCACTCCACCCAAACTCCCCACTCCACCCAAACTCCCCACTCCACCCAACCTCCCCACTCCACCCAACCTCCCCACTCCACCCAACCCCCCACTTCACTCAACTTCCCTACTTCACCCAACCTCCCCACTCCACCCAACCTACGCACTCCACCCAAACTTCGCAATTAACCCAACCTCCACACTTCACCAAACGCACAACTCCATCCAACATCCCCACTTCAAACTTCCGCACACCACCCAACCACTCCACTCCACCCAACTTCCGCACTCCACCCAACTTCCGCATTCCATCCAACATCCGCACTCCACCCAATCTCCGCACTCCACCCAACCTCCCCACTCCACCCATCCTCCCCACTCCACCCAACCTCCCCACTCCACCCAACCTTCCCATTCCACACAACCTCCCCACTCCACCAAGCCTCCCCACTCAACCCAACCTCCCCACTCCACCCAACCTCCTCATTTCACCCAGCCTCCCCACTCCACCCAACCTCCCAATTCCACTAAGCCTCCCCACTTCACCCAACCTCTCCACTCCACCCAACCTCCCCACTTAACCCAACCTCCGCACTCCACCCAACCTACGCATTCCAACCAACTTCCGCACTCCGCCCAACCTCCGCACTCCACCCAACTATTGCACTCCACCCAACTATTGCACTCCACCCAACTTCAGCACTCCACACAACTTCCGCACTCCACCCAACCTCCCCACTCCACCCAACCTCCCCACTGCACTCAACCTCCCCACTCAACCCAACCTCCCCACTCCACCCAACCTCCTCACTTCACCCAACCTCCCCATTTCACCCTACCTCCCCACTTCACCCAACCTCCCCCCTTCACCCAACCACCCCACTTCACCCAACCTCCCCACTTCACCCAACCACCCCACTTCACCCAACCTCCCCACTTCACCCAACCTCCCCACTTCACCCAACCTCCCCACTTCACCCAACCTCCCCACTTCACCCAACCTCCCCACTTCACCCAACCTCTCCACTTCACCCAACCTCCCCACTCCACCCAACCACCCCACTTCACCCAACCTCCGCACTCCACCCAACCTCCCCACTCCACCCAAACTCCCCACTCCACCCAAACTCCCCACTCCACCCAAACTCCCCACTCCACCCAACCTCCCCACTCCACCCAACCTCCCCACTCCACCCAACCCCCCACTTCACTCAACATCCCTACTTCACCCAACCTCCCCACTCCACCCAACCTACGCACTCCACCCAAACTTCGCAATTAACCCAACCTCCACACTTCACCAAACGCACAACTCCATCCAACATCCCCACTTCAAACTTCCGCACATCACCCAACCACTCCACACCACCCAACTTCCGCACTCCACCCAACTTCCGCATTCCATCCAACATCCGTACTCCACCCAATCTCCGCACTCCACCCAACCTCCCCACTCCACCCATCCTCCCCACTCCACCCAACCTCCCCACTCCACCCAACCTTCCCACTCCACACAACCTCCCCACTCCACCAAGCCTCCCCACTCAACCCAACCTCCCCACTCCACCCAACCTCCTCATTTCACCCAGCCTCCCCACTCCACCCAACCTCCCAATTCCACAAAGCCTCCCCACTCCACCCAACCTCCCCACTCCACCCAACCTCCCCACTGCCCTCATCCTCCCCACTGTACTCAACCTCCCCACTCCACCAAGCCTCCCCGCTCAACGCAACCTCCCCACTCCACCCAACCTCCCCACTTCACCCAACCTCCCCACTTCACCCAACCTCCCAATTCCACTATACCTCCGCACTCCACCCAACCTCCGCATTCAACCCAACCTCCCCACTTTACCCAACCTCCCCACTCCACCCAACCTCCCCACTCCACCAAAACTCCCCACTCCACCCAAACTCCCCACTCCACCCAAACTCCCCACTCCACCCAACCTCCCCCTCCACCCAACCTCCCCACTCCACCCAACCCCCCACTTCACTCAACATCCCTACTTCACCCAACCTCCCCACTCCACCCAACCTACGCACTCCACCCCAACTTCGCAATTAACCCAACCTTCACACCTCACCCAACGCACAACTCCATCCAACATCCCCACTTCAAACTTCCGCACACCACCCAACCACTCCACTCCACCCAACTTCCGCACTCCACCCAACTTCCGCATTCCATCCAACATCCGCACTCCATCCAACCTCCGCACTCCACCCAACCTCCCCACTCCACCCATCCTCCCCACTCCACCCAACCTCCCCACTCCATCCAACCTTCCCACTCCACACAACCTCCCCACTCCACCACACCTCCCCACTCAACCCAACCTCCGCACTCCACCCAACCTCCTCATTTCACCCAGCCTCCCCACTCCACCCAACCTCCCAATTTCACTAAGCCTCCCCACTTCACCCAACCTCCCCACTTCACCCAACCTCCCCACTTCACCCAACCTCCCCACTTCACCCAACCTCCCCACTTCACCCAACCACCCAATTCCACTACACCTCCGCATTCCACCCAACCTCCGCACTCAACCCAACCTCCCCACTTTACCCAACCTCCACACTCCACCCAACCTCCCCACTACACCCAACCTCCCCACTCCACAATGCCTCCCCACTTCACCCAACCTCCCCACTTCACCCAACCTCCACACTTCACCCAACCTCCCCACTTCACCCAACCTCCCCACTTCACCCAACCTACCAATTCCACTATACCTCCGGACTCCAACCAACCTCTGCACTCAACCCAACCTCCCCACTTCACCCAACCTCCCCACTCCACCCAACCTCCCCACTTCACCCAACCTCCGCACTCCACCCAACCTACGCATTCCAACCAACTTCCGCACTCCGCCCAACCTCCGCACTCCACCCAACTATTGCACTCCACCCAACTTCAGCACTCCACACAACTTCCGCACTCCACCCACTTCCCCACTCCACCCAACCTCCCCACTGCACTCAACCTCCCCACTGTACTCAACCTCCCCACTCCACCCAACCTTCCCACTCCCCACAGCCTCCCCACTCCACCAAGCCTCCCCGCTCAACCCAACTTCCCCACTCCACCCAACCTCCCCACTTTACCCAACCTCCCCACTTCACCCAACTTCCCAATTCCACTATACCTCCGCACTCCACCCAACCTCCGCACTCAACCCAACCTCCCCACTTTACCCAACTTCCACACTCCACCCAACCTCCCCACTCCACCCAACCTCCCCACTCCACCCAACCTACGCACTCCACCCAAACTTCGCAATTAACCCAACCTCCACACTTCACCCAACGCACAACTCCATCCAACATCCCCACTTCAAACTTCCGCACACCACCCAACCACTCCACTCCACCCAACTTCCGCACTCCACCCAACTTCCGTATTCCATCCAACATCCGCACTCGACCCAACCTACGCACTCCACCCAACCTCCCCACTCCACCCATCCTCCCCACTCCACCCAACCTCCCCACTCCACCCAACCTTCCCACTCCACACAACCTCCCCACTCCACCAAGCATCACCACTCAACCCAACCTCCCCACTCCACCCAACCTCCTCATTTCAACCAGCCTCCCCACTCCACCCAACCTCCCAATTCCACTAAGCCTCCCCACTTCACCCAACCTCCCCACTTCACCCAACCTCCCCACTCCACCCAACCTCCCCACTTCACCCAACCTCCGCACTCCACCCAACCTACGCACTCCAACCAACTTCCGCACTCCGCCCAACCTCCGCACTCCACCCAACTATTGCACTCCACCCAACTTCAGCCCTTCACACAACTTCCGCACTCCACCCAACCTCCCCACTCCACCCAACCTCCCCACTGCACTCAACCTCCCCACTCAACCCAACCTCCCCACTCCACACAACCTCCTCACTTCACCCGGCCTCCCCACTCCACCCAACCTCCCCTCTCCACCCAACCTCCCCACGTCACCCAACCTCCCCACTTCACTCAACCTCCCCAATCCACTCAACCTCACCACTCCACCCAACCTTCCAAATCCACACTACCTCCCCACTCCACCAAACCTCCCCACCCATCCCAATCTCCCCACTCCACCCAACCTCCTCACTTCACCCAACCTCCCAATTCCAGTAAGCCTCCCCACTTCACCCAACCTCCCCACTTCACCCAACCTCCCCACTGCACCCAACTTCCCCACCTCACCCAACTTCCCCACTTCACCCAACCTCCCAATTCCACTATACCTCCGCACTCCACCCAATCTCCCCACTCAACCCAACCTCTCCACTCCACACAACCTCCTCACTTCACCCAACCTCACCATTTCACCCAACCTCCCCACTTCACCCAACCTCCCCCCTTCACCCAACCACCCCACTTCACCCAACCACCCCACTTCACCCAACCTCCCCACTTCACCCAACCACCCCACTTCACCCAACCTCCCCACTTCACCCAACCTCCCCACTTCACCCAACCTCCCCACTTCACCCAACCTCCCCACTTCACCCAACCTCCCCACTTCACCCAACCTCCCCACTTCACCCAACCTCCCCACTCCACCCAACCACCCCACTTCACCCAACCTCCGCACTCCACCCAACCTCCCCACTCCACCCAAACTCCCCACTCCACCCAAACTCCCCACTCCACCCAAACTCCCCACTCCACCCAACCTCCCCACTCCACCCAACCTCCCCACTCCACCCAACCCCCCACTTCACTCAACTTCCCTACTTCACCCAACCTCCCCACTCCACCCAACCTACGCACTCCACCCAAACTTCGCAATTAACCCAACCTCCACACTTCACCCAACGCACAACTCCATCCAACATCCCCACTTCAAACTTCCGCACACCACCCAACCACTCCACTCCACCCAACTTCCGCACTCCACCCAACTTCCGCATTCCATCCAACATCCGAACTCCACCCAATCTCCGCACTCCACCCAACCTCCCCACTCCACCCAACCTCCCCACTCCACCCAACCTCCTCACTTCACCCAGCCTCCCCACTCCACCCAACCTCCCCTCTCCACCCAACCTCCCCACGTCACCCAACCTCCCCACTTCACCCAACCTCCCAATTCCACTATACCTCCGCACTCCACCCAATCTCCCCACTCAACCCAACCTCTCCACTCCACACAACCTCCTCACTTCACCCAACCTCCCCATTTCACCCAACCTCCCCACTTCACCCAACCTCCCCCCTTCACCCAACCACCCCACTTCACCCAACCTCCCCACTTCACCCAACCACCCCACTTCACCCAACCTCCCCACTTCACCCAACCTCCACACTTCACCCAACCTCCCCAGTTCACCCAACCTCCCCACTTCACCCAACCTCCCCACTTCACCCAACCTCCCCACTTCACCCAACCTCCCCACTCCACCCAACCACCCCACTTCACCCAACCTCCGCACTCCACCCAACCTCCCCACTCCACCCAAACTCCCCACTCCACCCAAACTCCCCACTCCACCCAAACTCCCCACTCCACCCAACCTCCCCACTCCACCCAACCTCCCCACTCCACCCAACCCCCCACTTCACTCAACTTCCCTACTTCACCCAACCTCCCCACTCCACCCAACCTACGCACTCCACCCAAACTTCGCAATTAACCCAACCTCCACACTTCACCAAACGCACAACTCCATCCAACATCCCCACTTCAAACTTCCGCACACCACCCAACCACTCCACTCCACCCAACTTCCGCACTCCACCCAACTTCCGCATTCCATCCAACATCCGCACTCCACCCAATCTCCGCACTCCACCCAACCTCCCCACTCCACCCATCCTCCCCACTCCACCCAACCTCCCCACTCCACCCAACCTTCCCACTCAACCCAACCTCCCCACTCCACCCAACCTCCTCATTTCACCCAGCCTCCCCACTCCACCCAACCTCCCAATTCCACTAAGCCTCCCCACTTCACCCAACCTCCCCACTCCACCCAACCTCCCCACTTAACCCAACCTCCGCACTCCACCCAACCTACGCATTCCAACCAACTTCCGCACTCCGCCCAACCTCCGCACTCCACCCAACTATTGCACTCCACCCAACTTCAGCACTCCACACAACTTCCGCACTCCACCCAACCTCCCCACTCCACCCAACCTCCCCACTGCACTCAACCTCCCCACTCAACCCAACCTCCCCACTCCACCCAACCTCCCCACTTCACCCAACCTCCCCACTTCACCCAACTTCCCCACTTCACCCAACCTACCAATTCCACTATACCTCCGGACTCCAAACCAACCACTGCACTCAACCCAACCTCCCCACTTCACCCAACCTCCCCACTCCACCCAACTTCCCCACTTCACCCAACCTCCCCACTTCACCCAACCTCCCCACTTCACCCAACCTCCCCACTTCACCCAACCTACCAATTCCACTATACCTCCGGACTCCAAACCAACCTCTGCACTCAACCCAACCTCCCCACTTCACCCAACCTCCCCACTCCACCCAACCTCCCCACTTCACCCAACCTACCAATTCCACTATACCTCCGGACTCCAACCAACCTCTGCACTCAACCCAACCTCCCCACTTCACCCAACCTCCCCACTCCACCCAACCTCCCCACTTCACCCAACCTCCGCACTCCACCCAACCTACGCATTCCAACCAACTTCCGCACTCCGCCCAACCTCCGCACTCCACCCAACTATTGCACTCCACCCAACTTCAGCACTCCACACAACTTCCGCACTCCACCCAACCTCCCCACTCCACCCAACCTCCCCACTGCACTCAACCTCCCCACTGTACTCAACCTCCCCACTCCACCCAACCTTCCCACTCCACACAACCTCCCCACTCCACCAAGCTTCCCGCTCAACCCAACTTCCCCACTCCACCCAACCTCCCCACTTCACCCAACCTCCCCACTTCACCCAACTTCCCAATTCCACTATACCTCCGCACTCCACCCAACCTCCGCACTCAACCCAACCTCCCCACTTTACCCAACCTCCCCACTCCACCCAACCTCCCCACTCCACCCAAACTCCCCACTCCCCCCAAACTCCCCACTCCACCCAAACTCCCCACTCCACCCAACCTCCCCACTCCACCCAACCTCCCCACTCCACCCAACCTACGCACTCCACCCAAACTTCGCAATTAACCCAACCTCCACACTTCACCCAACGCACAACTCCATCCAACATCCCCACTTCAAACTTCCGCACACCACCCA
Source organism: Oasisia sp. SBJ-2009 (assembly GCA_964017155.1). Taxonomy (NCBI): domain Eukaryota; kingdom Metazoa; phylum Annelida; class Polychaeta; order Sabellida; family Siboglinidae; genus Oasisia; species Oasisia sp. SBJ-2009. The sequence goes on from OZ024855.1 coordinate 27,997,927, forward strand.
ACCACTCCACTCCACCCAACTTCCGCACTCCACCCAACTTCCGTATTCCATCCAACATCCGCACTCCACCCAACCTCCGCACTCCACCCAACCTCCCCACTCCACCCAACCTCCCCACTCCACCCAAACTCCCCACTCCACCCAAACTCCCCACTCCACCCAAACTGCCCACTCCACCCAACCTCCCCACTCCACCCAACCTCCCCACTCCACCCAACCCCCCACTTCACTCAACTTCCCTACTTCACCCAACCTCCCCACTCCACCCAACCTACGCACTCCACCCAAACTTCGCAATTAACCCAACCTCCACACTTCACCCAACGCACAACTCCATCCAACATCCCCACTTCAAACTTCCGCACACCACCCAACCACTCCACTCCACCCAACTTCCGCACTCCACCCAACTTCCGCATTCCATCCAACATCCGCACTCCACCCAACCTCCGCACTCCACCCAACCTCCCCACTCCACCCATCCTCCCCACTCCACCCAACCTCCCCACTCCACCCAACCTTCCCACTCCACACAACCTCCCCACTCCACCACACCTTCCCACTCAACCCAACCTCCCCACTCCACCCAACCTCCCCACTCCACCCATCCTCCCCACTCCACCCAACCTCCCCACTCCACCCAACCTTCCCACTCCACACAACCTCCCCACTCCACCAAGCCTCCCCACTCAACCCAACCTCCCCACTCCACCCAACCTCCTCATTTCACCCAGCCTCCCCACTCCACACAACCTCCCAATTCCACTGAGCCTCCCCATTTCACTTCACTTCCATCCAACTTCCGCACTCCACCCAACCTCCGCACTCCACCCAACCTCCCCACTCCACCCATCCTCCCCACTCCACCCAACCTCCCCACTCCACCCAACCTTCCCACTCCACACAACCTCCCCACTCCACCAAGCCTCCCCACTCAACCCAACCTCCCCACTCCACCCAAACTCACCTCTCCACCCAACCTCCCCACTTTACCCAACCTCCCCACTTCACCCAACCTCCCAATTCCACTAAGCCTCCCCACTTCACCCAACCTCCCCACTTCACCCAACCTCCCCACTGCACCCAACTTCCCCACTTCACCCAACTTCCCCACTCCACCCAATCTCCCCACTCAACCCAACCTCTCCACTCCACACAACCTCCTCACTTCACCCAACCTCCCCATTTCACCCAACCTCCCCACTTCACCCAACCTCCCCCCTTCACCCAACCACCCCACTTCACCCAACCTCCCCACTTCACCCAACCACCCCACTTTACCCTACCTCCCCACTTCACCCAACCTCCCCACTTCACCCAACCTCCCCACTTCACCCAACCTCCCCACTTCACCCAACCTCCCCACTTCACCCAACCTCCCCACTTCACCCATCCTCCCCACTCCACCCAACCTCCCCACTTCACCCAACCTCCGCACTCCACCCAACCTACGCACTCCAACCAACTTCCGCACTCCGCCCAACCTCCGCACTCCACCCAACTATTGCACTCCACCCAACTTCAGCACTCCACACAACTTCCGCACTCCACCCAACCTCCCCACTCCACCCAACCTCCCCACTGCACTCATCCTCCCCACTGTACTCAACCTCCCCACTCCACCCAACCTTCCCACTCCACCCAACCTCCCCACTTTACCCAACCTCCCCACTTCACCCAACCTCCCCACTTCACCCAACCTCCCCACTTCACCCAACCTCCCCACTTCACCCATCCTCCCCACTCCACCCAACCTCCCCACTCCACCCAAACTCCCCACTCCACCAAACTCCCCACTCCACCCAAACTGCCCACTCCACCCAACCTCCCCACTCCACCCAACCTCCCCACTCCACCCAACCCCCCACTTTACTCAACTTCCCTACTTCACCCAACCTCCCCACTCCACCCAACCTACGCACTCCACCCAAACTTCGCAATTAACCCAACCTCCACACTTCACCCAACGCACAACTCCATCCAACATCCCCACTTCAAACTTCCGCACACCACCCAAACACTCCACTCCACCCAACTTCCGAACTCCACCCAACCTCCCCACTCCACCCATCCTCCCCACTCCACCCAACCTCCCCACTCCACCCAACCTTCCCACTCCACACAACCTCCCCACTCCACCACACCTCCCCACTCAACCCAACCTCCCCACTCCACCCAATCTCCTCATTTCACCCAGCCTCCCCACTCCACCCAACCTCCCAATTCCACTAAGCCTCCCCACTTCACCCAACCTCCCCACTTCACCCAACCTCCCCACTTCACCCAACCTCCCCACTTCACCCAACCTCCCCACTTCACCCAACCACCCAATTCCACTACACCTCCGCATTCCACCCAACATCCGCACTCAACCCAACCTCCCCACTTTACCCAACCTCCCCACTCCACCCAACCTCCCCACTTCACCCAACCTCCCCACTCCACAATGCCTCCCCACTTCACCCAACCTCCCCACTTCACCCAACCTCCACACTTCACCCAACCTCCCCACTTCACCCCACCTCCCCACTTCACCCAACCTACCAATTCCACTATACCTCCGGACTCCAACCAACCTCTGCACTCAACCCAACCTCCCCACTTCACCCAACCTCCCCACTCCACCCAACCTCCCCACTTCACCCAACCTCCGCACTCCACCCAACCTACGCATTCCAACCAACTTCCGCACTCCGCCCAACCTCCGCACTCCACCCAACTATTGCACTCCACCCAACTTCAGCACTCCACACAACTTCCGCACTCCACCCAACCTCCCCACTCCACCCAACCTCCCCACTGCACTCAACCTCCCCACTGTACTCAACCTCCCCACTCCACCAAGCTTCCCGCTCAACCCAACTTCCCCACTCCACCCAACCTCCCCACTTCACCCAACCTCCCCACTTCACCCAACTTCCCAATTCCACTATACCTCCGCACTCCACCCAACCTCCGCACTCAACCCAACCTCCCCACTTTACCCAACCTCCCCACTCCACCCAACCTCCCCACTCCACCCAAACTCCCCACTCCCCCCAAACTCCCCACTCCACCCAAACTCCCCACTCCACCCAACCTCCCCACTCCACCCAACCTCCCCACTCCACCCAACCTACGCACTCCACCCAAACTTCGCAATTAACCCAACCTCCACACTTCACCCAACGCACAACTCCATCCAACATCCCCACTTCAAACTTCCGCACACCACCCAACCACTCCACTCCACCCAACTTCCGCACTCCACCCAACTTCCGTATTCCATCCAACATCCGCACTCCACCCAACCTCCGCACTCCACCCAACCTCCCCACTCCACCCATCCTCCCCACTCCACCCAACCTCCCCACTCCACCCAACCTTCCCACTCCACACAACCTCCCCACTCCACCAAGCATCCCCACTCAACCCAACCTCCCCACTCCACCCAACCTCCTCATTTCACCCAGCCTCCCCACTCCACCCAACCTCCCAATTCCACTAAGCCTCCCCACTTCACCCAACCTCCCCACTTCACCCAACCTCCCCACTCCACCCAACCTCCCCACTTCACCCAACCTCCGCACTCCACCCAACCTACGCACTCCAACCAACTTCCGCACTCCGCCCAACCTCCGCACTCCACCCAACTATTGCACTCCACCCAACTTCAGCACTCCACACTACTTCCGCACTCCACCCAACCTCCCCACTCCACCCAACCTCCCCACTGCACTCATCCTCCCCACTGTACTCAACCTCCCCACTCCACCCAACCTTCCCACTCCACACAACCTCCCCACTCCACCAAGCCTCCCCGCTCAACCCAACCTCCCCACTCCACCCAACCTCCCCACTTCACCCAACCTCCCCACTTCACCCAACCTCCCAATTCCACTATACCTCCGCACTCCACCCAACCTCCGCACTCAACCCAACCTCCCCACTTTACCCAACCTCCCCACTCCACCCAACCTCCCCACTCCACCCAAACTCCCCACTCCACCCAAACTCCCCACTCCACCCAAACTGCCCACTCCACCCAACCTCCCAACTCCACCCAACCTCCCCACTCCACCCAACCCCCCACTTCACTCAACTTCCCTACTTCACCCAACCTCCCCACTCCACCCAACCTACGCACTCCACCCAAACTTCGCAATTAACCCAACCTCCACACTTCACCCAACGCACAACTCCATCCAACATCCCCACTTCAAACTTCCGCACACCACCCAACCACTCCACTCCACCCAACTTCCGCACTCCACCCAACTTCCGCATTCCATCCAACATCCGCACTCCACCCAACCTCCGCACTCCACCCAACCTCCCCACTCCACCCATCCTCCCCACTCCACCCAACCTCCCCACTCCACCCAACCTTCCCACTCCACACAACCTCCCCACTCCACCACACCTCCCCACTCAACCCAACCTCCCCACTCCACCCAACCTCCCCACTCCACCCATCCTCCCCACTTCACCCAACCTCCCCACTTCACCCATCCTCCCCACTCCACCCAACCTCCCCACTTCACCCAACCTCCGCACTCCACCCAACCTACGCACTCCAACCAACTTCCGCACTCCGCCCAACCTCCGCACTCCACCCAACTATTGCACTCCACCCAACTTCAGCACTCCACACAACTTCCGCACTCCACCCAACCTCCCCACTACACCCAACCTCCCCACTGCACTCATCCTCCCCACTGTACTCAACCTCCCCACTCCACCCGACCTTCCCACTCCACCCAACCTCCCCACTTCACCCAACCTCCCCACTTCACCCAACCTCCCAATTCCACTATACCTCCGCACTCCACCCAACCTCCGCACTCAACCCAACCTCCCCACTTTACCCAACCTCCCCACTCCACCCAACCTCCCCACTCCACCCAAACTCCCCACTCCACCAAACTCCCCACTCCACCCAAACTGCCCACTCCACCCAACCTCCCCACTCCACCCAACCTCCCCACTCCACCCAACCCCCCACTTTACTCAACTTCCCTACTTCACCCAACCTCCCCACTCCACCCAACCTACGCACTCCACCCAAACTTCGCAATTAACCCAACCTCCACACTTCACCCAACGCACAACTCCATCCAACATCCCCACTTCAAACTTCCGCACACCACCCAAACACTCCACTCCACCCAACTTCCGCACTCCACCCAACTTCCGCATTCCATCCAACATCCGCACTCCACCCAACCTCCGAACTCCACCCAACCTCCCCACTCCACCCATCCTCCCCACTCCACCCAACCTCCCCACTCCACCCAACCTTCCCACTCCACACAACCTCCCCACTCCACCACACCTCCCCACTCAACCCAACCTCCCCACTCCACCCAACCTCCTCATTTCACCCAGCCTCCCCACTCCACCCAACCTCCCAATTCCACTAAGCCTCCCCACTTCACCCAACCTCCCCACTTCACCCAACCTCCCCACTTCACCCAACCTCCCCACTTCACCCAACCTCCCCACTTCACCCAACCACCCAATTCCACTACACCTCCGCATTCCACCCAACATCCGCACTCAACCCAACCTCCCCACTTTACCCAACCTCCCCACTCCACCCAACCTCCCCACTTCACCCAACCTCCCCACTCCACAATGCCTCCCCACTTCACCCAACCTCCCCACTTCACCCAACCTCCACACTTCACCCAACCTCCCCACTTCACCCCACCTCCCCACTTCACCCAACCTACCAATTCCACTATACCTCCGGACTCCAACCAACCTCTGCACTCAACCCAACCTCCCCACTTCACCCAACCTCCCCACTCCACCCAACCTCCCCACTTCACCCAACCTCCGCACTCCACCCAACCTACGCATTCCAACCAACTTCCGCACACCGCCCAACCTCCGCACTCCACCCAACTATTGCACTCCACCCAACTTCAGCACTCCACACAACTTCCGCACTCCACCCAACCTCCCCACTCCACCCAACCTCCCCACTGCACTCAACCTCCCCACTGTACTCAACCTCCCCACTCCACCCAACCTTCCCACTCCACACAAAGTCCCCACTCCACCAAGCTTCCCGCTCAACCCAACTTCCCCACTCCACCCAACCTCCCCACTTCACCCAACCTCCCCACTTCACCCAACTTCCCAATTCCACTATACCTCCGCACTCCACCCAACCTCCGCACTCAACCCAACCTCCCCACTTTACCCAACCTCCCCACTCCACCCAACCTCCCCACTCCACCCAAACTCCCCACTCCCCCCAAACTCCCCACTCCACCCAAACTCCCCACTCCACCCAACCTCCCCACTCCACCCAACCTCCCCACTCCACCCAACCTACGCACTCCACCCAAACTTCGCAATTAACCCAACCTCCACACTTCACCCAACGCACAACTCCATCCAACATCCCCACTTCAAACTTCCGCACACCACCCAACCACTCCACTCCACCCAACTTCCGCACTCCACCCAACTTCCGTATTCCATCCAACATCCGCACTCCACCCAACCTCCGCACTCCACCCAACCTCCCCACTCCACCCATCCTCCCCACTCCACCCAACCTCCCCACTCCACCCAACCTTCCCACTCCACACAACCTCCCCACTCCACCAAGCATCCCCACTCAACCCAACCTCCCCACTCCACCCAACCTCCTCATTTCACCCAGCCTCCCCACTCCACCCAACCTCCCAATTCCACTAAGCCTCCCCACTTCACCCAACCTCCCCACTTCACCCAACCTCCCCACTCCACCCAACCTCCCCACTTCACCCAACCTCCGCACTCCACCCAACCTACGCACTCCAACCAACTTCCGCACTCCGCCCAACCTCCGCACTCCACCCAACTATTGCACTCCACCCAACTTCAGCACTCCACACAACTTCCGCACTCCACCCAACCTCCCCACTCCACCCAACCTCCCCACTGCACTCATCCTCCCCACTGTACTCAACCTCCCCACTCCACCCAACCTTCCCACTCCACACAACCTCCCCACTCCACCAAGCCTCCCCGCTCAACCCAACCTCCCCACTCCACCCAACCTCCCCACTTCACCCAACCTCCCCACTTCACCCAACCTCCCAATTCCACTATACCTCCGCACTCCACCCAACCTCCGCACTCAACCCAACCTCCCCACTTTACCCAACCTCCCCACTCCACCCAACCTCCCCACTCCACCCAAACTCCCCACTCCACCCAAACTCCCCACTCCACCCAAACTGCCCACTCCACCCAACCTCCCAACTCCACCCAACCTCCCCACTCCACCCAACCCCCCACTTCACTCAACTTCCCTACTTCACCCAACCTCCCCACTCCACCCAACCTACGCACTCCACCCAAACTTCGCAATTAACCCAACCTCCACACTTCACCCAACGCACAACTCCATCCAACATCCCCACTTCAAACTTCCGCACACCACCCAACCACTCCACTCCACCCAACTTCCGCACTCCACCCAACTTCCGCATTCCATCCAACATCCGCACTCCACCCAACCTCCGCACTCCACCCAACCTCCCCACTCCACCCATCCTCCCCACTCCACCCAACCTCCCCACTCCACCCAACCTTCCCACTCCACACAACCTCCCCACTCCACCACACCTCCCCACTCAACCCAACCTCCCCACTCCACCCAACCTCCCCACTCCACCCATCCTCCCCACTCCACCCAACCTCCCCACTCCACCCAACCTTCCCACTCCACACAACCTCCCCACTCCACCAAGCCTCCCCACTCAACCCAACCTCCCCACTCCACCCAACCTCCTCATTTCACCCAGCCTCCCCACTCCACACAACCTCCCAATTCCACTAAGCCTCCCCATTTCACTTCACTTCCATCCAACTTCCGCACTCCACCCAACCTCCGCACTCCACCCAACCTCCCCACTCCACCCATCCTCCCCACTCCACCCAACCTCCCCACTCCACCCAACCTTCCCACTCCACACAACCTCCCCACTCCACCAAGCCTCCCCACTCAACCCAACCTCCCCACTCCACCCAAACTCACCTCTCCACCCAACCTCCCCACTTTACCCAACCTCCCCACTTCACCCAACCTCCAAATTCCATTAAGCCTCCCCACTTCACCCAACCTCCCCACTTCACCCAACCTCCCCACTGCACCCAACTTCCCCACTTCACCCAACTTCCCCACTTCACCCAACCTCCCAATTCCACTATACCTCCGCACTCCACCCAATCTCCCCACTCAACCCAACCTCTCCACTCCACACAACCTCCTCACTTCACCCAACCTCCCCATTTCACCCAACCTCCCCACTTCACCCAACCTCCCCCCTTCACCCAACCACCCCACTTCACCCAACCTCCCCACTTCACCCAACCACCCCACTTCACCCTACCTCCCCACTTCACCCAACCTCCCCACTTCACCCAACCTCCCCACTTCACCCAACCTCCCCACTTCACCCAACCTCCCCACTTCACCCAACCTCCCCACTTCACCCATCCTCCCCACTCCACCCAACCTCCCCACTTCACCCAACCTCCGCACTCCACCCAACCTACGCACTCCAACCAACTTCCGCACTCCGCCCAACCTCCGCACTCCACCCAACTATTGCACTCCACCCAACTTCAGCACTCCACACAACTTCCGCACTCCACCCAACCTCCCCACTCCACCCAACCTCCCCACTGCACTCATCCTCCCCACTGTACTCAACCTCCCCACTCCACCCAACCTTCCCACTCCACCCAACCTCCCCACTTCACCCAACCTCCCCACTTCACCCAACCTCCCAATTCCACTATACCTCCGCACAACACCCAACCTCCGCACTCAACCCAACCTCCCCACTTTACCCAACCTCCCCACTCCACCCAACCTCCCCACTCCACCCAAACTCCCCACTCCACCCAACCTCCCCACTTCACCCAACCTCCCAATTCCACTATACCTCCGCACTCCACCCAACCTCCGCACTCAACCCAACCTCCCCACTTTACCCAACCTCCCCACTCCACCCAACCTCCCCACTCCACCCAAACTCCCCACTCCACCAAACTCCCCACTCCACCCAAACTGCCCACTCCACCCAACCTCCCCACTCCACCCAACCTCCCCACTCCACCCAACCCCCCACTTTACTCAACTTCCCTACTTCACCCAACCTCCCCACTCCACCCAACCTACGCACTCCACCCAAACTTCGCAATTAACCCAACCTCCACACTTCACCCAACGCACAACTCCATCCAACATCCCCACTTCAAACTTCCGCACACCACCCAAACACTCCACTCCACCCAACTTCCGCACTCCACCCAACTTCCGCATTCCATCCAACATCCGCACTCCACCCAACCTCCGAACTCCACCCAACCTCCCCACTCCACCCATCCTCCCCACTCCACCCAACCTCCCCACTCCACCCAACCTTCCCACTCCACACAACCTCCCCACTCCACCACACCTCCCCACTCAACCCAACCTCCCCACTCCACCCAACCTCCTCATTTCACCCAGCCTCCCCACTCCACCCAACCTCCCAATTCCACTAAGCCTCCCCACTTCACCCAACCTCCCCACTTCACCCAACCTCCCCACTTCACCCAACCTCCCCACTTCACCCAACCTCCCCACTTCACCCAACCACCCAATTCCACTACACCTCCGCATTCCACCCAACATCCGCACTCAACCCAACCTCCCCACTTTACCCAACCTCCCCACTCCACCCAACCTCCCCACTTCACCCAACCTCCCCACTCCACAATGCCTCCCCACTTCACCCAACCTCCCCACTTCACCCAACCTCCACACTTCACCCAACCTCCCCACTTCACCCCACCTCCCCACTTCACCCAACCTACCAATTCCACTATACCTCCGGACTCCAACCAACCTCTGCACTCAACCCAACCTCCCCACTTCACCCAACCTCCCCACTCCACCCAACCTCCCCACTTCACCCAACCTCCGCACTCCACCCAACCTACGCATTCCAACCAACTTCCGCACACCGCCCAACCTCCGCACTCCACCCAACTATTGCACTCCACCCAACTTCAGCACTCCACACAACTTCCGCACTCCACCCAACCTCCCCACTCCACCCAACCTCCCCACTGCACTCAACCTCCCCACTGTACTCAACCTCCCCACTCCACCCAACCTTCCCACTCCACACAAAGTCCCCACTCCACCAAGCTTCCCGCTCAACCCAACTTCCCCACTCCACCCAACCTCCCCACTTCACCCAACCTCCCCACTTCACCCAACTTCCCAATTCCACTATACCTCCGCACTCCACCCAACCTCCGCACTCAACCCAACCTCCCCACTTTACCCAACCTCCCCACTCCACCCAACCTCCCCACTCCACCCAAACTCCCCACTCCCCCCAAACTCCCCACTCCACCCAAACTCCCCACTCCACCCAACCTCCCCACTCCACCCAACCTCCCCACTCCACCCAACCTACGCACTCCACCCAAACTTCGCAATTAACCCAACCTCCACACTTCACCCAACGCACAACTCCATCCAACATCCCCACTTCAAACTTCCGCACACCACCCAACCACTCCACTCCACCCAACTTCCGCACTCCACCCAACTTCCGTATTCCATCCAACATCCGCACTCCACCCAACCTCCGCACTCCACCCAACCTCCCCACTCCACCCATCCTCCCCACTCCACCCAACCTCCCCACTCCACCCAACCTTCCCACTCCACACAACCTCCCCACTCCACCAAGCATCCCCACTCAACCCAACCTCCCCACTCCACCCAACCTCCTCATTTCACCCAGCCTCCCCACTCCACCCAACCTCCCAATTCCACTAAGCCTCCCCACTTCACCCAACCTCCCCACTTCACCCAACCTCCCCACTCCACCCAACCTCCCCACTTCACCCAACCTCCGCACTCCACCCAACCTACGCACTCCAACCAACTTCCGCACTCCGCCCAACCTCCGCACTCCACCCAACTATTGCACTCCACCCAACTTCAGCACTCCACACAACTTCCGCACTCCACCCAACCTCCCCACTCCACCCAACCTCCCCACTGCACTCATCCTCCCCACTGTACTCAACCTCCCCACTCCACCCAACCTTCCCACTCCACACAACCTCCCCACTCCACCAAGCCTCCCCGCTCAACCCAACCTCCCCACTCCACCCAACCTCCCCACTTCACCCAACCTCCCCACTTCACCCAACCTCCCAATTCCACTATACCTCCGCACTCCACCCAACCTCCGCACTCAACCCAACCTCCCCACTTTACCCAACCTCCCCACTCCACCCAACCTCCCCACTCCACCCAAACTCCCCACTCCACCCAAACTCCCCACTCCACCCAAACTGCCCACTCCACCCAACCTCCCAACTCCACCCAACCTCCCCACTCCACCCAACCCCCCACTTCACTCAACTTCCCTACTTCACCCAACCTCCCCACTCCACCCAACCTACGCACTCCACCCAAACTTCGCAATTAACCCAACCTCCACACTTCACCCAACGCACAACTCCATCCAACATCCCCACTTCAAACTTCCGCACACCACCCAACCACTCCACTCCACCCAACTTCCGCACTCCACCCAACTTCCGCATTCCATCCAACATCCGCACTCCACCCAACCTCCGCACTCCACCCAACCTCCCCACTCCACCCATCCTCCCCACTCCACCCAACCTCCCCACTCCACCCAACCTTCCCACTCCACACAACCTCCCCACTCCACCACACCTCCCCACTCAACCCAACCTCCCCACTCCACCCAACCTCCCCACTCCACCCATCCTCCCCACTCCACCCAACCTCCCCACTCCACCCAACCTTCCCACTCCACACAACCTCCCCACTCCACCAAGCCTCCCCACTCAACCCAACCTCCCCACTCCACCCAACCTCCTCATTTCACCCAGCCTCCCCACTCCACACAACCTCCCAATTCCACTAAGCCTCCCCATTTCACTTCACTTCCATCCAACTTCCGCACTCCACCCAACCTCCGCACTCCACCCAACCTCCCCACTCCACCCATCCTCCCCACTCCACCCAACCTCCCCACTCCACCCAACCTTCCCACTCCACACAACCTCCCCACTCCACCAAGCCTCCCCACTCAACCCAACCTCCCCACTCCACCCAAACTCACCTCTCCACCCAACCTCCCCACTTTACCCAACCTCCCCACTTCACCCAACCTCCAAATTCCATTAAGCCTCCCCACTTCACCCAACCTCCCCACTTCACCCAACCTCCCCACTGCACCCAACTTCCCCACTTCACCCAACTTCCCCACTTCACCCAACCTCCCAATTCCACTATACCTCCGCACTCCACCCAATCTCCCCACTCAACCCAACCTCTCCACTCCACACAACCTCCTCACTTCACCCAACCTCCCCATTTCACCCAACCTCCCCACTTCACCCAACCTCCCCCCTTCACCCAACCACCCCACTTCACCCAACCTCCCCACTTCACCCAACCACCCCACTTCACCCTACCTCCCCACTTCACCCAACCTCCCCACTTCACCCAACCTCCCCACTTCACCCAACCTCCCCACTTCACCCAACCTCCCCACTTCACCCAACCTCCCCACTTCACCCATCCTCCCCACTCCACCCAACCTCCCCACTTCACCCAACCTCCGCACTCCACCCAACCTACGCACTCCAACCAACTTCCGCACTCCGCCCAACCTCCGCACTCCACCCAACTATTGCACTCCACCCAACTTCAGCACTCCACACAACTTCCGCACTCCACCCAACCTCCCCACTCCACCCAACCTCCCCACTGCACTCATCCTCCCCACTGTACTCAACCTCCCCACTCCACCCAACCTTCCCACTCCACCCAACCTCCCCACTTCACCCAACCTCCCCACTTCACCCAACCTCCCAATTCCACTATACCTCCGCACTCCACCCAACCTCCGCACTCAACCCAACCTCCCCACTTTACCCAACCTCCCCACTCCACCCAACCTCCCCACTCCACCCAAACTCCCCACTCCACCCAAACTCCCCACTCCACCCAAACTGCCCACTCCACCCAACCTCCCCACTCCACCCAACCTCCCCACTCCACCCAACCCCCCACTTCACTCAACTTCCCTACTTCACCCAACCTCCCCACTCCACCCAACCTACGCACTCCACCCAAACTTCGCAATTAACCCAACCTCCACACTTCACCCAACGCACAACTCCATCCAACATCCCCACTTCAAACTTCTGCACACCACCCAACCACTCCACTCCACCCAACTTCCGCACTCCCCCCAACTTCCGCATTCCATCCAACATCCGCACTCCACCCAACCTCCGCACTCCACCCAACCTCCCCACTCCACCCATCCTCCCCACTCCACCCAACCTCCCCACTCCACCCAACCTTCCCACTCCACACAACCTCCCCACTCCACCACACCTCCCCACTCAACCCAACCTCCCCACTCCACCCAACCTCCTCGTTTCACCCAGCCTCCCCACTCCACCCAACCTCCCAATTCCACTAAGCCTCCCCACTTCACCCAACCTCCCCACTTCACCCAACCTCCCCACTTCACCCAACCACTCAATTCCACTACACCTCCGCATTCCACCCAACCTCCGCACTCAACCCAACCTCCCCACTTTACCCAACCTCCCCACTCCACCCAACCTCCCCACTTCACCCAACCTCCCCACTCCACAATGCCTCCCCACTTCACCCAACCTCCCCACTTCACCCAACCTCCACACTTCACCCAACCTCCCCACTTCACCCAACCTCCCCACTTCACCCAACCTACCAATTCCACTATACCTCCGGACTCCAACCAACCTCTGCACTCAACCCAACCTTCCCACTTCACCCAACCTCCCCACTCCACCCAACCTCCCCACTTCACCCAACCTCCGCACTCCACCCAACCTACGCATTCCAACCAACTTCCGCACTCCGCCCAACCTCCGCACTCCACCCAACTATTGCACTCCACCCAACTTCAGCACTCCACACAACTTCCGCACTCCGCCCAACCTCCGCACTCCACCCAACTATTGCACTCCACCCAACTTCAGCACTCCACACAACTTCCGCACTCCACCCAACCTCCGCACTCAACCCAACCTCCCCACTTTACCCAACCTCCCCACTCCACCCAACCTCCCCACTCCACCCAAACTCCCCACTCCCCCGAAACTCCCCACTCCACCCAAACTCCCCACTCCACCCAACCTCCCCACTCCACCCAACCTCCCCACTCCACCCAACCTACGCACTCCACCCAAACTTCGCAATTAACCCAACCTCCACACTTCACCCAACGCACAACTCCATCCAACATCCCCACTTCAAACTTCCGTACACCACCCAACCACTCCACTCCACCCAACTTCCGCACTCCACCCAACTTCCGTATTCCATCCAACATCCGCACTCCACCCAACCTCCGCACTCCACCCAACCTCCCCACTCCACCCATCCTCCCCACTCCACCCAACCTCCCCACTCCACCCAACCTTCCCACTCCACACAACCTCCCCACTCCACCAAGCATCCCCACTCAACCCAACCTCCCCACTCCACCCAACCTCCCCACTTCACCCAACCTCCCCACTTCACCCAACCTCCCAATTCCACTATACCTCCGCACTCCACCCAACCTCCGCACTCAACCCAACCTCCCCACTTTACCCAACCTCCCCACTCCACCCAACCTCCCCACTCCACCAAAACTCCCCACTCCACCCAAACTCCCCACTCCACCCAAACTCCCCACTCCACCCAACCTCCCCCTCCACCCAACCTCCCCACTCCACCCAACCCCCCACTTCACTCAACATCCCTACTTCACCCAACCTCCCCACTCCACCCAACCTACGCACTCCACCCAAACTTCGCAATTAACCCAACCTCCACACCTCACCCAACGCACAACTCCATCCAACATCCCCACTTCAAATTTCCGCACACCACCCAACCACTCCACTCCACCCAACTTCCGCACTCCACCCAAATTCCGCATTCCATCCAACATCCGCACTCCATCCAACCTCCGCACTCCACCCAACCTCCCCACTCCACCCATCCTCCCCACTCCACCCAACCTCCCCACTCCATCCAACCTTCCCACTCCACACAACCTCCCCACTCCACCACACCTCCGCACTCCACCCAACCTCCTCATTTCACCCAGCCTCCCCACTCCACCCAACCTCCCAATTTCACTAAGCCTCCCCACTTCACCCAACCTCCCCACTTCACCCAACCTCCCCACTTCACCCAACTTCCCACTTCACCCAACCACCCAATTCCACTACACCTCCGCATTCCACCCAACCTCCGCACTCAACCCAACCTCCCCACTTTACCCAACCTCCCCACTCCACCCAACCTCCCCACTACACCCAACCTCCCCACTCCACAATGCCTCGCCACTTCACCCAACCTCCCCACTTCACCCAACCTCCACACTTCACCCAACCTCCCCACTTCACCCAACCTCCCCACTTCACCCAACCTACCAATTCCACTATACCTCCGGACTCCAACCAACCTCTGCACTCAACCCAACCTCCCCACTTCACCCAACCTCCCCACTCCACCCAACCTCCCCACTTCACCCAACCTCCGCACTCCACCCAACCTACGCATTCCAACCAACTTCCGCACTCCGCCCAACCTCCGCACTCCACCCAACTATTGCACTCCACCCAACTTCAGCACTCCACACAACTTCCGCACTCCACCCAACCTCCCCACTCCACCCAACCTCCCCACTGCACTCAACCTCCCCACTGAACTCAACCTCCCCACTCCACCCAACCTTCCCACTCCACACAACCTCCCCACTCCACCAAGCCTCCCCGCTCAACCCAACTTCCCCACTCCACCCAACCTCCCCACTTCACCCAACCTCCCCACTTAACCCAACTTCCCAATTCCACTATACCTCCGCACTCCACCCAACATCCGCACTCAACCCAACCTCCCCACTTTACCCAACCTCCCCACTCCACCCAACCTCCCCACTCCACCCAAACTCCCCACTCCCCCCAAACTCCACCCAAACTCCCCACTCCACCCAACCTCCCCACTCCACCCAACCTCCCCACTCCACCCAACCTACGCACTCCACCCAAACTTCGCAATTAACCCAACCTCCACACTTCACCCAACGCACAACTCCATCCAACATCCCCACTTCAAACTTCCGCACACCACCCAACCACTCCACTCCACCCAACTTCCGCACTCCACCCAACTTCCGTATTCCATCCAACATCCGCACTCGACCCAACCTCCGCACTCCACCCAACCTCCCCACTCCACCCATCCTCCCCACTCCACCCAACCTCCCCACTCCACCCAACCTTCCCACTCCACACAACCTCCCCACTCCACCAAGCATCACCACTCAACCCAACCTCCCCACTCCACCCAACCTCCTCATTTCACCCAGCCTCCCCACTCCACCCAACCTCCCAATTCCATTAAGCCTCCCCACTTCACCCAACCTCCCCACTTCACCCAACCTCCCCACTCCACCCAACCTCCCCACTTCACCCAACCTCCGCACTCCACCCAACCTCCTCACTTCACCCAACCTCACCATTTCACCCAACCTCCCCACTTCACCCAACCTCCCCCCTTCACCCAACCACCCCACTTCACCCAACCACCCCACTTCACCCAACCTCCCCACTTTACCCAACCACCCCACTTCACCCAACCTCCCCACTTCACCCAACCTCCCCACTTCACCCAACCTCCCCACTTCACCCAAACTCCCCACTTCACCCAACCTCCCCACTTCACCCAACCTCCCCACTTCACCCAACCTCCCCACTCCACCCAACCACCCCACTTCACCCAACCTCCGAACTCCACCCAACCTCCCCACTCCACCCAAACTCCCCACTCCACCCAAACTCCCCACTCCACCCAAACTCCCCACTCCACCCAACCTCCCCACTCCACCCAACCTCCCCACTCCACCCAACCCCCCACTTCACTCAACTTCCCTACTTCACCCAACCTCCCCACTCCACCCAACCTACGCACTCCACCCAAACTTCGCAATTAACCCAACCTCCACACTTCACCCAACGCACAACTCCATCCAACATCCCCACTTCAAACTTCCGCACACCACCCAACCACTCCACTCCACCCAACTTCCGCACTCCACCCAACTTCCGCATTCCATCCAACATCCGAACTCCACCCAATCTGCGCACTCCACCCAACCTCCCCACTCCACCCAACCTCCCCACTCCACCCAACCTCCTCACTTCACCCAGCCTCCCCACTCCACCCAACCTCCCCTCTCCACCCAACCTCCCCACGTCACCCAACCTCCCCACTTCACCCAACCTCCCAATTCCACTATACCTCCGCACTCCACCCAATCTCCCCACTCAACCCAACCTCTCCACTCCACACAACCTCCTCACTTCACCCAACCTCCCCATTTCACCCAACCTCCCCACTTCACCCAACCTCCCCCCTTCACCCAACCACCCCACTTCACCCAACCTCCCCACTTCACCCAACCACCCCACTTCACCCAACCTCCCCACTTCACCCAACCTCCCCACTTCACCCAACCTCCCCAGTTCACCCAACCTCCCCACTTCACCCAACCTCCCCACTTCACCCAACCTCCCCACTTCACCCAACCTCCCCACTCCACCCAACCACCCCACTTCACCCAACCTCCGCACTCCACCCAACCTCCCCACTCCACCCAAACTCCCCACTCCACCCAAACTCCCCACTCCACCCAAACTCCCCACTCCACCCAACCTCCCCACTCCACCCAACCTCCCCACTCCACCCAACCCCCCACTTCACTCAACTTCCCTACTTCACCCAACCTCCCCACTCCACCCAACCTACGCACTCCACCCAAACTTCGCAATTAACCCAACCTCCACACTTCACCAAACGCACAACTCCATCCAACATCCCCACTTCAAACTTCCGCACACCACCCAACCACTCCACTCCACCCAACTTCCGCACTCCACCCAACTTCCGCATTCCATCCAACATCCGCACTCCACCCAATCTCCGCACTCCACCCAACCTCCCCACTCCACCCATCCTCCCCACTCCACCCAACCTCCCCACTCCACCCAACCTTCCCATTCCACACAACCTCCCCACTCCACCAAGCCTCCCCACTCAACCCAACCTCCCCACTCCACCCAACCTCCTCATTTCACCCAGCCTCCCCACTCCACCCAACCTCCCAATTCCACTAAGCCTCCCCACTTCACCCAACCTCTCCACTCCACCCAACCTCCCCACTTAACCCAACCTCCGCACTCCACCCAACCTACGCATTCCAACCAACTTCCGCACTCCGCCCAACCTCCGCACTCCACCCAACTATTGCACTCCACCCAACTATTGCACTCCACCCAACTTCAGCACTCCACACAACTTCCGCACTCCACCCAACCTCCCCACTCCACCCAACCTCCCCACTGCACTCAACCTCCCCACTCAACCCAACCTCCCCACCCCACCCAACCTCCTCACTTCACCCAACCTCCCCATTTCACCCTACCTCCCCACTTCACCCAACCTCCCCCCTTCACCCAACCACCCCACTTCACCCAACCTCCCCACTTCACCCAACCACCCCACTTCACCCAACCTCCTCACTTCACCCAACCTCCCCACTTCACCCAACCTCCCCACTTCACCCAACCTCCCCACTTCACCCAACCTCCCCACTTCACCCAACCTCTCCACTTCACCCAACCTCCCCACTCCACCCAACCACCCCACTTCACCCAACCTCCGCACTCCACCCAACCTCCCCACTCCACCCAAACTCCCCACTCCACCCAAACTCCCCACTCCACCCAAACTCCCCACTCCACCCAACCTCCCCACTCCACCCAACCTCCCCACTCCACCCAACCCCCCACTTCACTCAACTTCCCTACTTCACCCAACCTCCCCACTCCACCCAACCTACGCACTCCACCCAAACTTCGCAATTAACCCAACCTCCACACTTCACCAAACGCACAACTCCATCCAACATCCCCACTTCAAACTTCCGCACATCACCCAACCACTGCACTCCACCCAACTTCCGCACTCCACCCAACTTCCGCATTCCATCCAACATCCGTACTCCACCCAATCTCCGCACTCCACCCAACCTCCCCACTCCACCCATCCTCCCCACTCCACCCAACCTCCCCACTCCACCCAACCTTCCCACTCCACACAACCTCCCCACTCCACCAAGCCTCCCCACTCAACCCAACCTCCCCACTCCACCCAACCTCCTCATTTCACCCAGCCTCCCCACTCCACCCAACCTCCCAATTCCACAAAGCCTCCCCACTCCACCCAACCTCCCCACTCCACCCAACCTCCCCACTGCCCTCATCCTCCCCACTGTACTCAACCTCCCCACTCCACCAAGCCTCCCCGCTCAACGCAACCTCCCCACTCCACCCAACCTCCCCACTTCACCCAACCTCCCCACTTCACCCAACCTCCCAATTCCACTATACCTCCGCACTCCACCCAACCTCCGCACTCAACCCAACCTCCCCACTTTACCCAACCTCCCCACTCCACCCAACCTCCCCACTCCACCAAAACTCCCCACTCCACCCAAACTCCCCACTCCACCCAAACTCCCCACTCCACCCAACCTCCCCCTCCACCCAACCTCCCCACTCCACCCAACCCCCCACTTCACTCAACATCCCTACTTCACCCAACCTCCCCACTCCACCCAACCTACGCACTCCACCCAAACTTCGCAATTAACCCAACCTTCACACCTCACCCAACGCACAACTCCATCCAACATCCCCACTTCAAACTTCCGCACACCACCCAACCACTCCACTCCACCCAACTTCCGCATTCCATCCAACATCCGCACTCCATCCAACCTCCGCACTCCACCCAACCTCCCCACTCCACCCATCCTCCCCACTCCACCCAACCTCCCCACTCCATCCAACCTTCCCACTCCACACAACCTCCCCACTCCACCACACCTCCCCACTCAACCCAACCTCCGCACTCCACCCAACCTCCTCATTTCACCCAGCCTCCCCACTCCACCCAACCTCCCAATTTCACTAAGCCTCCCCACTTCACCCAACCTCCCCACTTCACCCAACCTCCCCACTTCACCCAACCTCCCCACTTCACCCAACCTCCCCACTTCACCCAACCACCCAATTCCACTACACCTCCGCATTCCACCCAACCTCCGCACTCAACCCAACCTCCCCACTTTACCCAACCTCCCCACTCCACCCAACCTCCCCACTACACCCAACCTCCCCACTCCACAATGCCTCCCCACTTCACCCAACCTCCCCACTTCACCCAACCTCCACACTTCACCCAACCTCCCCACTTCACCCAACCTCCCCACTTCACCCAACCTACCAATTCCACTATACCTCCGGACTCCAACCAACCTCTGCACTCAACCCAACCTCCCCACTTCACCCAACCTCCCCACTCCACCCAACCTCCCCACTTAACCCAACCTCCGCACTCCACCCAACCTACGCATTCCAACCAACTTCCGCACTCCGCCCAACCTCCGCACTCCACCCAACTATTGCACTCCACCCAACTTCAGCACTCCACACAACTTCCGCACTCCACCCAACCTCCCCACTCCACCCAACCTCCCCACTGCACTCAACCTCCCCACTCAACCCAACCTCCCCACTCCACCCAACCTCCTCACTTCACCCAACCTCCCCATTTCACCCAACCTCCCCACTTCACCCAACCTCCCCCCTTCACCCAACCACCCCACTTCACTCAACCTCCCCACTTCACCCAACCACCCCACTTCACCCAACCTCCCCACTTCACCCAACCTCCCCACTTCACCCAACCTCCCCACTTCACCCAACCTCCCCACTTCACCCAACCTCCCCACTTCACCCAACCTCCCCACTTCACCCAACCTCCCCACTCCACCCAACCACCCCACTTCACCCAACCTCCGCACTCCACCCAACCTCCCCACTCCACCCAAACTCCCCACTCCACCCAAACTCCCCACTCCACCCAAACTCCCCACTCCACCCAACCTCCCCACTCCACCCAACCTCCCCACTCCACCCAACCCCCCACTTCACTCAACTTCCCTACTTCACCCAACCTCCCCACTCCACCCAACCTACGCACTCCACCCAAACTTCGCAATTAACCCAACCTCCACACTTCACCAAACGCACAACTCCATCCAACATCCCCACTTCAAACTTCCGCACATCACCCAACCACTCCACTCCACCCAACTTCCGCACTCCACCCAACTTCCGCATTCCATCCAACATCCGTACTCCACCCAATCTCCGCACTCCACCCAACCTCCCCACTCCACCCATCCTCCCCACTCCACCCAACCTCCCCACTCCACCCAACCTTCCCACTGCACACAACCTCCCCACTCCACCAAGCCTCCCCACTCAACCCAACCTCCCCACTCCACCCAACCTCCTCATTTCACCCAGCCTCCCCACTCCACCCAACCTCCCAATTCCACAAAGCCTCCCCACTTCACCCAACCTCCCCACTCCACCCAACCTCCCCACTTAACCCAACCTCCGCACTCCACCCAACCTACGCATTCCAACCAACTTCCGCACTCCGCCCAACCTCCGCACTCCACCCAACTATTGCACTCCACCCAACTTCAGCACTCCACACAACTTCCGCACTCCACCCAACCTCCCCACTCCACCCAACCTCCCCACTGCACTCAACCTCCCCACTCAACTCAACCTCCCCACTCCACCCAACCTCCTCACTTCACCCAGCCTCCCCACTCCACCCAACCTCCCCTCTCCACCCAACCTCCCCACATCACCCAACCTCCCCACTTCACTCAACCTCCCCAATCCACTCAACCTCCCCACTCCACCCAACCTTCCAAATCCACACAACCTCCTCACTTCACCCAGCCTCCCCACTCCACCCAAACTCCCCTCTCCACCCAACCTCCCCACTTCACCCAACCTCCCAATTCCACTAAGCCTCCCCACTTCACCCAACCTCCCCACTTCACCCAACCTCCCCACTACACCCAACTTACCCACTTCACCCAACTTCCCCACTTCACCCAACCTCCCAATTCCACTATACCTCCGCACTCCACCCAATCTCCCCACTCAACCCAACCTCTCCACTCCACACAACCTCCTCACTTCACCCAACCTCCCCATTTCACCCAACCTCCCCACTTCACCCAACCTCCCCCCTTCACCCAACCACCCCACTTCACCCAACCTCCCCACTTCGCCCAACCACCCCACTTCACCCATCCTCCCCACTTCACCCAACCTCCCCACTTCACCCAACCTCCCCACTTCACCCAACCTCCCCACTTCACCCAACCTCCCCACTTCACCCAACCTCCCCACTTCACCCATCCTCCCCACTCCACCCAACCTCCCCACTTCACCCAACCTCCGCACTCCACCCAACCTACGCACTCCAACCAACTTCCGCACTCCGCCCAACCTCCGCACTCCACCCAACTATTGCACTCCACCCAACTTCAGCACTCCACACAACTTCCGCACTCCACCCAACCTCCCCACTCCACCCAACCTCCCCACTGCACTCATCCTCCCCACTGTACTCAACCTCCCCACTCCACCCAACCTTCCCACTCCACCCAACCTCCCCACTTCACCCAACCTCCCCACTTCACCCAACCTCCCAATTCCACTATACCTCCGCACTCCACCCAACCTCCGCACTCAACCCAACCTCCCCACTTTACCCAACCTCCCCACTCCACCCAACCTCCCCACTCCACCCAAACTCCCCACTCCACCCAAACTCCCCACTCCACCCAAACTGCCCACTCCACCCAACCTCCCCACTCCACCCAACCTCCCCACTCCACCCAACCCCCCACTTCACTCAACTTCCCTACTTCACCCAACCTCCCCACTCCACCCAACCTACGCACTCCACCCAAACTTCGCAATTAACCCAACCTCCACACTTCACCCAACGCACAACTCCATCCAACATCCCCACTTCAAACTTCTGCACACCACCCAACCACTCCACTCCACCCAACTTCCGCACTCCCCCCAACTTCCGCATTCCATCCAACATCCGCACTCCACCCAACCTCCGCACTCCACCCAACCTCCCCACTCCACCCATCCTCCCCACTCCACCCAACCTCCCCACTCCACCCAACCTTCCCACTCCACACAACCTCCCCACTCCACCACACCTCCCCACTCAACCCAACCTCCCCACTCCACCCAACCTCCTCATTTCACCCAGCCTCCCCACTCCACCCAACCTCCCAATTCCACTAAGCCTCCCCACTTCACCCAACCTCCCCACTTCACCCAACCTCCCCACTTCACCCAACCACTCAATTCCACTACACCTCCGCATTCCACCCAACCTCCGCACTCAACCCAACCTCCCCACTTTACCCAACCTCCCCACTCCACCCAACCTCCCCACTTCACCCAACCTCCCCACTCCACAATGCCTCCCCACTTCACCCAACCTCCCCACTTCACCCAACCTCCACACTTCACCCAACCTCCCCACTTCACCCAACCTCCCCACTTCACCCAACCTACCAATTCCACTATACCTCCGGACTCCAACCAACCTCTGCACTCAACCCAACCTACCCACTTCACCCAACCTCCCCACTCCACCCAACCTCCCCACTTCACCCAACCTCCGCACTCCACCCAACCTACGCATTCCAACCAACTTCCGCACTCCGCCCAACCTCCGCACTCCACCCAACTATTGCACTCCACCCAACTTCAGCACTCCACACAACTTCCGCACTCCGCCCAACCTCCGCACTCCACCCAACTATTGCACTCCACCCAACTTCAGCACTCCACACAACTTCCGCACTCCACCCAACCTCCGCACTCAACCCAACCTCCCCACTTTACCCAACCTCCCCACTCCACCCAACCTCCCCACTCCACCCAAACTCCCCACTCCCCCAAACTCCCCACTCCACCCAAACTCCCCACTCCACCCAACCTCCCCACTCCACCCAACCTCCCCACTCCACCCAACCTACGCACTCCACCCAAACTTCGCAATTAACCCAACCTCCACACTTCACCCAACGCACAACTCCATCCAACATCCCCACTTCAAACTTCCGCACACCACCCAACCACTCCACTCCACCCAACTTCCGCACTCCACCCAACTTCCGTATTCCATCCAACATCCGCACTCCACCCAACCTCCGCACTCCACCCAACCTCCCCACTCCACCCATCCTCCCCACTCCACCCAACCTCCCCACTCCACCCAACCTTCCCACTCCACACAACCTCCCCACTCCACCAAGCATCCCCACTCAACCCAACCTCCCCACTCCACCCAACCTCCTCATTTCACCCAGCCTCCCCACTCCACCCAACCTCCCAATTCCACTAAGCCTCCCCACTTCACCCAACCTTCCCACTTCACCCAACCTCCCCACTCCACCCAACCTCCCCACTTCACCCAACCTCCGCACTCCACCCAACCTACGCACTCCAACCAACTTCCGCACTCCGCCCAACCTCCGCACTCCACCCAACTATTGCACTCCACCCAACTTCAGCCCTTCACACAACTTCCGCACTCCACCCAACCTCCCCACTCCACCCAACCTCCCAACCTCCGCAATTAACCCAACCTCCACACTTCACCCAACGCACAACTCCATCCAACATCCCCACTTCAAACTTCCGCACACCACCCAACCACTCCACTCCAACCAACTTCCGCACTCCACCCAATCTCCGCACTCCACCCAACCTCCCCACTCCACCCATCCTCCCCACTCCACCCAACCTCCCCACTCCACCCAACCTTCCCACTCCACACAACCTCCCCACTCCACCAAGCCTCCCCACTCAACCCAACCTCCCCACTCCACCCAACCTCCTCATTTCACCCAGCCTCCCCACTCCACCCAACCTCCCAATTCCACTAAGCCTCCCCACTTCACCCAACCTCCCCACTCCACCCAACCTCCCCACTTAACCCAACCTCCGCACTCCACCCAACCTACGCATTCCAACCAACTTCCGCACTCCGCCCAACCTCCGCACTCCACCCAAATATTGCACTCCACCCAACTTCAGCACTCCACACAACTTCCGCACTTCACCCAACCTCCCCACTCCACCCAACCTCCCCACTGCACTCAACCTCCCCACTCAACCCAACCTCCCCACTCCACCCAACCTCCTCACTTCACCCAGCCTCCCCACTCCACCCAACCTCCCCTCTCCACCCAACCTCCCCACGTCACCCAACCTCCCCACTTCACTCAACCTCCCCAATCCACTCAACCTCCCCACTCCACCCAACCTTCCAAATCCACACAACCTCCTCACTTCACCCAGCCTCCCCCCTCCACCCAAACTCCCCTCTCCACCCAACCTCCCCACTTCACCCAACCTCCCAATTCCACTAAGCCTCCCCACTTCACCCAACCTCCCCACTTCACCCAACCTCCCCACTACACCCAACTTCCCCACTTCACCCAACTTCCCCACTTCACCCAACCTCCCAATTCCACTATACCTCGGCACTCCACCCAATCTCCCCACTCAACCCAACCTCTCCACTCAACACAACCTCCTCACTTCACCCAACCTCCCCATTTCACCCAACCTCCCCACTTCACCCAACCTCCCCCCTTCACCCAACCACCCCACTTCACCCAACCTCCCCACTTCACCCAACCACCCCACTTCACCCATCCTCCCCACTTCACCCAACCTCCCCACTTCACCCAACCTCCCCACTTCACCCAACCTCCCCACTTCACCCAACCTCCCCACTTCACCCAACCTCCCCACTCCACCCAACCTCCCCACTTCACCCAACCTCCGCACTCCACCCAACCTACGCACTCCAACCAACTTCCGCACTCCGCCCAACCTCCGCACTCAACCCAACTATTGCTCTCCACCCAACTTCAGCACTCCACACAACTTCCGCACTCCACCCAACCTCCCCACTCCACCCAACCTCCCCACTGCACTCATCCTCCCCACTGTACTCAACCTCCCCACTCCACCAAGCCTCCCCGCTCAACGCAACCTCCCCACTCCACCCAACCTCCCCACTTCACCCAACCTCCCCACTTCACCCAACCTCCCAATTCCACTATACCTCCGCACTCCACCCAACCTCCGCACTCAACCCAACCTCCCCACTTTACCCAACCTCCCCACTCCACCCAACCTCCCCACTCCACCAAAACTCCCCACTCCACCCAAACTCCCCACTCCACCCAAACTCCCCACTCCACCCAACCTCCCCCTCCACCCAACCTCCCCACTCCACCCAACCCCCCACTTCACTCAACATCCCTACTTCACCCAACCTCCCCACTCCACCCAACCTACGCACTCCACCCAAACTTCGCAATTAACCCAACCTCCACACCTCACCCAACGCACAACTCCATCCAACATCCCCACTTCAAATTTCCGCACACCACCCAACCACTCCACTCCACCCAACTTCCGCACTCCACCCAACTTCCGCATTCCATCCAACATCCGCACTCCATCCAACCTCCGCACTCCACCCAACCTCCCCACTCCACCCATCCTCCCCACTCCACCCAACCTCCCCACTCCATCCAACCTTCCCACTCCACACAACCTCCCCACTCCACCACACCTCCCCACTCAACCCAACCTCCGCACTCCACCCAACCTCCTCATTTCACCCAGCCTCCCCACTCCACCCAACCTCCCAATTTCACTAAGCCTCCCCACTTCACCCAACCTCCCCACTTCACCCAACCTCCCCACTTCACCCAACTTCCCACTTCACCCAACCACCCAATTCCACTACACCTCCGCATTCCACCCAACCTCCGCACTCAACCCAACCTCCCCACTTTACCCAACCTCCCCACTCCACCCAACCTCCCCACTACACCCAACCTCCCCACTCCACAATGCCTCGCCACTTCACCCAACCTCCCCACTTCACCCAACCTCCACACTTCACCCAACCTCCCCACTTCACCCAACCTCCCCACTTCACCCAACCTACCAATTCCACTATACCTCCGGACTCCAACCAACCTCTGCACTCAACCCAACCTCCCCACTTCACCCAACCTCCCCACTCCACCACACCTCCCCACTCAACCCAACCTCCGCACTCCACCCAACCTCCCCACTTCACCCAACCTCCCCACTTCACCCAACCTCCCCACTTCACCCATCCTCCCCACTCCACCCAACCTCCCCACTTCACCCAACCTCCGCACTCCACCCAACCTACGCACTCCAACCAACTTCCGCACTCCGCCCAACCTCCGCACTCCACCCAACTATTGCACTCCACCCAACTTCAGCACTCCACACAACTTCCGCACTCCACCCAACCTCCCCACTCCACCCAACCTCCCCACTGCACTCATCCTCCCCACTGTACTCAACCTCCCCACTCCACCCAACCTTCCCACTCCACCCAACCTCCCCACTTCACCCAACCTCCCCACTTCACCCAACCTCCCAATTCCACTATACCTCCGCACTCCACCCAACCTCCGCACTCAACCCAACCTCCCCACTTTACCCAACCTCCCCACTCCACCCAACCTCCCCACTCCACCCAAACTCCCCACTCCACCCAAACTCCCCACTCCACCCAAACTGCCCACTCCACCCAACCTCCCCACTCCACCCAACCTCCCCACTCCACCCAACCCCCCACTTCACTCAACTTCCCTACTTCACCCAACCTCCCCACTCCACCCAACCTACGCCCTCCACCCAAACTTCGCAATTAACCCAACCTCCACACTTCACCCAACGCACAACTCCATCCAACATCCCCACTTCAAACTTCTGCACACCACCCAACCACTCCACTCCACCCAACTTCCGCACTCCCCCCAACTTCCGCATTCCATCCAACATCCGCACTCCACCCAACCTCCGCACTCCACCCAAACTCCCCACTCCACCCATCCTCCCCACTCCACCCAACCTCCCCACTCCACCCAACCTTCCCACTCCACACAACCTCCCCACTCCACCACACCTCCCCACTCAACCCAACCTCCCCACTCCACCCAACCTCCTCATTTCACCCAGCCTCCCCACTCCACCCAACCTCCCAATTCCACTAAGCCTCCCCACTTCACCCAACCTCCCCACTTCACCCAACCTCCCCACTTCACCCAACCACTCAATTCCACTACACCTCCGCATTCCACCCAACCTCCGCACTCAACCCAACCTCCCCACTTTACCCAACCTCCCCACTCCACCCAACCTCCCCACTTCACCCAACCTCCCCACTCCACAATGCCTCCCCACTTCACCCAACCTCCCCACTTCACCCAACCTCCACACTTCACCCAACCTCCCCACTTCACCCAACCTCCCCACTTCACCCAACCTACCAATTCCACTATACCTCCGGACTCCAACCAACCTCTGCACTCAACCCAACCTACCCACTTCACCCAACCTCCCCACTCCACCCAACCTCCCCACTTCACCCAACCTCCGCACTCCACCCAACCTACGCATTCCAACCAACTTCCGCACTCCGCCCAACCTCCGCACTCCACCCAACTATTGCACTTCACCCAACTTCAGCACTCCACACAACTTCCGCACTCCGCCCAACCTCCGCACTCCACCCAACTATTGCACTCCACCCAACTTCAGCACTCCACACAACTTCCGCACTCCACCCAACCTCCGCACTCAACCCAACCTCCCCACTTTACCCAACCTCCCCACTCCACCCAACCTCCCCACTGCACTCAACCTCCCCACTCAACCCAACCTCCCCACTCCACCCAACCTCCTCACTTCACCCAGCCTCCCCACTCCACCCAACCTCCCCTCTCCACCCAACCTCCCCACGTCACCCAACCTCCCCACTTCACTCAACCTCCCCAATCCACTCAACCTCCCCACTCCACCCAACCTTCCAAATCCACACAACCTCCTCACTTCACCCAGCCTCCCCCCTCCACCCAAACTCCCCTCTCCACCCAACCTCCCCACTTCACCCAACCTCCCAATTCCACTAAGCCTCCCCACTTCACCCAACCTCCCCACTTCACCCAACCTCCCCACTACACCCAACTTCCCCACTTCACCCAACTTCCCCACTTCACCCAACCTCCCAATTCCACTATACCTCGGCACTCCACCCAATCTCCCCACTCAACCCAACCTCTCCACTCAACACAACCTCCTCACTTCACCCAACCTCCCCATTTCACCCAACCTCCCCACTTCACCCAACCTCCCCCCTTCACCCAACCACCCCACTTCACCCAACCTCCCCACTTCACCCAACCACCCCACTTCACCCATCCTCCCCACTTCACCCAACCTCCCCACTTCACCCAACCTCCCCACTTCACCCAACCTCCCCACTTCACCCAACCTCCCCACTTCACCCAACCTCCCCACTCCACCCAACCTCCCCACTTCACCCAACCTCCGCACTCCACCCAACCTACGCACTCCAACCAACTTCCGCACTCCGCCCAACCTCCGCACTCCACCCAACTATTGCTCTCCACCCAACTTCAGCACTCCACACAACTTCCGCACTCCACCCAACCTCCCCACTCCACCCAACCTCCCCACTGCACTCATCCTCCCCACTGTACTCAACCTCCCCACTCCACCAAGCCTCCCCGCTCAACGCAACCTCCCCACTCCACCCAACCTCCCCACTTCGCCCAACCTCCCCACTTCACCCAACCTCCCAATTCCACTATACCTCCGCACTCCACCCAACCTCCGCACTCAACCCAACCTCCCCACTTTACCCAACCTCCCCACTCCACCCAACCTCCCCACTCCACCAAAACTCCCCACTCCACCCAAACTCCCCACTCCACCCAAACTCCCCACTCCACCCAACCTCCCCCTCCACCCAACCTCCCCACTCCACCCAACCCCCCACTTCACTCAACATCCCTACTTCACCCAACCTCCCCACTCCACCCAACCTACGCACTCCACCCAAACTTCGCAATTAACCCAACCTCCACACCTCACCCAACGCACAACTCCATCCAACATCCCCACTTCAAATTTCCGCACACCACCCAACCACTCCACTCCACCCAACTTCCGCACTCCACCCAACTTCCGCATTCCATCCAACATCCGCACTCCATCCAACCTCCGCACTCCACCCAACCTCCCCACTCCACCCATCCTCCCCACTCCACCCAACCTCCCCACTCCATCCAACCTTCCCACTCCACACAACCTCCCCACTCCACCACACCTCCCCACTCAACCCAACCTCCGCACTCCACCCAACCTCCTCATTTCACCCAGCCTCCCCACTCCACCCAACCTCCCAATTTCACTAAGCCTCCCCACTTCACCCAACCTCCCCACTTCACCCAACCTCCCCACTTCACCCAACTTCCCACTTCACCCAACCACCCAATTCCACTACACCTCCGCATTCCACCCAACCTCCGCACTCAACCCAACCTCCCCACTTTACCCAACCTCCCCACTCCACCCAACCTCCCCACTACACCCAACCTCCCCACTCCACAATGCCTCGCCACTTCACCCAACCTCCCCACTTCACCCAACCTCCACACTTCACCCAACCTCCCCACTTCACCCAACCTCCCCACTTCACCCAACCTACCAATTCCACTATACCTCCGGACTCCAACCAACCTCTGCACTCAACCCAACCTCCCCACTTCACCCAACCTCCCCACTCCACCACACCTCCCCACTCAACCCAACCTCCGCACTCCACCCAACCTCCCCACTTCACCCAACCTCCCCACTTCACCCAACCTCCCCACTTCACCCATCCTCCCCACTCCACCCAACCTCCCCACTTCACCCAACCTCCGCACTCCACCCAACCTACGCACTCCAACCAACTTCCGCACTCCGCCCAACCTCCGCACTCCACCCAACTATTGCACTCCACCCAACTTCAGCACTCCACACAACTTCCGCACTCCACCCAACCTCCCCACTCCACCCAACCTCCCCACTGCACTCATCCTCCCCACTGTACTCAACCTCCCCACTCCACCCAACCTTCCCACTCCACCCAACCTCCCCACTTCACCCAACCTCCCCACTTCACCCAACCTCCCAATTCCACTATACCTCCGCACTCCACCCAACCTCCGCACTCAACCCAACCTCCCCACTTTACCCAACCTCCCCACTCCACCCAACCTCCCCACTCCACCCAAACTCCCCACTCCACCCAAACTCCCCACTCCACCCAAACTGCCCACTCCACCCAACCTCCCCACTCCACCCAACCTCCCCACTCCACCCAACCCCCCACTTCACTCAACTTCCCTACTTCACCCAACCTCCCCACTCCACCCAACCTACGCCCTCCACCCAAACTTCGCAATTAACCCAACCTCCACACTTCACCCAACGCACAACTCCATCCAACATCCCCACTTCAAACTTCTGCACACCACCCAACCACTCCACTCCACCCAACTTCCGCACTCCCCCCAACTTCCGCATTCCATCCAACATCCGCACTCCACCCAACCTCCGCACTCCACCCAACCTCCCCACTCCACCCATCCTCCCCACTCCACCCAACCTCCCCACTCCACCCAACCTTCCCACTCCACACAACCTCCCCACTCCACCACACCTCCCCACTCAACCCAACCTCCCCACTCCACCCAACCTCCTCATTTCACCCAGCCTCCCCACTCCACCCAACCTCCCAATTCCACTAAGCCTCCCCACTTCACCCAACCTCCCCACTTCACCCAACCTCCCCACTTCACCCAACCACTCAATTCCACTACACCTCCGCATTCCACCCAACCTCCGCACTCAACCCAACCTCCCCACTTTACCCAACCTCCCCACTCCACCCAACCTCCCCACTTCACCCAACCTCCCCACTCCACAATGCCTCCCCACTTCACCCAACCTCCCCACTTCACCCAACCTCCACACTTCACCCAACCTCCCCACTTCACCCAACCTCCCCACTTCACCCAACCTACCAATTCCACTATACCTCCGGACTCCAACCAACCTCTGCACTCAACCCAACCTACCCACTTCACCCAACCTCCCCACTCCACCCAACCTCCCCACTTCACCCAACCTCCGCACTCCACCCAACCTACGCATTCCAACCAACTTCCGCACTCCGCCCAACCTCCGCACTCCACCCAACTATTGCACTTCACCCAACTTCAGCACTCCACACAACTTCCGCACTCCGCCCAACCTCCGCACTCCACCCAACTATTGCACTCCACCCAACTTCAGCACTCCACACAACTTCCGCACTCCACCCAACCTCCGCACTCAACCCAACCTCCCCACTTTACCCAACCTCCCCACTCCACCCAACCTCCCCACTCCACCCAAACTCCCCACTCCCCCCAAACTCCCCACTCCACCCAAACTCCCCACTCCACCCAACCTCCCCACTCCACCCAACCTCCCCACTCCACCCAACCTACGCACTCCACCCAAACTTCGCAATTAACCCAACCTCCACACTTCACCCAACGCACAACTCCATCCAACATCCCCACTTCAAACTTCCGCACACCACCCAACCACTCCACTCCACCCAACTTCCGCACTCCACCCAACTTCCGTATTCCATCCAACATCCGCACTCCACCCAACCTCCGCACTCCACCCAACCTCCCCACTCCACCCATCCTCCCCACTCCACCCAACCTCCCCACTCCACCCAACCTTCCCACTCCACACAACCTCCCCACTCCACCAAGCATCCCCACTCAACCCAACCTCCCCACTCCACCCAACCTCCTCATTTCACCCAGCCTCCCCACTCCACCCAACCTCCCAATTCCACTAAGCCTCCCCACTTCACCCAACCTTCCCACTTCACCCAACCTCCCCACTCCACCCAACCTCCCCACTTCACCCAACCTCCGCACTCCACCCAACCTACGCACTCCAACCAACTTCCGCACTCCGCCCAACCTCCGCACTCCACCCAACTATTGCACTCCACCCAACTTCAGCCCTTCACACAACTTCCGCACTCCACCCAACCTCCCCACTCCACCCAACCTCCCAACCTCCGCAATTAACCCAACCTCCACACTTCACCCAACGCACAACTCCATCCAACATCCCCACTTCAAACTTCCGCACACCACCCAACCACTCCACTCCACCCAACTTCCGCACTCCACCCAATCTCCGCACTCCACCCAACCTCCCCACTCCACCCATCCTCCCCACTCCACCCAACCTCCCCACTCCACCCAACCTTCCCACTCCACACAACCTCCCCACTCCACCAAGCCTCCCCACTCAACCCAACCTCCCCACTCCACCCAACCTCCTCATTTCACCCAGCCTCCCCACTCCACCCAACCTCCCAATTCCACTAAGCCTCCCCACTTCACCCAACCTCCCCACTCCACCCAACCTCCCCACTTAACCCAACCTCCGCACACCACCCAACCTACGCATTCCAACCAACTTCCGCACTCCGCCCAACCTCCGCACTCCACCCAACTATTGCACTCCACCCAACTTCAGCACTCCACACAACTTCCGCACTTCACCCAACCTCCCCACTCCACCCAACCTCCCCACTGCACTCAACCTCCCCACTCAACCCAACCTCCCCACTCCACCCAACCTCCTCACTTCACCCAGCCTCCCCACTCCACCCAACCTCCCCTCTCCACCCAAACTCCCCACGTCACCCAACCTCCCCACTTCACTCAACCTCCCCAATCCACTCAACCTCCCCACTCCACCCAACCTTCCAAATCCACACAACCTCCTCACTTCACCCAGCCTCCCCCCTCCACCCAAACTCCCCTCTCCACCCAACCTCCCCACTTCACCCAACCTCCCAATTCCACTAAGCCTCCCCACTTCACCCAACCTCCCCACTTCACCCAACCTCCCCACTACACCCAACTTCCCCACTTCACCCAACTTCCCCACTTCACCCAACCTCCCAATTCCACTATACCTCGGCACTCCACCCAATCTCCCCACTCAACCCAACCTCTCCACTCAACACAACCTCCTCACTTCACCCAACCTCCCCACTCCACCCAACCTCCCCACTTCACCCAACCTCCCCACTTCACCCAACCTCCGCACTCCACCCAACCTACGCATTCCAACCAACTTCCGCACTCCGCCCAACCTCCGCACTCCACCCAACTATTGCACTCCACCCAACTTCAGCACTCCACACAACTTCCGCACTCCACCCAACCTCCCCACTCCACCCAACCTCCCCACTGCACTCAACCTCCCCACTGTACTCAACCTCCCCACTCCACCCAACCTTCCCACTCCACACAACCTCCCCACTCCACCAAGCCTCCCCGCTCAACCCAACTTCCCCACTCCACCCAACCTCCCCACTTCACCCAACCTCCCCACTTCACCCAACTTCCCAATTCCACTATACCTCCGCACTCCACCCAACATCCGCACTCAACCCAACCTCCCCACTTTACCCAACCTCCCCACTCCACCCAACCTCCCCACTCCACCCAAACTCCCCACTCCCCCCAAACTCCACCCAAACTCCCCACTCCACCCAACCTCCCCACTCCACCCAACCTCCCCACTCCACCCAACCTACGCACTCCACCCAAACTTCGCAATTAACCCAACCTCCACACTTCACCCAACGCACAACTCCATCCAACATCCCCACTTCAAACTTCCGCACACCACCCAACCACTCCACTCCACCCAACTTCCGCACTCCACCCAACTTCCGTATTCCATCCAACATCCGCACTCGACCCAACCTCCGCACTCCACCCAACCTCCCCACTCCACCCATCCTCCCCACTCCACCCAACCTCCCCACTCCACCCAACCTTCCCACTCCACACAACCTCCCCACTCCACCAAGCATCACCACTCAACCCAACCTCCCCACTCCACCCAACCTCCTCATTTCACCCAGCCTCCCCACTCCACCCAACCTCCCAATTCCACTAAGCCTCCCCACTTCACCCAACCTCCCCACTTCACCCAACCTCCCCACTCCACCCAACCTCCCCACTTCACCCAACCTCCGCACTCCACCCAACCTACGCACTCCAACCAACTTCCGCACTCCGCCCAACCTCCGCACTCCACCCAACTATTGCACTCCACCCAACTTCAGCCCTTCACACAACTTCCGCACTCCACCCAACCTCCCCACTCCACCCAACCTCCCCACTACACCCAACCTCCCCACTCCACAATGCCTCGCCACTTCACCCAACCTCCCCACTTCACCCAACCTCCACACTTCACCCAACCTCCCCACTTCACCCAACCTCCCCACTTCACCCAACCTACCAATTCCACTATACCTCCGGACTCCAACCAACCTCTGCACTCAACCCAACCTCCCCACTTCACCCAACCTCCCCACTCCACCACACCTCCCCACTCAACCCAACCTCCGCACTCCACCCAACCTCCCCACTTCACCCAACCTCCCCACTTCACCCAACCTCCCCACTTCACCCATCCTCCCCACTCCACCCAACCTCCCCACTTCACCCAACCTCCGCACTCCACCCAACCTACGCACTCCAACCAACTTCCGCACTCCGCCCAACCTCCGCACTCCACCCAACTATTGCACTCCACCCAACTTCAGCACTCCACACAACTTCCGCACTCCACCCAACCTCCCCACTCCACCCAACCTCCCCACTGCACTCATCCTCCCCACTGTACTCAACCTCCCCACTCCACCCAACCTTCCCACTCCACCCAACCTCCCCACTTCACCCAACCTCCCCACTTCACCCAACCTCCCAATTCCACTATACCTCCGCACTCCACCCAACCTCCGCACTCAACCCAACCTCCCCACTTTACCCAACCTCCCCACTCCACCCAACCTCCCCACTCCACCCAAACTCCCCACTCCACCCAAACTCCCCACTCCACCCAAACTGCCCACTCCACCCAACCTCCCCACTCCACCCAACCTCCCCACTCCACCCAACCCCCCACTTCACTCAACTTCCCTACTTCACCCAACCTCCCCACTCCACCCAACCTACGCCCTCCACCCAAACTTCGCAATTAACCCAACCTCCACACTTCACCCAACGCACAACTCCATCCAACATCCCCACTTCAAACTTCTGCACACCACCCAACCACTCCACTCCACCCAACTTCCGCACTCCCCCCAACTTCCGCATTCCATCCAACATCCGCACTCCACCCAACCTCCGCACTCCACCCAACCTCCCCACTCCACCCATCCTCCCCACTCCACCCAACCTCCCCACTCCACCCAACCTTCCCACTCCACACAACCTCCCCACTCCACCACACCTCCCCACTCAACCCAACCTCCCCACTCCACCCAACCTCCTCATTTCACCCAGCCTCCCCACTCCACCCAACCTCCCAATTCCACTAAGCCTCCCCACTTCACCCAACCTCCCCACTTCACCCAACCTCCCCACTTCACCCAACCACTCAATTCCACTACACCTCCGCATTCCACCCAACCTCCGCACTCAACCCAACCTCCCCACTTTACCCAACCTCCCCACTCCACCCAACCTCCCCACTTCACCCAACCTCCCCACTCCACAATGCCTCCCCACTTCACCCAACCTCCCCACTTCACCCAACCTCCACACTTCACCCAACCTCCCCACTTCACCCAACCTCCCCACTTCACCCAACCTACCAATTCCACTATACCTCCGGACTCCAACCAACCTCTGCACTCAACCCAACCTACCCACTTCACCCAACCTCCCCACTCCACCCAACCTCCCCACTTCACCCAACCTCCGCACTCCACCCAACCTACGCATTCCAACCAACTTCCGCACTCCGCCCAACCTCCGCACTCCACCCAACTATTGCACTTCACCCAACTTCAGCACTCCACACAACTTCCGCACTCCGCCCAACCTCCGCACTCCACCCAACTATTGCACTCCACCCAACTTCAGCACTCCACACAACTTCCGCACTCCACCCAACCTCCGCACTCAACCCAACCTCCCCACTTTACCCAACCTCCCCACTCCACCCAACCTCCCCACTGCACTCAACCTCCCCACTCAACCCAACCTCCCCACTCCACCCAACCTCCTCACTTCACCCAGCCTCCCCACTCCACCCAACCTCCCCTCTCCACCCAACCTCCCCACGTCACCCAACCTCCCCACTTCACTCAACCTCCCCAATCCACTCAACCTCCCCACTCCACCCAACCTTCCAAATCCAC
Source organism: Oasisia sp. SBJ-2009 (assembly GCA_964017155.1). NCBI lineage: Eukaryota > Metazoa > Annelida > Polychaeta > Sabellida > Siboglinidae > Oasisia > Oasisia sp. SBJ-2009. The sequence continues at coordinate 28,035,227 of OZ024855.1, forward strand.
ACAACCTCCTCACTTCACCCAGCCTCCCCCCTCCACCCAAACTCCCCTCTCCACCCAACCTCCCCACTTCACCCAACCTCCCAATTCCACTAAGCCTCCCCACTTCACCCAACCTCCCCACTTCACCCAACCTCCCCACTACACCCAACTTCCCCACTTCACCCAACTTCCCCACTTCACCCAACCTCCCAATTCCACTATACCTCGGCACTCCACCCAATCTCCCCACTCAACCCAACCTCTCCACTCAACACAACCTCCTCACTTCACCCAACCTCCCCATTTCACCCAACCTCCCCACTTCACCCAACCTCCCCCCTTCACCCAACCACCCCACTTCACCCAACCTCCCCACTTCACCCAACCACCCCACTTCACCCATCCTCCCCACTTCACCCAACCTCCCCACTTCACCCAACCTCCCCACTTCACCCAACCTCCCCACTTCACCCAACCTCCCCACTTCACCCAACCTCCCCACTCCACCCAACCTCCCCACTTCACCCAACCTCCGCACTCCACCCAACCTACGCACTCCAACCAACTTCCGCACTCCGCCCAACCTCCGCACTCCACCCAACTATTGCTCTCCACCCAACTTCAGCACTCCACACAACTTCCGCACTCCACCCAACCTCCCCACTCCACCCAACCTCCCCACTGCACTCATCCTCCCCACTGTACTCAACCTCCCCACTCCACCAAGCCTCCCCGCTCAACGCAACCTCCCCACTCCACCCAACCTCCCCACTTCACCCAACCTCCCCACTTCACCCAACCTCCCAATTCCACTATACCTCCGCACTCCACCCAACCTCCGCACTCAACCCAACCTCCCCACTTTACCCAACCTCCCCACTCCACCCAACCTCCCCACTCCACCAAAACTCCCCACTCCACCCAAACTCCCCACTCCACCCAAACTCCCCACTCCACCCAACCTCCCCCTCCACCCAACCTCCCCACTCCACCCAACCCCCCACTTCACTCAACATCCCTACTTCACCCAACCTCCCCACTCCACCCAACCTACGCACTCCACCCAAACTTCGCAATTAACCCAACCTCCACACCTCACCCAAACTCCCCACTCCACCCAACCTCCCCACTCCACCCAACCTCCCCACTCCACCCAACCTACGCACTCCACCCAAACTTCGCAATTAACCCAACCTCCACACTTCACCCAACGCACAACTCCATCCAACATCCCCACTTCAAACTTCCGCACACCACCCAACCACTCCACTCCACCCAACTTCCGCACTCCACCCAACTTCCGTATTCCATCCAACATCCGCACTCCACCCAACCTCCGCACTCCACCCAACCTCCCCACTCCACCCATCCTCCCCACTCCACCCAACCTCCCCACTCCACCCAACCTTCCCACTCCACACAACCTCCCCACTCCACCAAGCATCCCCACTCAACCCAACCTCCCCACTCCACCCAACCTCCTCATTTCACCCAGCCTCCCCACTCCACCCAACCTCCCAATTCCACTAAGCCTCCCCACTTCACCCAACCTTCCCACTTCACCCAACCTCCCCACTCCACCCAACCTCCCCACTTCACCCAACCTCCGCACTCCACCCAACCTACGCACTCCAACCAACTTCCGCACTCCGCCCAACCTCCGCACTCCACCCAACTATTGCACTCCACCCAACTTCAGCCCTTCACACAACTTCCGCACTCCACCCAACCTCCCCACTCCACCCAACCTCCCAACCTCCGCAAATAACCCAACCTCCACACTTCACCCAACGCACAACTCCATCCAACATCCCCACTTCAAACTTCCGCACACCACCCAACCACTCCACTCCACCCAACTTCCGCACTCCACCCAATCTCCGCACTCCACCCAACCTCCCCACTCCACCCATCCTCCCCACTCCACCCAACCTCCCCACTCCACCCAACCTTCCCACTCCACACAACCTCCCCACTCCACCAAGCCTCCCCACTCAACCCAACCTCCCCACTCCACCCAACCTCCTCATTTCACCCAGCCTCCCCACTCCACCCAACCTCCCAATTCCACTAAGCCTCCCCACTTCACCCAACCTCCCCACTCCACCCAACCTCCCCACTTAACCCAACCTCCGCACTCCACCCAACCTACGCATTCCAACCAACTTCCGCACTCCGCCCAACCTCCGCACTCCACCCAACTATTGCACTCCACCCAACTTCAGCACTCCACACAACTTCCGCACTTCACCCAACCTCCCCACTCCACCCAACCTCCCCACTGCACTCAACCTCCCCACTCAACCCAACCTCCCCACTCCACCCAACCTCCTCACTTCACCCAGCCTCCCCACTCCACCCAACCTCCCCTCTCCACCCAAACTCCCCACGTCACCCAACCTCCCCACTTCACTCAACCTCCCCAATCCACTCAACCTCCCCACTCCACCCAACCTTCCAAATCCACACAACCTCCTCACTTCACCCAGCCTCCCCCCTCCACCCAAACTCCCCTCTCCACCCATCCTCCCCACTTCACCCAACCTCCCAATTCCACTAAGCCTCCCCACTTCACCCAACCTCCCCACTTCACCCAACCTCCCCACTACACCCAACTTCCCCACTTCACCCAACTTCCCCACTTCACCCAACCTCCCAATTCCACTATACCTCGGCACTCCACCCAATCTCCCCACTCAACCCAACCTCTCCACTCAACACAACCTCCTCACTTCACCCAACCTCCCCACTCCACCCAACCTCCCCACTTCACCCAACCTCCCCACTTCACCCAACCTCCGCACTCCACCCAACCTACGCATTCCAACCAACTTCCGCACTCCGCCCAACCTCCGCACTCCACCCAACTATTGCACTCCACCCAACTTCAGCACTCCACACAACTTCCGCACTCCACCCAACCTCCCCACTCCACCCAACCTCCCCACTGCACTCAACCTCCCCACTGTACTCAACCTCCCCACTCCACCCAACCTTCCCACTCCACACAACCTCCCCACTCCACCAAGCCTCCCCGCTCAACCCAACTTCCCCACTCCACCCAACCTCCCCACTTCACCCAACCTCCCCACTTCACCCAACTTCCCAATTCCACTATACCTCCGCACTCCACCCAACATCCGCACTCAACCCAACCTCCCCACTTTACCCAACCTCCCCACTCCACCCAACCTCCCCACTCCACCCAAACTCCCCACTCCCCCCAAACTCCACCCAAACTCCCCACTCCACCCAACCTCCCCACTCCACCCAACCTCCCCACTCCACCCAACCTACGCACTCCACCCAAACTTCGCAATTAACCCAACCTCCACACTTCACCCAACGCACAACTCCATCCAACATCCCCACTTCAAACTTCCGCACACCACCCAACCACTCCACTCCACCCAACTTCCGCACTCCACCCAACTTCCGTATTCCATCCAACATCCCCACTCCACCCAACCTCCCCACTTCACCCAACCTCCGCACTCCACCCAACCTACGCACTCCAACCAACTTCCGCACTCCGCCCAACCTCCGCACTCCACCCAACTATTGCACTCCACCCAACTTCAGCCCTTCACACAACTTCCGCACTCCACCCAACCTCCCCACTCCACCCAACCTCCCAACCTCCGCAAATAACCCAACCTCCACACTTCACCCAACGCACAACTCCATCCAACATCCCCACTTCAAACTTCCGCACACCACCCAACCACTCCACTCCACCCAACTTCCGCACTCCACCCAATCTCCGCACTCCACCCAACCTCCCCACTCCACCCATCCTCCCCACTCCACCCAACCTCCCCACTCCACCCAACCTTCCCACTCCACACAACCTCCCCACTCCACCAAGCCTCCCCACTCAACCCAACCTCCCCACTCCACCCAACCTCCTCATTTCACCCAGCCTCCCCACTCCACCCAACCTCCCAATTCCACTAAGCCTCCCCACTTCACCCAACCTCCCCACTCCACCCAACCTCCCCACTTAACCCAACCTCCGCACTCCACCCAACCTACGCATTCCAACCAACTTCCGCACTCCGCCCAACCTCCGCACTCCACCCAACTATTGCACTCCACCCAACTTCAGCACTCCACACAACTTCCGCACTTCACCCAACCTCCCCACTCCACCCAACCTCCCCACTGCACTCAACCTCCCCACTCAACCCAACCTCCCCACTCCACCCAACCTCCTCACTTCACCCAGCCTCCCCACTCCACCCAACCTCCCCTCTCCACCCAAACTCCCCACGTCACCCAACCTCCCCACTTCACTCAACCTCCCCAATCCACTCAACCTCCCCACTCCACCCAACCTTCCAAATCCACACAACCTCCTCACTTCACCCAGCCTCCCCCCTCCACCCAAACTCCCCTCTCCACCCATCCTCCCCACTTCACCCAACCTCCCAATTCCACTAAGCCTCCCCACTTCACCCAACCTCCCCACTTCACCCAACCTCCCCACTACACCCAACTTCCCCACTTCACCCAACTTCCCCACTTCACCCAACCTCCCAATTCCACTATACCTCGGCACTCCACCCAATCTCCCCACTCAACCCAACCTCTCCACTCAACACAACCTCCTCACTTCACCCAACCTCCCCACTCCACCCAACCTCCCCACTTCACCCAACCTCCCCACTTCACCCAACCTCCGCACTCCACCCAACCTACGCATTCCAACCAACTTCCGCACTCCGCCCAACCTCCGCACTCCACCCAACTATTGCACTCCACCCAACTTCAGCACTCCACACAACTTCCGCACTCCACCCAACCTCCCCACTCCACCCAACCTCCCCACTGCACTCAACCTCCCCACTGTACTCAACCTCCCCACTCCACCCAACCTTCCCACTCCACACAACCTCCCCACTCCACCAAGCCTCCCCGCTCAACCCAACTTCCCCACTCCACCCAACCTCCCCACTTCACCCAACCTCCCCACTTCACCCAACTTCCCAATTCCACTATACCTCCGCACTCCACCCAACATCCGCACTCAACCCAACCTCCCCACTTTACCCAACCTCCCCACTCCACCCAACCTCCCCACTCCACCCAAACTCCCCACTCCCCCCAAACTCCACCCAAACTCCCCACTCCACCCAACCTCCCCACTCCACCCAACCTCCCCACTCCACCCAACCTACGCACTCCACCCAAACTTCGCAATTAACCCAACCTCCACACTTCACCCAACGCACAACTCCATCCAACATCCCCACTTCAAACTTCCGCACACCACCCAACCACTCCACTCCACCCAACTTCCGCACTCCACCCAACTTCCGTATTCCATCCAACATCCGCACTCGACCCAACCTCCGCACTCCACCCAACCTCCCCACTCCACCCATCCTCCCCACTCCACCCAACCTCCCCACTCAACCCAACCTTCCCACTCCACACAACCTCCCCACTCCACCAAGCATCACCACTCAACCCAACCTCCCCACTCCACCCAACCTCCTCATTTCACCCAGCCTCCCCACTCCACCCAACCTCCCAATTCCACTAAGCCTCCCCACTTCACCCAACCTCCCCACTTCACCCAACCTCCCCACTCCACCCAACCTCCCCACTTCACCCAACCTCCGCACTCCACCCAACCTCCCCACTTCACCCAACCTCCGCACTCCACCCAACCTACGCACTCCAACCAACTTCCGCACTCCGCCCAACCTCCCCACTCCACACAACCTCCTCACTTCACCCAGCCTCCCCACTCCACCCAACCTCCCCTCTCCACCCAACCTCCCCACGTCACCCAACCTCCCCACTTCACTCAACCTCCCCAATCCACTCAACCTCACCACTCCACCCAACCTTCCAAATCCACACAACCTCCCCACTCCACCAAACCTCCCCACTCATCCCAATCTCCCCACTCCACCCAACCTCCTCACTTCACCCAACCTCCCAATTCCAGTAAGCCTCCCCACTTCACCCAACCTCCCCACTTCACCCAACCTCCCCACTGCACCCAACTTCCCCACTTCACCCAACTTCCCCACTTCACTCAACCTCCCAATTCCACTATACCTCCGCACTCCACCCAATCTCCCCACTCAACCCAACCTCTCCACTCCACACAACCTCCTCACTTCACCCAACCTCACCATTTCACCCAACCTCCCCACTTCACCCAACCTCCCCCCTTCACCCAACCACCCCACTTCACCCAACCACCCCACTTCACCCAACCTCCCCACTTTACCCAACCACCCCACTTCACCCAACCTCCCCACTTCACCCAACCTCCCCACTTCACCCAACCTCCCCACTTCACCCAAACTCCCCACTTCACCCAACCTCCCCACTTCACCCAACCTCCCCACTTCACCCAACCTCCCCACTCCACCCAACCACCCCACTTCACCCAACCTCCGCACTCCACCCAACCTCCCCACTCCACCCAAACTCCCCACTCCACCCAAACTCCCCACTCCACCCAAACTCCCCACTCCACCCAACCTCCCCACTCCACCCAACCTCCCCACTCCACCCAACCCCCCACTTCACTCAACTTCCCTACTTCACCCAACCTCCCCACTCCACCCAACCTACGCACTCCACCCAAACTTCGCAATTAACCCAACCTCCACACTTCACCCAACGCACAACTCCATCCAACATCCCCACTTCAAACTTCCGCACTCCACCCAACCTCCCCACTCCACCCAACCTTCCCACTCCACACAACCTCCCCACTCCACCAAGCATCCCCACTCAACCCAACCTCCCCACTCCACCCAACCTCCTCATTTCACCCAGCCTCCCCACTCCACCCAACCTCCCAATTCCACTAAGCCTCCCCACTTCACCCAACCTTCCCACTTCACCCAACCTCCCCACTCCACCCAACCTCCCCACTTCACCCAACCTCCGCACTCCACCCAACCTACGCACTCCAACCAACTTCCGCACTCCGCCCAACCTCCGCACTCCACCCAACTATTGCACTCCACCCAACTTCAGCCCTTCACACAACTTCCGCACTCCACCCAACCTCCCCACTCCACCCAACCTCCCAACCTCCGCAAATAACCCAACCTCCACACTTCACCCAACGCACAACTCCATCCAACATCCCCACTTCAAACTTCCGCACACCACCCAACCACTCCACTCCACCCAACTTCCGCACTCCACCCAATCTCCGCACTCCACCCAACCTCCCCACTCCACCCATCCTCCCCACTCCACCCAACCTCCCCACTCCACCCAACCTTCCCACTCCACACAACCTCCCCACTCCACCAAGCCTCCCCACTCAACCCAACCTCCCCACTCCACCCAACCTCCTCATTTCACCCAGCCTCCCCACTCCACCCAACCTCCCAATTCCACTAAGCCTCCCCACTTCACCCAACCTCCCCACTCCACCCAACCTCCCCACTTAACCCAACCTCCGCACTCCACCCAACCTACGCATTCCAACCAACTTCCGCACTCCGCCCAACCTCCGCACTCCACCCAACTATTGCACTCCACCCAACTTCAGCACTCCACACAACTTCCGCACTTCACCCAACCTCCCCACTCCACCCAACCTCCCCACTGCACTCAACCTCCCCACTCAACCCAACCTCCCCACTCCACCCAACCTCCTCACTTCACCCAGCCTCCCCACTCCACCCAACCTCCCCTCTCCACCCAAACTCCCCACGTCACCCAACCTCCCCACTTCACTCAACCTCCCCAATCCACTCAACCTCCCCACTCCACCCAACCTTCCAAATCCACACAACCTCCTCACTTCACCCAGCCTCCCCCCTCCACCCAAACTCCCCTCTCCACCCATCCTCCCCACTTCACCCAACCTCCCAATTCCACTAAGCCTCCCCACTTCACCCAACCTCCCCACTTCACCCAACCTCCCCACTACACCCAACTTCCCCACTTCACCCAACTTCCCCACTTCACCCAACCTCCCAATTCCACTATACCTCGGCACTCCACCCAATCTCCCCACTCAACCCAACCTCTCCACTCAACACAACCTCCTCACTTCACCCAACCTCCCCACTCCACCCAACCTCCCCACTTCACCCAACCTCCCCACTTCACCCAACCTCCGCACTCCACCCAACCTACGCATTCCAACCAACTTCCGCACTCCGCCCAACCTCCGCACTCCACCCAACTATTGCACTCCACCCAACTTCAGCACTCCACACAACTTCCGCACTCCACCCAACCTCCCCACTCCACCCAACCTCCCCACTGCACTCAACCTCCCCACTGTACTCAACCTCCCCACTCCACCCAACCTTCCCACTCCACACAACCTCCCCACTCCACCAAGCCTCCCCGCTCAACCCAACTTCCCCACTCCACCCAACCTCCCCACTTCACCCAACCTCCCCACTTCACCCAACTTCCCAATTCCACTATACCTCCGCACTCCACCCAACATCCGCACTCAACCCAACCTCCCCACTTTACCCAACCTCCCCACTCCACCCAACCTCCCCACTCCACCCAAACTCCCCACTCCCCCCAAACTCCACCCAAACTCCCCACTCCACCCAACCTCCCCACTCCACCCAACCTCCCCACTCCACCCAACCTACGCACTCCACCCAAACTTCGCAATTAACCCAACCTCCACACTTCACCCAACGCACAACTCCATCCAACATCCCCACTTCAAACTTCCGCACACCACCCAACCACTCCACTCCACCCAACTTCCGCACTCCACCCAACTTCCGTATTCCATCCAACATCCGCACTCGACCCAACCTCCGCACTCCACCCAACCTCCCCACTCCACCCATCCTCCCCACTCCACCCAACCTCCCCACTCAACCCAACCTTCCCACTCCACACAACCTCCCCACTCCACCAAGCATCACCACTCAACCCAACCTCCCCACTCCACCCAACCTCCTCATTTCACCCAGCCTCCCCACTCCACCCAACCTCCCAATTCCACTAAGCCTCCCCACTTCACCCAACCTCCCCACTTCACCCAACCTCCCCACTCCACCCAACCTCCCCACTTCACCCAACCTCCGCACTCCACCCAACCTCCCCACTTCACCCAACCTCCGCACTCCACCCAACCTACGCACTCCAACCAACTTCCGCACTCCGCCCAACCTCCCCACTCCACACAACCTCCTCACTTCACCCAGCCTCCCCACTCCACCCAACCTCCCCTCTCCACCCAACCTCCCCACGTCACCCAACCTCCCCACTTCACTCAACCTCCCCAATCCACTCAACCTCACCACTCCACCCAACCTTCCAAATCCACACAACCTCCCCACTCCACCAAACCTCCCCACTCATCCCAATCTCCCCACTCCACCCAACCTCCTCACTTCACCCAACCTCCCAATTCCAGTAAGCCTCCCCACTTCACCCAACCTCCCCACTTCACCCAACCTCCCCACTGCACCCAACTTCCCCACTTCACCCAACTTCCCCACTTCACCCAACCTCCCAATTCCACTATACCTCCGCACTCCACCCAATCTCCCCACTCAACCCAACCTCTCCACTCCACACAACCTCCTCACTTCACCCAACCTCACCATTTCACCCAACCTCCCCACTTCACCCAACCTCCCCCCTTCACCCAACCACCCCACTTCACCCAACCACCCCACTTCACCCAACCTCCCCACTTTACCCAACCACCCCACTTCACCCAACCTCCCCACTTCACCCAACCTCCCCACTTCACCCAACCTCCCCACTTCACCCAAACTCCCCACTTCACCCAACCTCCCCACTTCACCCAACCTCCCCACTTCACCCAACCTCCCCACTCCACCCAACCACCCCACTTCACCCAACCTCCGCACTCCACCCAACCTCCCCACTCCACCCAAACTCCCCACTCCACCCAAACTCCCCACTCCACCCAAACTCCCCACTCCACCCAACCTCCCCACTCCACCCAACCTCCCCACTCCACCCAACCCCCCACTTCACTCAACTTCCCTACTTCACCCAACCTCCCCACTCCACCCAACCTACGCACTCCACCCAAACTTCGCAATTAACCCAACCTCCACACTTCACCCAACGCACAACTCCATCCAACATCCCCACTTCAAACTTCCGCACACCACCCAACCACTCCACTCCACCCAACTTCCGCACTCCACCCAACTTCCGCATTCCATCCAACATCCGAACTCCACCCAATCTACGCACTCCACCCAACCTCCCCACTCCACCCAACCTCCCCACTCCACCCAACCTCCTCACTTCACCCAGCCTCCCCACTCCACCCAACCTCCCCTCTCCACCCAACCTCCCCACGTCACCCAACCTCCCCACTTCACCCAACCTCCCAATTCCACTATACCTCCGCACTCCACCCAATCTCCCCACTCAACCCAACCTCTCCACTCCACACAACCTCCTCACTTCACCCAACCTCCCCATTTCACCCAACCTCCCCACTTCACCCAACCTCCCCCCTTCACCCAACCACCCCACTTCACCCAACCTCCCCACTTCACCCAACCACCCCACTTCACCCAACCTCCCCACTTCACCCAACCTCCCCACTTCACCCAACCTCCCCAGTTCACCCAACCTCCCCACTTCACCCAACCTCCCCACTTCACCCAACCTCCCCACTTCACCCAACCTCCCCACTCCACCCAACCACCCCACTTCACCCAACCTCCGCACTCCACCCAACCTCCCCACTCCACCCAAACTCCCCACTCCACCCAAACTCCCCACTCCACCCAAACTCCCCACTCCACCCAACCTCCCCACTCCACCCAACCTCCCCACTCCACCCAACCCCCCACTTCACTCAACTTCCCTACTTCACCCAACCTCCCCACTCCACCCAACCTACGCACTCCACCCAAACTTCGCAATTAACCCAACCTCCACACTTCACCAAACGCACAACTCCATCCAACATCCCCACTTCAAACTTCCGCACACCACCCAACCACTCCACTCCACCCAACTTCCGCACTCCACCCAACTTCCGCATTCCATCCAACATCCGCACTCCACCCAATCTCCGCACTCCACCCAACCTCCCCACTCCACCCATCCTCCCCACTCCACCCAACCTCCCCACTCCACCCAACCTTCCCATTCCACACAACCTCCCCACTCCACCAAGCCTCCCCACTCAACCCAACCTCCCCACTCCACCCAACCTCCTCATTTCACCCAGCCTCCCCACTCCACCCAACCTCCCAATTCCACTAAGCCTCCCCACTTCACCCAACCTCTCCACTCCACCCAACCTCCCCACTTAACCCAACCTCCGCACTCCACCCAACCTACGCATTCCAACCAACTTCCGCACTCCGCCCAACCTCCGCACTCCACCCAACTATTGCACTCCACCCAACTATTGCACTCCACCCAACTGCAGCACTCCACACAACTTCCGCACTCCACCCAACCTCCCCACTCCACCCAACCTCCCCACTGCACTCAACCTCCCCACTCAACCCAACCTCCCCACTCCACCCAACCTCCTCACTTCACCCAACCTCCCCATTTCACCCTACCTCCCCACTTCACCCAACCTCCCCCCTTCACCCAACCACCCCACTTCACCCAACCTCCCCACTTCACCCAACCACCCCACTTCACCCAACCTCCCCACTTCACCCAACCTCCCCACTTCACCCAACCTCCCCACTTCACCCAAACTCCCCACTTCACCCAACCTCCCCACTTCACCCAACCTCCCCACTTCACCCAACCTCCCCACTCCACCCAACCACCCCACTTCACCCAACCTCCGCACTCCACCCAACCTCCCCACTCCACCCAAACTCCCCACTCCACCCAAACTCCCCACTCCACCCAAACTCCCCACTCCACCCAACCTCCCCACTCCACCCAACCTCCCCACTCCACCCAACCCCCCACTTCACTCAACTTCCCTACTTCACCCAACCTCCCCACTCCACCCAACCTACGCACTCCACCCAAACTTCGCAATTAACCCAACCTCCACACTTCACCCAACGCACAACTCCATCCAACATCCCCACTTCAAACTTCCGCACACCACCCAACCACTCCACTCCACCCAACTTCCGCACTCCACCCAACTTCCGCATTCCATCCAACATCCGAACTCCACCCAATCTGCGCACTCCACCCAACCTCCCCACTCCACCCAACCTCCCCACTCCACCCAACCTCCTCACTTCACCCAGCCTCCCCACTCCACCCAACCTCCCCTCTCCACCCAACCTCCCCACGTCACCCAACCTCCCCACTTCACCCAACCTCCCAATTCCACTATACCTCCGCACTCCACCCAATCTCCCCACTCAACCCAACCTCTCCACTCCACACAACCTCCTCACTTCACCCAACCTCCCCATTTCACCCAACCTCCCCACTTCACCCAACCTCCCCCCTTCACCCAACCACCCCACTTCACCCAACCTCCCCACTTCACCCAACCACCCCACTTCACCCAACCTCCCCACTTCACCCAACCTCCCCACTTCACCCAACCTCCCCAGTTCACCCAACCTCCCCACTTCACCCAACCTCCCCACTTCACCCAACCTCCCCACTTCACCCAACCTCCCCACTCCACCCAACCACCCCACTTCACCCAACCTCCGCACTCCACCCAACCTCCCCACTCCACCCAAACTCCCCACTCCACCCAAACTCCCCACTCCACCCAAACTCCCCACTCCACCCAACCTCCCCACTCCACCCAACCTCCCCACTCCACCCAACCCCCCACTTCACTCAACTTCCCTACTTCACCCAACCTCCCCACTCCACCCAACCTACGCACTCCACCCAAACTTCGCAATTAACCCAACCTCCACACTTCACCAAACGCACAACTCCATCCAACATCCCCACTTCAAACTTCCGCACACCACCCAACCACTCCACTCCACCCAACTTCCGCACTCCACCCAACTTCCGCATTCCATCCAACATCCGCACTCCACCCAATCTCCGCACTCCACCCAACCTCCCCACTCCACCCATCCTCCCCACTCCACCCAACCTCCCCACTCCACCCAACCTTCCCATTCCACACAACCTCCCCACTCCACCAAGCCTCCCCACTCAACCCAACCTCCCCACTCCACCCAACCTCCTCATTTCACCCAGCCTCCCCACTCCACCCAACCTCCCAATTCCACTAAGCCTCCCCACTTCACCCAACCTCTCCACTCCACCCAACCTCCCCACTTAACCCAACCTCCGCACTCCACCCAACCTACGCATTCCAACCAACTTCCGCACTCCGCCCAACCTCCGCACTCCACCCAACTATTGCACTCCACCCAACTATTGCACTCCACCCAACTTCAGCACTCCACACAACTTCCGCACTCCACCCAACCTCCCCACTCCACCCAACCTCCCCACTGCACTCAACCTCCCCACTCAACCCAACCTCCCCACTCCACCCAACCTCCTCACTTCACCCAACCTCCCCATTTCACCCTACCTCCCCACTTCACCCAACCTCCCCCCTTCACCCAACCACCCCACTTCACCCAACCTCCCCACTTCACCCAACCACCCCACTTCACCCAACCTCCCCACTTCACCCAACCTCCCCACTTCACCCAACCTCCCCACTTCACCCAACCTCCCCACTTCACCCAACCTCCCCACTTCACCCAACCTCTCCACTTCACCCAACCTCCCCACTCCACCCAACCACCCCACTTCACCCAACCTCCGCACTCCACCCAACCTCCCCACTCCACCCAAACTCCCCACTCCACCCAAACTCCCCACTCCACCCAAACTCCCCACTCCACCCAACCTCCCCACTCCACCCAACCTCCCCACTCCACCCAACCCCCCACTTCACTCAACTTCCCTACTTCACCCAACCTCCCCACTCCACCCAACCTACGCACTCCACCCAAACTTCGCAATTAACCCAACCTCCACACTTCACCAAACGCACAACTCCATCCAACATCCCCACTTCAAACTTCCGCACATCACCCAACCACTCCACTCCACCCAACTTCCGCACTCCACCCAACTTCCGCATTCCATCCAACATCCGTACTCCACCCAATCTCCGCACTCCACCCAACCTCCCCACTCCACCCATCCTCCCCACTCCACCCAACCTCCCCACTCCACCCAACCTTCCCACTCCACACAACCTCCCCACTCCACCAAGCCTCCCCACTCAACCCAACCTCCCCACTCCACCCAACCTCCTCATTTCACCCAGCCTCCCCACTCCACCCAACCTCCCAATTCCACAAAGCCTCCCCACTCCACCCAACCTCCCCACTCCACCCAACCTCCCCACTGCCCTCATCCTCCCCACTGTACTCAACCTCCCCACTCCACCAAGCCTCCCCGCTCAACGCAACCTCCCCACTCCACCCAACCTCCCCACTTCACCCAACCTCCCCACTTCACCCAACCTCCCAATTCCACTATACCTCCGCACTCCACCCAACCTCCGCACTCAACCCAACCTCCCCACTTTACCCAACCTCCCCACTCCACCCAACCTCCCCACTCCACCAAAACTCCCCACTCCACCCAAACTCCCCACTCCACCCAAACTCCCCACTCCACCCAACCTCCCCCTCCACCCAACCTCCCCACTCCACCCAACCCCCCACTTCACTCAACATCCCTACTTCACCCAACCTCCCCACTCCACCCAACCTACGCACTCCACCCAAACTTCGCAATTAACCCAACCTTCACACCTCACCCAACGCACAACTCCATCCAACATCCCCACTTCAAACTTCCGCACACCACCCAACCACTCCACTCCACCCAACTTCCGCACTCCACCCAACTTCCGCATTCCATCCAACATCCGCACTCCATCCAACCTCCGCACTCCACCCAACCTCCCCACTCCACCCATCCTCCCCACTCCACCCAACCTCCCCACTCCATCCAACCTTCCCACTCCACACAACCTCCCCACTCCACCACACCTCCCCACTCAACCCAACCTCCGCACTCCACCCAACCTCCTCATTTCACCCAGCCTCCCCACTCCACCCAACCTCCCAATTTCACTAAGCCTCCCCACTTCACCCAACCTCCCCACTTCACCCAACCTCCCCACTTCACCCAACCTCCCCACTTCACCCAACCTCCCCACTTCACCCAACCACCCAATTCCACTACACCTCCGCATTCCACCCAACCTCCGCACTCAACCCAACCTCCCCACTTTACCCAACCTCCCCACTCCACCCAACCTCCCCACTACACCCAACCTCCCCACTCCACAATGCCTCCCCACTTCACCCAACCTCCCCACTTCACCCAACCTCCACACTTCACCCAACCTCCCCACTTCACCCAACCTCCCCACTTCACCCAACCTACCAATTCCACTATACCTCCGGACTCCAACCAACCTCTGCACTCAACCCAACCTCCCCACTTCACCCAACCTCCCCACTCCACCCAACCTCCCCACTTCACCCAACCTCCGCACTCCACCCAACCTACGCATTCCAACCAACTTCCGCACTCCGCCCAACCTCCGCACTCCACCCAACTATTGCACTCCACCCAACTTCAGCACTCCACACAACTTCCGCACTCCACCCAACCTCCCCACTCCACCCAACCTCCCCACTGCACTCAACCTCCCCACTGTACTCAACCTCCCCACTCCACCCAACCTTCCCACTCCCCACAGCCTCCCCACTCCACCAAGCCTCCCCGCTCAACCCAACTTCCCCACTCCACCCAACCTCCCCACTTTACCCAACCTCCCCACTTCACCCAACTTCCCAATTCCACTATACCTCCGCACTCCACCCAACCTCCGCACTCAACCCAACCTCCCCACTTTACCCAACCTCCCCACTCCACCCAACCTCCCCACTCCACCCAAACTCCCCACTCCCCCCAAACTCCACCCAAACTCCCCACTCCACCTAACCTCCCCACTCCACCCAACCTCCCCACTCCACCCAACCTACGCACTCCACCCAAACTTCGCAATTAACCCAACCTCCACACTTCACCCAACGCACAACTCCATCCAACATCCCCACTTCAAACTTCCGCACACCACCCAACCACTCCACTCCACCCAACTTCCGCACTCCACCCAACTTCCGTATTCCATCCAACATCCGCACTCGACCCAACCTACGCACTCCACCCAACCTCCCCACTCCACCCATCCTCCCCACTCCACCCAACCTCCCCACTCCACCCAACCTTCCCACTCCACACAACCTCCCCACTCCACCAAGCATCACCACTCAACCCAACCTCCCCACTCCACCCAACCTCCTCATTTCACCCAGCCTCCCCACTCCACCCAACCTCCCAATTCCACTAAGCCTCCCCACTTCACCCAACCTCCCCACTTCACCCAACCTCCCCACTCCACCCAACCTCCCCACTTCACCCAACCTCCGCACTCCACCCAACCTACGCACTCCAACCAACTTCCGCACTCCGCCCAACCTCCGCACTCCACCCAACTATTGCACTCCACCCAACTTCAGCCCTTCACACAACTTCCGCACTCCACCCAACCTCCCCACTCCACCCAACCTCCCCACTGCACTCAACCTCCCCACTCAACCCAACCTCCCCACTCCACACAACCTCCTCACTTCACCCGGCCTCCCCACTCCACCCAACCTCCCCTCTCCACCCAACCTCCCCACGCCACCCAACCTCCCCACTTCACTCAACCTCCCCAATCCACTCAACCTCACCACTCCACCCAACCTTCCAAATCCACACTACCTCCCCACTCCACCAAACCTCCCCACCCATCCCAATCTCCCCACTCCACCCAACCTCCTCACTTCACCCAACCTCCCAATTCCAGTAAGCCTCCCCACTTCACCCAACCTCCCCACTTCACCCAACCTCCCCACTGCACCCAACTTCCCCACCTCACCCAACTTCCCCACTTCACCCAACCTCCCAATTCCACTATACCTCCGCACTCCACCCAATCTCCCCACTCAACCCAACCTCTCCACTCCACACAACCTCCTCACTTCACCCAACCTCACCATTTCACCCAACCTCCCCACTTCACCCAACCTCCCCCCTTCACCCAACCACCCCACTTCACCCAACCACCCCACTTCACCCAACCTCCCCACTTCACCCAACCACCCCACTTCACCCAACCTCCCCACTTCACCCAACCTCCCCACTTCACCCAACCTCCCCACTTCACCCAACCTCCCCACTTCACCCAACCTCCCCACTTCACCCAACCTCCCCACTCCACCCAACCACCCCACTTCACCCAACCTCCGCACTCCACCCAACCTCCCCACTCCACCCAAACTCCCCACTCCACCCAAACTCCCCACTCCACCCAAACTCCCCACTCCACCCAACCTCCCCACTCCACCCAACCTCCCCACCCCACTTCACTCAACTTCCCTACTTCACCCAACCTCCCCACTCCACCCAACCTACGCACTCCACCCAAACTTCGCAATTAACCCAACCTCCACACTTCACCCAACGCACAACTCCATCCAACATCCCCACTTCAAACTTCCGCACACCACCCAACCACTCCACTCCACCCAACTTCCGCACTCCACCCAACTTCCGCATTCCATCCAACATCCGAACTCCACCCAATCTCCGCACTCCACCCAACCTCCCCACTCCACCCAACCTCCCCACTCCACCCAACCTCCTCACTTCACCCAGCCTCCCCACTCCACCCAACCTCCCCTCTCCACCCAACCTCCCCACGTCACCCAACCTCCCCTCTTCACCCAACCTCCCAATTCCACTATACCTCCGCACTCCACCCAATCTCCCCACTCAACCCAACCTCTCCACTCCACACAACCTCCTCACTTCACCCAACCTCCCCATTTCACCCAACCTCCCCACTTCACCCAACCTCCCCCCTTCACCCAACCACCCCACTTCACCCAACCTCCCCACTTCACCCAACCACCCCACTTCACCCAACCTCCCCACTTCACCCAACCTCCACACTTCACCCAACCTCCCCAGTTCACCCAACCTCCCCACTTCACCCAACCTCCCCACTTCACCCAACCTCCCCACTTCACCCAACCTCCCCACTCCACCCAACCACCCCACTTCACCCAACCTCCGCACTCCACCCAACCTCCCCACTCCACCCAAACTCCCCACTCCACCCAAACTCCCCACTCCACCCAAACTCCCCACTCCACCCAACCTCCCCACTCCACCCAACCTCCCCACCCCACTTCACTCAACTTCCCTACTTCACCCAACCTCCCCACTCCACCCAACCTACGCACTCCACCCAAACTTCGCAATTAACCCAACCTCCACACTTCACCCAACGCACAACTCCATCCAACATCCCCACTTCAAACTTCCGCACACCACCCAACCACTCCACTCCACCCAACTTCCGCACTCCACCCAACTTCCGCATTCCATCCAACATCCGAACTCCACCCAATCTCCGCACTCCACCCAACCTCCCCACTCCACCCAACCTCCCCACTCCACCCAACCTCCTCACTTCACCCAGCCTCCCCACTCCACCCAACCTCCCCTCTCCACCCAACCTCCCCACGTCACCCAACCTCCCCTCTTCACCCAACCTCCCAATTCCACTATACCTCCGCACTCCACCCAATCTCCCCACTCAACCCAACCTCTCCACTCCACACAACCTCCTCACTTCACCCAACCTCCCCATTTCACCCAACCTCCCCACTTCACCCAACCTCCCCCCTTCACCCAACCACCCCACTTCACCCAACCTCCCCACTTCACCCAACCACCCCACTTCACCCAACCTCCCCACTTCACCCAACCTCCACACTTCACCCAACCTCCCCAGTTCACCCAACCTCCCCACTTCACCCAACCTCCCCACTTCACCCAACCTCCCCACTTCACCCAACCTCCCCACTCCACCCAACCACCCCACTTCACCCAACCTCCGCACTCCACCCAACCTCCCCACTCCACCCAAACTCCCCACTCCACCCAAACTCCCCACTCCACCCAAACTCCCCACTCCACCCAACCTCCCCACTCCACCCAACCTCCCCACTCCACCCAATCCCCCACTTCACTCAACTTCCCTACTTCACCCAACCTCCCCACTCCACCCAACCTACGCACTCCACCCAAACTTCGCAATTAACCCAACCTCCACACTTCACCAAACGCACAACTCCATCCAACATCCCCACTTCAAACTTCCGCACACCACCCAACCACTCCACTCCACCCAACTTCCGCACTCCACCCAACTTCCGCATTCCATCCAACATCCGCACTCCACCCAATCTCCGCACTCCACCCAACCTCCCCACTCCACCCATCCTCCCCACTCCACCCAACCTCCACACTCCACCCAACCTTCCCACTCCACACAACCTCCCCACTCCACCAAGCCTCCCCACTCAACCCAACCTCCCCACTCCACCCAACCTCCTCATTTCACCCAGCCTCCCCACTCCACCCAACCTCCCAATTCCACTAAGCCTCCCCACTTAACCCAACCTCCGCACTCCACCCAACCTACGCATTCCAACCAACTTCCGCACTCCGCCCAACCTCCGCACTCCACCCAACTATTGCACTCCACCCAACTTCAGCACTCCACACAACTTCCGCACTCCACCCAACCTCCCCACTCCACCCAACCTCCCCACTGCACTCAACCTCCCCACTCAATCCAACCTCCCCACTCCACCCAACCTCCCCACTTCACCCAACCTCCCCACTTCACCCAACCTCCCCACTTCACCCAACCTACCAATTCCACTATACCTCCGGATTCCAAACCAACCTCTGCACTCAACCCAACCTCCCCACTTCACCCAACCTCCCCACTCCACCCAACTTCCCCACTTCACCCAACCTCCCCACTTCACCCAACCTCCCCACTTCACCCAACCTCCCCACTTCACCCAACCTACCAATTCCACTATACCTCCGGACTCCAAACCAACCTCTGCACTCAACCCAACCTCCCCACTCCACCCAACCTCCCCACTTCACCCAACCTCCCCACTCCACCCAACCTCCTCATTTCACCCAGCCTCCCCACTCCACCCAACCTCCTAATTCCACTAAGCCTCCCCACTTCACCCAACCTCCCCACTTCACCCAACCTCCCCACTCCACCCAACCTCCCCACTTCACCCAACCTCCGCACTCCACCCAACCTACGCACTCCAACCAACTTCCGCACTCCGCCCAACCTCCGCACTCCACCCAACTATTGCACTCCACCCAACTTCAGCCCTTCACACAACTTCCGCACTCCACCCAACCTCCCCACTCCACCCAACCTCCCCACTGCACTCAACCTCCCCACTCAACCCAACCTCCCCACTCCACACAACCTCCTCACTTCACCCAGCCTCCCCACTCCACCCAACCTCCCCTCTCCACCCAACCTCCCCACGTCACCCAACCTCCCCACTTCACTCAACCTCCCCAATCCACTCAACCTCACCACTCCACCCAACCTTCCAAATCCACACAACCTCCCCACTCCACCAAACCTCCCCACTCATCCCAATCTCCCCACTCCACCCAACCTCCTCACTTCACCCAACCTCCCAATTCCAGTAAGCCTCCCCACTTCACCCAACCTCCCCACTTCACCCAACCTCCCCACTGCACCCAACTTCCCCACTTCACCCAACTTCCCCACTTCACCCAACCTCCCAATTCCACTATACCTCCGCACTCCACCCAATCTCCCCACTCAACCCAACCTCTCCACTCCACACAACCTCCTCACTTCACCCAACCTCACCATTTCACCCAACCTCCCCACTTCACCCAACCTCCCCCCTTCACCCAACCACCCCACTTCACCCAACCACCCCACTTCACCCAACCTCCCCACTTTACCCAACCACCCCACTTCACCCAACCTCCCCACTTCACCCAACCTCCCCACTTCACCCAACCTCCCCACTTCACCCAAACTCCCCACTTCACCCAACCTCCCCACTTCACCCAACCTCCCCACTTCACCCAACCTCCCCACTCCACCCAACCACCCCACTTCACCCAACCTCCGCACTCCACCCAACCTCCCCACTCCACCCAAACTCCCCACTCCACCCAAACTCCCCACTCCACCCAAACTCCCCACTCCACCCAACCTCCCCACTCCACCCAACCACCCCACTTCACCCAACCTCCCCACTTCACCCAACCTCCACACTTCACCCAACCTCCCCAGTTCACCCAACCTCCCCACTTCACCCAACCTCCCCACTTCACCCAACCTCCCCACTTCACCCAACCTCCCCACTCCACCCAACCACCCCACTTCACCCAACCTCCGCACTCCACCCAACCTCCCCACTCCACCCAAACTCCCCACTCCACCCAAACTCCCCACTCCACCCAAACTCCCCACTCCACCCAACCTCCCCACTCCACCCAACCTCCCCACTCCACCCAATCCCCCACTTCACTCAACTTCCCTACTTCACCCAACCTCCCCACTCCACCCAACCTACGCACTCCACCCAAACTTCGCAATTAACCCAACCTCCACACTTCACCAAACGCACAACTCCATCCAACATCCCCACTTCAAACTTCCGCACACCACCCAACCACTCCACTCCACCCAACTTCCGCACTCCACCCAACTTCCGCATTCCATCCAACATCCGCACTCCACCCAATCTCCGCACTCCACCCAACCTCCCCACTCCACCCATCCTCCCCACTCCACCCAACCTCCACACTCCACCCAACCTTCCCACTCCACACAACCTCCCCACTCCACCAAGCCTCCCCACTCAACCCAACCTCCCCACTCCACCCAACCTCCTCATTTCACCCAGCCTCCCCACTCCACCCAACCTCCCAATTCCACTAAGCCTCCCCACTTAACCCAACCTCCGCACTCCACCCAACCTACGCATTCCAACCAACTTCCGCACTCCGCCCAACCTCCGCACTCCACCCAACTATTGCACTCCACCCAACTTCAGCACTCCACACAACTTCCGCACTCCACCCAACCTCCCCACTCCACCCAACCTCCCCACTGCACTCAACCTCCCCACTCAACCCAACCTCCCCACTCCACCCAACCTCCCCACTTCACCCAACCTCCCCACTTCACCCAACCTCCCCACTTCACCCAACCTACCAATTCCACTATACCTCCGGATTCCAAACCAACCTCTGCACTCAACCCAACCTCCCCACTTCACCCAACCTCCCCACTCCACCCAACTTCCCCACTTCACCCAACCTCCCCACTTCACCCAACCTCCCCACTTCACCCAACCTCCCCACTTCACCCAACCTACCAATTCCACTATACCTCCGGACTCCAAACCAACCTCTGCACTCAACCCAACCTCCCCACTCCACCCAACCTCCCCACTTCACCCAACCTCCCCACTCCACCCAACCTCCTCATTTCACCCAGCCTCCCCACTCCACCCAACCTCCCAATTCCACTAAGCCTCCCCACTTCACCCAACCTCCCCACTTCACCCAACCTCCCCACTCCACCCAACCTCCCCACTTCACCCAACCTCCGCACTCCACCCAACCTACGCACTCCAACCAACTTCCGCACTCCGCCCAACCTCCGCACTCCACCCAACTATTGCACTCCACCCAACTTCAGCCCTTCACACAACTTCCGCACTCCACCCAACCTCCCCACTCCACCCAACCTCCCCACTGCACTCAACCTCCCCACTCAACCCAACCTCCCCACTCCACACAACCTCCTCACTTCACCCAGCCTCCCCACTCCACCCAACCTCCCCTCTCCACCCAACCTCCCCACGTCACCCAACCTCCCCACTTCACTCAACCTCCCCAATCCACTCAACCTCACCACTCCACCCAACCTTCCAAATCCACACAACCTCCCCACTCCACCAAACCTCCCCACTCATCCCAATCTCCCCACTCCACCCAACCTCCTCACTTCACCCAACCTCCCAATTCCAGTAAGCCTCCCCACTTCACCCAACCTCCCCACTTCACCCAACCTCCCCACTGCACCCAACTTCCCCACTTCACCCAACTTCCCCACTTCACCCAACCTCCCAATTCCACTATACCTCCGCACTCCACCCAATCTCCCCACTCAACCCAACCTCTCCACTCCACACAACCTCCTCACTTCACCCAACCTCACCATTTCACCCAACCTCCCCACTTCACCCAACCTCCCCCCTTCACCCAACCACCCCACTTCACCCAACCACCCCACTTCACCCAACCTCCCCACTTTACCCAACCACCCCACTTCACCCAACCTCCCCACTTCACCCAACCTCCCCACTTCACCCAACCTCCCCACTTCACCCAAACTCCCCACTTCACCCAACCTCCCCACTTCACCCAACCTCCCCACTTCACCCAACCTCCCCACTCCACCCAACCACCCCACTTCACCCAACCTCCGCACTCCACCCAACCTCCCCACTCCACCCAAACTCCCCACTCCACCCAAACTCCCCACTCCACCCAAACTCCCCACTCCACCCAACCTCCCCACTCCACCCAACCTCCCCACTCCACCCAACCCCCCACTTCACTCAACTTCCCTACTTCACCCAACCTCCCCACTCCACCCAACCTACGCACTCCACCCAAACTTCGCAATTAACCCAACCTCCACACTTCACCCAACTCACAACTCCATCCAACATCCCCACTTCAAACTTCCGCACACCACCCAACCACTCCACTCCACCCAACTTCCGCACTCCACCCAACTTCCGCATTCCATCCAACATCCGAACTCCACCCAATCTGCGCACTCCACCCAACCTCCCCACTCCACCCAACCTCCCCACTCCACCCAACCTCCTCACTTCACCCAGCCTCCCCACTCCACCCAACCTCCCCTCTCCACCCAACCTCCCCACGTCACCCAACCTCCCCACTTCACCCAACCTCCCAATTCCACTATACCTCCGCACTCCACCCAATCTCCCCACTCAACCCAACCTCTCCACTCCACACAACCTCCTCACTTCACCCAACCTCCCCATTTCACCCAACCTCCCCACTTCACCCAACCTCCCCCCTTCACCCAACCACCCCACTTCACCCAACCTCCCCACTTCACCCAACCACCCCACTTCACCCAACCTCCCCACTTCACCCAACCTCCCCACTTCACCCAACCTCCCCAGTTCACCCAACCTCCCCACTTCACCCAACCTCCCCACTTCACCCAACCTCCCCACTTCACCCAACCTCCCCACTCCACCCAACCACCCCACTTCACCCAACCTCCGCACTCCACCCAACCTCCCCACTCCACCCAAACTCCCCACTCCACCCAAACTCCCCACTCCACCCAAACTCCCCACTCCACCCAACCTCCCCACTCCACCCAACCTCCCCACTCCACCCAACCCCCCACTTCACTCAACTTCCCTACTTCACCCAACCTCCCCACTCCACCCAACCTACGCACTCCACCCAAACTTCGCAATTAACCCAACCTCCACACTTCACCAAACGCACAACTCCATCCAACATCCCCACTTCAAACTTCCGCACACCACCCAACCACTCCACTCCACCCAACTTCCGCACTCCACCCAACTTCCGCATTCCATCCAACATCCGCACTCCACCCAATCTCCGCACTCCACCCAACCTCCCCACTCCACCCATCCTCCCCACTCCACCCAACCTCCCCACTCCACCCAACCTTCCCATTCCACACAACCTCCCCACTCCACCAAGCCTCCCCACTCAACCCAACCTCCCCACTCCACCCAACCTCCTCATTTCACCCAGCCTCCCCACTCCACCCAACCTCCCAATTCCACTAAGCCTCCCCACTTCACCCAACCTCTCCACTCCACCCAACCTCCCCACTTAACCCAACCTCCGCACTCCACCCAACCTACGCATTCCAACCAACTTCCGCACTCCGCCCAACCTCCGCACTCCACCCAACTATTGCACTCCACCCAACTATTGCACTCCACCCAACTTCAGCACTCCACACAACTTCCGCACTCCACCCAACCTCCCCACTCCACCCAACCTCCCCACTGCACTCAACCTCCCCACTCAACCCAACCTCCCCACTCCACCCAACCTCCTCACTTCACCCAACCTCCCCATTTCACCCTACCTCCCCACTTCACCCAACCTCCCCCCTTCACCCAACCACCCCACTTCACCCAACCTCCCCACTTCACCCAACCACCCCACTTCACCCAACCTCCCCACTTCACCCAACCTCCCCACTTCACCCAACCTCCCCACTTCACCCAACCTCCCCACTTCACCCAACCTCCCCACTTCACCCAACCTCTCCACTTCACCCAACCTCCCCACTCCACCCAACCACCCCACTTCACCCAACCTCCGCACTCCACCCAACCTCCCCACTCCACCCAAACTCCCCACTCCACCCAAACTCCCCACTCCACCCAAACTCCCCACTCCACCCAACCTCCCCACTCCACCCAACCTCCCCACTCCACCCAACCCCCCACTTCACTCAACTTCCCTACTTCACCCAACCTCCCCACTCCACCCAACCTACGCACTCCACCCAAACTTCGCAATTAACCCAACCTCCACACTTCACCAAACGCACAACTCCATCCAACATCCCCACTTCAAACTTCCGCACATCACCCAACCACTCCACTCCACCCAACTTCCGCACTCCACCCAACTTCCGCATTCCATCCAACATCCGTACTCCACCCAATCTCCGCACTCCACCCAACCTCCCCACTCCACCCATCCTCCCCACTCCACCCAACCTCCCCACTCCACCCAACCTTCCCACTCCACACAACCTCCCCACTCCACCAAGCCTCCCCACTCAACCGAACCTCCCCACTCCACCCAACCTCCTCATTTCACCCAGCCTCCCCACTCCACCCAACCTCCCAATTCCACAAAGCCTCCCCACTCCACCCAACCTCCCCACTCCACCCAACCTCCCCACTGCCCTCATCCTCCCCACTGTACTCAACCTCCCCACTCCACCAAGCCTCCCCGCTCAACGCAACCTCCCCACTCCACCCAACCTCCCCACTTCACCCAACCTCCCCACTTCACCCAACCTCCCAATTCCACTATACCTCCGCACTCCACCCAACCTCCGCACTCAACCCAACCTCCCCACTTTACCCAACCTCCCCACTCCACCCAACCTCCCCACTCCACCAAAACTCCCCACTCCACCCAAACTCCCCACTCCACCCAAACTCCCCACTCCACCCAACCTCCCCCTCCACCCAACCTCCCCACTCCACCCAACCCCCCACTTCACTCAACATCCCTACTTCACCCAACCTCCCCACTCCACCCAACCTACGCACTCCACCCAAACTTCGCAATTAACCCAACCTTCACACCTCACCCAACGCACAACTCCATCCAACATCCCCACTTCAAACTTCCGCACACCACCCAACCACTCCACTCCACCCAACTTCCGCACTCCACCCAACTTCCGCATTCCATCCAACATCCGCACTCCATCCAACCTCCGCACTCCACCCAACCTCCCCACTCCACCCATCCTCCCCACTCCACCCAACCTCCCCACTCCATCCAACCTTCCCACTCCACACAACCTCCCCACTCCACCACACCTCCCCACTCAACCCAACCTCCGCACTCCACCCAACCTCCTCATTTCACCCAGCCTCCCCACTCCACCCAACCTCCCAATTTCACTAAGCCTCCCCACTTCACCCAACCTCCCCACTTCACCCAACCTCCCCACTTCACCCAACCTCCCCACTTCACCCAACCTCCCCACTTCACCCAACCACCCAATTCCACTACACCTCCGCATTCCACCCAACCTCCGCACTCAACCCAACCTCCCCACTTTACCCAACCTCCCCACTCCACCCAACCTCCCCACTACACCCAACCTCCCCACTCCACAATGCCTCCCCACTTCACCCAACCTCCCCACTTCACCCAACCTCCACACTTCACCCAACCTCCCCACTTCACCCAACCTCCCCACTTCACCCAACCTACCAATTCCACTATACCTCCGGACTCCAACCAACCTCTGCACTCAACCCAACCTCCCCACTTCACCCAACCTCCCCACTCCACCCAACCTCCCCACTTCACCCAACCTCCGCACTCCACCCAACCTACGCATTCCAACCAACTTCCGCACTCCGCCCAACCTCCGCACTCCACCCAACTATTGCACTCCACCCAACTTCAGCACTCCACACAACTTCCGCACTCCACCCAACCTCCCCACTCCACCCAACCTCCCCACTGCACTCAACCTCCCCACTGTACTCAACCTCCCCACTCCACCCAACCTTCCCACTCCCCACAGCCTCCCCACTCCACCAAGCCTCCCCGCTCAACCCAACTTCCCCACTCCACCCAACCTCCCCACTTTACCCAACCTCCCCACTTCACCCAACTTCCCAATTCCACTATACCTCCGCACTCCACCCAACCTCCGCACTCAACCCAACCTCCCCACTTTACCCAACCTCCCCACTCCACCCAACCTCCCCACTCCACCCAAACTCCCCACTCCCCCCAAACTCCACCCAAACTCCCCACTCCACCCAACCTCCCCACTCCACCCAACCTCCCCACTCCACCCAACCTACGCACTCCACCCAAACTTCGCAATTAACCCAACCTCCACACTTCACCCAACGCACAACTCCATCCAACATCCCCACTTCAAACTTCCGCACACCACCCAACCACTCCACTCCACCCAACTTCCGCACTCCACCCAACTTCCGTATTCCATCCAACATCCGCACTCGACCCAACCTACGCACTCCACCCAACCTCCCCACTCCACCCATCCTCCCCACTCCACCCAACCTCCCCACTCCACCCAACCTTCCCACTCCACACAACCTCCCCACTCCACCAAGCATCACCACTCAACCCAACCTCCCCACTCCACCCAACCTCCTCATTTCACCCAGCCTCCCCACTCCACCCAACCTCCCAATTCCACTAAGCCTCCCCACTTCACCCAACCTCCCCACTTCACCCAACCTCCCCACTCCACCCAACCTCCCCACTTCACCCAACCTCCGCACTCCACCCAACCTACGCACTCCAACCAACTTCCGCACTCCGCCCAACCTCCGCACTCCACCCAACTATTGCACTCCACCCAACTTCAGCCCTTCACACAACTTCCGCACTCCACCCAACCTCCCCACTCCACCCAACCTCCCCACTGCACTCAACCTCCCCACTCAACCCAACCTCCCCACTCCACACAACCTCCTCACTTCACCCGGCCTCCCCACTCCACCCAACCTCCCCTCTCCACCCAACCTCCCCACGCCACCCAACCTCCCCACTTCACTCAACCTCCCCAATCCACTCAACCTCACCACTCCACCCAACCTTCCAAATCCACACTACCTCCCCACTCCACCAAACCTCCCCACCCATCCCAATCTCCCCACTCCACCCAACCTCCTGACTTCACCCAACCTCCCAATTCCAGTAAGCCTCCCCACTTCACCCAACCTCCCCACTTCACCCAACCTCCCCACTGCACCCAACTTCCCCACCTCACCCAACTTCCCCACTTCACCCAACCTCCCAATTCCACTATACCTCCGCACTCCACCCAATCTCCCCACTCAACCCAACCTCTCCACTCCACATAACCTCCTCACTTCACCCAACCTCACCATTTCACCCAACCTCCCCACTTCACCCAACCTCCCCCCTTCACCCAACCACCCCACTTCACCCAACCACCCCACTTCACCCAACCTCCCCACTTCACCCAACCACCCCACTTCACCCAACCTCCCCACTTCACCCAACCTCCCCACTTCACCCAACCTCCCCACTTCACCCAACCTCCCCACTTCACCCAACCTCCCCACTTCACCCAACCTCCCCACTTCACCCAACCTCCCCACTCCACCCAACCACCCCACTTCACCCAACCTCCGCACTCCACCCAACCTCCCCACTCCACCCAAACTCCCCACTCCACCCAAACTCCCCACTCCACCCAAACTCCCCACTCCACCCAACCTCCCCACTCCACCCAACCTCCCCACCCCACTTCACTCAACTTCCCTACTTCACCCAACCTCCCCACTCCACCCAACCTACGCACTCCACCCAAACTTCGCAATTAACCCAACCTCCACACTTCACCCAACGCACAACTCCATCCAACATCCCCACTTCAAACTTCCGCACACCACCCAACCACTCCACTCCACCCAACTTCCGCACTCCACCCAACTTCCGCATTCCATCCAACATCCGAACTCCACCCAATCTCCGCACTCCACCCAACCTCCCCACTCCACCCAACCTCCCCACTCCACCCAACCTCCTCACTTCACCCAGCCTCCCCACTCCACCCAACCTCCCCTCTCCACCCAACCTCCCCACGTCACCCAACCTCCCCTCTTCACCCAACCTCCCAATTCCACTATACCTCCGCACTCCACCCAATCTCCCCACTCAACCCAACCTCTCCACTCCACACAACCTCCTCACTTCACCCAACCTCCCCATTTCACCCAACCTCCCCACTTCACCCAACCTCCCCCATTCACCCAACCACCCCACTTCACCCAACCTCCCCACTTCACCCAACCACCCCACTTCACCCAACCTCCCCACTTCACCCAACCTCCACACTTCACCCAACCTCCCCAGTTCACCCAACCTCCCCACTTCACCCAACCTCCCCACTTCACCCAACCTCCCCACTTCACCCAACCTCCCCACTCCACCCAACCACCCCACTTCACCCAACCTCCGCACTCCACCCAACCTCCCCACTCCACCCAAACTCCCCACTCCACCCAAACTCCCCACTCCACCCAAACTCCCCACTCCACCCAACCTCCCCACTCCACCCAACCTCCCCACTCCACCCAATCCCCCACTTCACTCAACTTCCCTACTTCACCCAACCTCCCCACTCCACCCAACCTACGCACTCCACCCAAACTTCGCAATTAACCCAACCTCCACACTTCACCAAACGCACAACTCCATCCAACATCCCCACTTCAAACTTCCGCACACCACACAACCACTCCACTCCACCCAACTTCCGCACTCCACCCAACTTCCGCATTCCATCCAACATCCGCACTCCACCCAATCTCCGCACTCCACCCAACCTCCCCACTCCACCCATCCTCCCCACTCCACCCAACCTCCACTCTCCACCCAACCTTCCCACTCCACACAACCTCCCCACTCCACCAAGCCTCCCCACTCAACCCAACCTCCCCACTCCACCCAACCTCCTCATTTCACCCAGCCTCCCCACTCCACCCAACCTCCCAATTCCACTAAGCCTCCCCACTTCACCCAACCTCCCCACTCCACCCAACCTCCCCACTTAACCCAACCTCCGCACTCCACCCAACCTACGCATTCCAACCAACTTCCGCACTCCGCCCAACCTCCGCACTCCACCCAACTATTGCACTCCACCCAACTTCAGCACTCCACACAACTTCCGCACTCCACCCAACCTCCCCACTCCACCCAACCTCCCCACTGCACTCAACCTCCCCACTCAACCCAACCTCCCCACTCCACCCAACCTCCCCACTTCACCCAACCTCCCCACTTCACCCAACCTCCCCACTTCACCCAACCTACCAATTCCACTATACCTCCGGACTCCAAACCAACCTCTGCACTCAACCCAACCTCCCCACTTCACCCAACCTCCCCACTCCACCCAACTTCCCCACTTCACCCAACCTCCCCACTCCACCCAACTTCCCCACTTCACCCAACCTCCCCACTTCACCCAACCTCCCCACTTCACCCAACCTCCCCACTTCACCCAACCTACCAATTCCACTATACCTCCGGACTCCAAACCAACCTCTGCACTCAACCCAACCTCCCCACTCCACCCAACCTCCCCACTTCACCCAACCTCCCCACTCCACCCAACCTCCTCATTTCACCCAGCCTCCCCACTCCACCCAACCTCCCAATTCCACTAAGCCTCCCCACTTCACCCAACCTTCCCACTTCACCCAACCTCCCCACTTCACCCAACCTCCCCACTTCACCCAACCTCCCCACTTCACCCAACCACCCAATTCCACTACACCTCCGCATTCCACCCAACATCCGCACTCAACCCAACCTCCCCACTTTACCCAACCTCCCCACTCCACCCAACCTCCCCACTTCACCCAACCTCCCCACTCCACAATGCCTCCCCACTTCACCCAACCTCCCCACTTCACCCAACCTCCACACTTCACCCAACCTCCCCACTTCACCCAACCTCCCCACTTCACCCAACCTACCAATTCCACTATACCTCCGGACTCCAACCAACCTCTGCACTCAACCCAACCTCCCCACTTCACCCAACCTCCCCACTCCACCCAACCTCCCCACTTCACCCAACCTCCGCACTCCACCCAACCTACGCATTCCAACCAACTTCCGCACTCCGCCCAACCTCCGCACTCCACCCAACTATTGCACTCCACCCAACTTCAGCACTCCACACAACTTCCGCACTCCACCCAACCTCCCCACTCCACCCAACCTCCCCACTGCACTCAACCTCCCCACTGTACTCAACCTCCCCACTCCACCCAACCTTCCCACTCCACACAACCTCCCCACTCCACCAAGCCTCCCCGCTCAACCCAACTTCCCCACTCCACCCAACCTCCCCACTTCACCCAACCTCCCCACTTCACCCAACTTCCCAATTCCACTATACCTCCGCACTCCACCCAACCTCCGCACTCAACCCAACCTCCCCACTTTACCCAACCTCCCCACTCCACCCAACCTCCCCACTCCACCCAAACTCCCCACTCCCCCCAAACTCCCCACTCCACCCAAACTCCCCACTCCACCCAACCTCCCCACTCCACCCAACCTCCCCACTCCACCCAACCTACGCACTCCACCCAAACTTCGCAATTAACCCAACCTCCACACTTCACCCAACGCACAAATCCATCCAACATCCCCACTTCAAACTTCTGCACACCACCCAACCACTCCACTCCACCCAACTTCCGCACTCCACCCAACTTCCGTATTCCATCCAACATCCGCACTCCACCCAACCTCCGCACTCCACCCAACCTCCCCACTCCACCCATCCTCCCCACTCCACCCAACCTCCCCACTCCACCCAACCTTCCCACTCCACACAACCTCCCCACTCCACCAAGCATCCCCACTCAACCCAACCTCCCCACTCCACCCAACCTCCTCATTTCACCCAGCCTCCCCACTCCACCCAACCTCCCAATTCCACTAAGCCTCCCCACTTCACCCAACCTCCCCACTTCACCCAACCTCCCCACTCCACCCAACCTCCCCACTTCACCCAACCTCCGCACTCCACCCAACCTACGCACTCCAACCAACTTCCGCACTCCGCCCAACCTCCGCACTCCACCCAACTATTGCACTCCACCCAACTTCAGCACTCCACACAACTTCCGCACTCCACCCAACCTCCCCACTCCACCCAACCTCCCCACTGCACTCATCCTCCCCACTGTACTCAACCTCCCCACTCCACCCAACCTTCCCACTCCACACAACCTCCCCACTCCACCAAGCCTCCCCGCTCAACCCAACCTCCCCACTCCACCCAACCTCCCCACTTCACCCAACCTCCCCACTTCACCCAACCTCCCAATTCCACTATACTTCCGCACTCCACCCAACCTCCGCACTCAACCCAACCTCCCCACTTTACCCAACCTCCCCACTCCACCCAACCTCCCCACTCCACCCAAACTCCCCACTCCACCCAAACTCCCCACTCCACCCAAACTGCCCACTCCACCCAACCTCCCCACTCCACCCAACCTCCCCACTCCACCCAACCCCCCACTTCACTCAACTTCCCTACTTCACCCAACCTCCCCACTCCACCCAACCTACGCACTCCACCCAAACTTCGCAATTAACCCAACCTCCACACTTCACCCAACGCACAACTCCATCCAACATCCCCACTTCAAACTTCCGCACACCACCCAACCACTCCACTCCACCCAACTTCCGCACTCCACCCAACTTCCGCATTCCATCCAACATCCGCACTCCACCCAACCTCCGCACTCCACCCAACCTCCCCACTCCACCCATCCTCCCCACTCCACCCAACCTCCCCACTCCACCCAACCTTCCCACTCCACACAACCTCCCCACTCCACCACACCTTCCCACTCAACCCAACCTCCCCACTCCACCCAACCTCCCCACTCCACCCAACCTCCCCACTGCACTCAACCTCCCCACTGTACTCAACCTCCCCACTCCACCCAACCTTCCCACTCCACACAACCTCCCCACTCCACCAAGCCTCCCCGCTCAACCCAACTTCCCCACTCCACCCAACCTCCCCACTTCACCCAACCTCCCCACTTCACCCAACTTCCGAATTCCACTATACCTCCGCACTCCACCCAACCTCCGCACTCAACCCAACCTCCCCACTTTACCCAACCTCCCCACTCCACCCAACCTCCCCACTCCACCCAAACTCCCCACTCCCCCCAAACTCCCCACTCCACCCAAACTCCCCACTCCACCCAACCTCCCCACTCCACCCAACCTCCCCACTCCACCCAACCTACGCACTCCACCCAAACTTCGCAATTAACCCAACCTCCACACTTCACCCAACGCACAAATCCATCCAACATCCCCACTTCAAACTTCCGCACACCACCCAACCACTCCACTCCACCCAACTTCCGCACTCCACCCAACTTCCGTATTCCATCCAACATCCGCACTCCACCCAACCTCCGCACTCCACCCAACCTCCCCACTCCACCCATCCTCCCCACTCCACCCAACCTCCCCACTCCACCCAACCTTCCCACTCCACACAACCTCCCCACTCCACCAAGCATCCCCACTCAACCCAACCTCCCCACTCCACCCAACCTCCTCATTTCACCCAGCCTCCCCACTCCACCCAACCTCCCAATTCCACTAAGCCTCCCCACTTCACCCAACCTCCCCACTTCACCCAACCTCCCCACTCCACCCAACCTCCCCACTTCACCCAACCTCCGCACTCCACCCAACCTACGCACTCCAACCAACTTCAGCACTCCGCCCAACCTCCGCACTCCACCCAACTATTGCACTCCACCCAACTTCAGCACTCCACACAACTTCCGCACTCCACCCAACCTCCCCACTCCACCCAACCTCCCCACTGCACTCATCCTCCCCACTGTACTCAACCTCCCCACTCCACCCAACCTTCCCACTCCACACAACCTCCCCACTCCACCAAGCCTCCCCGCTCAACCCAACCTCCCCACTCCACCCAACCTCCCCACTTCACCCAACCTCCCCACTTCACCCAACCTCCCAATTCCACTATACCTCCGCACTCCACCCAACCTCCGCACTCAACCCAACCTCCCCACTTTACACAACCTCCCCACTCCACCCAACCTCCCCACTCCACCCAAACTCCCCACTCCACCCAAACTCCCCACTCCACCCAAACTCCCCACTCCACCCAACCTCCCCACTCCACCCAACCTCCCCACTCCACCCAACCCCCCACTTCACTCAACTTCCCTACTTCACCCAACCTCCCCACTCCACCCAACCTACGCACTCCACCCAAACTTCGCAATTAACCCAACCTCCACACTTCACCCAACCTCCCCACTCCACCCAACCTCCCCACTTCACCCAACCTCCGCACTCCACCCAACCTACGCACTCCAACCAACTTCCGCACTCCGCCCAACCTCCGCACTCCACCCAACTATTGCACTCCACCCAACTTCAGCACTCCACACAACTTCCGCACTCCACCCAACCTCCCCACTCCACCCAACCTCCCCACTGCACTCATCCTCCCCACTGTACTCAACCTCCCCACTCCACCCAACCTTCCCACTCCACACAACCTCCCCACTCCACCAAGCCTCCCCGCTCAACCCAACCTCCCCACTCCACCCAACCTCCCCACTTCACCCAACCTCCCCACTTCACCCAACCTCCCAATTCCACTATACTTCCGCACTCCACCCAACCTCCGCACTCAACCCAACCTCCCCACTTTACCCAACCTCCCCACTCCACCCAACCTCCCCACTCCACCCAAACTCCCCACTCCACCCAAACTCCCCACTCCACCCAAACTGCCCACTCCACCCAACCTCCCCACTCCACCCAACCTCCCCACTCCACCCAACCCCCCACTTCACTCAACTTCCCTACTTCACCCAACCTCCCCACTCCACCCAACCTACGCACTCCACCCAAACTTCGCAATTAACCCAACCTCCACACTTCACCCAACGCACAACTCCATCCAACATCCCCACTTCAAACTTCCGCACACCACCCAACCACTCCACTCCACCCAACTTCCGCACTCCACCCAACTTCCGCATTCCATCCAACATCCGCACTCCACCCAACCTCCGCACTCCACCCAACCACCCCACTCCACCCATCCTCCCCACTCCACCCAACCTCCCCACTCCACCCAACCTTCCCACTCCACACAACCTCCCCACTCCACCACACCTTCCCACTCAACCCAACCTCCCCACTCCACCCAACCTCCCCACTCCACCCAACCTCCCCACTGCACTCAACCTCCCCACTGTACTCAACCTCCCCACTCCACCCAACCTTCCCACTCCACACAACCTCCCCACTCCACCAAGCCTCCCCGCTCAACCCAACTTCCCCACTCCACCCAACCTCCCCACTTCACCCAACCTCCCCACTTCACCCAACTTCCGAATTCCACTATACCTCCGCACTCCACCCAACCTCCGCACTCAACCCAACCTCCCCACTTTACCCAACCTCCCCACTCCACCCAACCTCCCCACTCCACCCAAACTCCCCACTCCCCCCAAACTCCCCACTCCACCCAAACTCCCCACTCCACCCAACCTCCCCACTCCACCCAACCTCCCCACTCCACCCAACCTACGCACTCCACCCAAACTTCGCAATTAACCCAACCTCCACACTTCACCCAACGCACAAATCCATCCAACATCCCCACTTCAAACTTCCGCACACCACCCAACCACTCCACTCCACCCAACTTCCGCACTCCACCCAACTTCCGTATTCCATCCAACATCCGCACTCCACCCAACCTCCGCACTCCACCCAACCTCCCCACTCCACCCATCCTCCCCACTCCACCCAACCTCCCCACTCCACCCAACCTTCCCACTCCACACAACCTCCCCACTCCACCAAGCATCCCCACTCAACCCAACCTCCCCACTCCACCCAACCTCCTCATTTCACCCAGCCTCCCCACTCCACCCAACCTCCCAATTCCACTAAGCCTCCCCACTTCACCCAACCTCCCCACTTCACCCAACCTCCCCACTCCACCCAACCTCCCCACTTCACCCAACCTCCGCACTCCACCCAACCTACGCACTCCAACCAACTTCAGCACTCCGCCCAACCTCCGCACTCCACCCAACTATTGCACTCCACCCAACTTCAGCACTCCACACAACTTCCGCACTCCACCCAACCTCCCCACTCCACCCAACCTCCCCACTGCACTCATCCTCCCCACTGTACTCAACCTCCCCACTCCACCCAACCTTCCCACTCCACACAACCTCCCCACTCCACCAAGCCTCCCCGCTCAACCCAACCTCCCCACTCCACCCAACCTCCCCACTTCACCCAACCTCCCCACTTCACCCAACCTCCCAATTCCACTATACCTCCGCACTCCACCCAACCTCCGCACTCAACCCAACCTCCCCACTTTACACAACCTCCCCACTCCACCCAACCTCCCCACTCCACCCAAACTCCCCACTCCACCCAAACTCCCCACTCCACCCAAACTCCCCACTCCACCCAACCTCCCCACTCCACCCAACCTCCCCACTCCACCCAACCCCCCACTTCACTCAACTTCCCTACTTCACCCAACCTCCCCACTCCACCCAACCTACGCACTCCACCCAAACTTCGCAATTAACCCAACCTCCACACTTCACCCAACGCACAACTCCATCCAACATCCCCACTTCAAACTTCCGCACACCACCCAACCACTCCACTCCACCCAACTTCCGCACTCCACCCAACTTCCGCATTCCATCCAACATCCGCACTCCACCCAACCTCCGCACTCCACCCAACCTCCCCACTCCACCCATCCTCCCCACTCCACCCAACCTCCCCACTCCACCCAACCTTCCCACTCCACACAACCTCCCCACTCCACCACACCTTCCCACTCAACCCAACCTCCCCACTCCACCCAACCTCCCCACTCCACCCATCCTCCCCACTCCACCCAACCTCCCCACTCCACCCAACCTTCCCACTCCACACAACCTCCCCACTCCACCAAGCCTCCCCACTCAACCCAACCTCCCCACTCCACCCAACCTCCTCATTTCACCCAGCCTCCCCACTCCACACAACCTCCCAATTCCACTGAGCCTCCCCATTTCACTTCACTTCCATCCAACTTCCGCACTCCACCCAACCTCCGCACTCCACCCAACCTCCCCACTCCACCCATCCTCCCCACTCCACCCAACCTCCCCACTCCACCCAACCTTCCCACTCCACACAACCTCCCCACTCCACCAAGCCTCCCCACTCAACCCAACCTCCCCACTCCACCCAAACTCACCTCTCCACCCAACCTCCCCACTTCACCCAACCTCCCCACTTCACCCAACCTCCCCACTGCACCCAACTTCCCCACTTCACCCAACTTCCCCACTCCACCCAATCTCCCCACTCAACCCAACCTCTCCACTCCACACAACCTCCTCACTTCACCCAACCTCCCCATTTCACCCAACCTCCCCACTTCACCCAACCTCCCCCCTTCACCCAACCACCCCACTTCACCCAACCTCCCCACTTCACCCAACCACCCCACTTCACCCTACCTCCCCACTTCACCCAACCTCCCCACTTCACCCAACCTCCCCACTTCACCCAACCTCCCCACTTCACCCAACCTCCCCACTTCACCCAACCTCCCCACTTCACCCATCCTCCCCACTCCACCCAACCTCCCCACTTCACCCAACCTCCGCACTCCACCCAACCTACGCACTCCAACCAACTTCCGCACTCCGCCCAACCTCCGCACTCCACCCAACTATTGCACTCCACCCAACTTCAGCACTCCACACAACTTCCGCACTCCACCCAACCTCCCCACTCCACCCAACCTCCCCACTGCACTCATCCTCCCCACTGTACTCAACCTCCCCACTCCACCCA
The DNA here is from genome assembly GCA_964017155.1 of Oasisia sp. SBJ-2009. Classification (NCBI taxonomy): domain Eukaryota; kingdom Metazoa; phylum Annelida; class Polychaeta; order Sabellida; family Siboglinidae; genus Oasisia; species Oasisia sp. SBJ-2009. Next base: position 28,073,441 of record OZ024855.1, read on the forward strand.
ACCTTCCCACTCCACCCAACCTCCCCACTTCACCCAACCTCCCCACTTCACCCAACCTCCCAATTCCACTATACCTCCGCACTCCACCCAACCTCCGCACTCCACCCAAACTCCCCACTCCACCCAAACTCCCCACTCCACCCAAACTGCCCACTCCAACCAACCTCCCAACTCCACCCAACCTCCCCACTCCAACCAACCTCCCAACTCCACCCAAACTCCCCACTCCACCCAAACTCCCCACTCCACCCAAACTGCCCACTCCAACCAACCTCCCAACTCCACCCAACCTCCCCACTCCACCCAACCCCCCACTTCACTCAACTTCCCTACTTCACCCAACCTCCCCACTCCACCCAACCTACGCACTCCACCCAAACTTCGCAATTAACCCAACCTCCACACTTCACCCAACGCACAACTCCATCCAACATCCCCACTTCAAACTTCCGCACACCACACAACCACTCCACTCCACCCAACTTCCGCACTCCACCCAACTTCCGCATTCCATCCAACATCCGCACTCCACCCAACCTCCGCACTCCACCCAACCTCCCCACTCCACCCATCCTCCCCACTCCACCCAACCTCCCCACTCCACCCAACCTTCCCACTCCACACAACCTCCCCACTCCACCACACCTCCCCACTCAACCCAACCTCCCCACTCCACCCAACCTCCCCACTCCACCCATCCTCCCCACTTCACCCAACCTCCCCACTTCACCCATCCTCCCCACTCCACCCAACCTCCCCACTTCACCCAACCTCCGCACTCCACCCAACCTACGCACTCCAACCAACTTCCGCACTCCGCCCAACCTCCGCACTCCACCCAACTATTGCACTCCACCCAACTTCAGCACTCCACACAACTTCCGCACTCCACCCAACCTCCCCACTCCACCCAACCTCCCCACTGCACTCATCCTCCCCACTGTACTCAACCTCCCCACTCCACCCAACCTTCCCACTCCACCCAACCTCCCCACTTCACCCAACCTCCCCACTTCACCCAACCTCCCAATTCCACTATACCTCCGCACTCCACCCAACCTCCGCACTCAACCCAACCTCCCCACTTTACCCAACCTCCCCACTCCACCCAACCTCCCCACACCACCCAAACTCCCCACTCCACCAAACTCCCCACTCCACCCAAACTGCCCACTCCACCCAACCTCCCCACTCCACCCAACCTCCCCACTCCACCCAACCCCCCACTTTACTCAACTTCCCTACTTCACCCAACCTCCCCACTCCACCCAACCTACGCACTCCACCCAAACTTCGCAATTAACCCAACCTCCACACTTCACCCAACGCACAACTCCATCCAACATCCCCACTTCAAACTTCCGCACACCACCCAAACACTCCACTCCACCCAACTTCCGCACTCCACCCAACTTCCGCATTCCATCCAACATCCGCACTCCACCCAACCTCCGAACTCCACCCAACCTCCCCACTCCACCCATCCTCCCCACTCCACCCAACCTCCCCACTCCACCCAACCTTCCCACTCCACACAACCTCCCCACTCCACCACACCTCCCCACTCAACCCAACCTCCCCACTCCACCCAACCTCCTCATTTCACCCAGCCTCCCCACTCCACCCAACCTCCCAATTCCACTAAGCCTCCCCACTTCACCCAACCTCCCCACTTCTCCCAACCTCCCCACTTCACCCAACCTCCCCACTTCACCCAACCTCCCCACTTCACCCAACCACCCAATTCCACTACACCTCCGCATTCCACCCAACATCCGCACTCAACCCAACCTCCCCACTTTACCCAACCTCCCCACTCCACCCAACCTCCCCACTTCACCCAACCTCCCCACTCCACAATGCCTCCCCACTTCACCCAACCTCCCCACTTCACCCAACCTCCACACTTCACCCAACCTCCCCACTTCACCCCACCTCCCCACTTCACCCAACCTACCAATTCCACTATACCTCCGGACTCCAACCAACCTCTGCACTCAACCCAACCTCCCCACTTCACCCAACCTCCCCACTCCACCCAACCTCCCCACTTCACCCAACCTCAGCACTCCACCCAACCTACGCATTCCAACCAACTTCCGCACTCCGCCCAACCTCCGCACTCCACCCAACTATTGCACTCCACCCAACTTCAGCACTCCACACAACTTCCGCACTCCACCCAACCTCCCCACTCCACCCAACCTCCCCACTGCACTCAACCTCCCCACTGTACTCAACCTCCCCACTCCACCCAACCTTCCCACTCCACACAACCTCCCCACTCCACCAAGCTTCCCGCTCAACCCAACTTCCCCACTCCACCCAACCTCCCCACTTCACCCAACCTCCCCACTTCACCCAACTTCCCAATTCCACTATACCTCCGCACTCCACCCAACCTCCGCACTCAACCCAACCTCCCCACTTTACCCAACCTCCCCACTCCACCCAACCTCCACACTCCACCCAAACTCCCCACTCCCCCCAAACTCCCCACTCCACCCAAACTCCCCACTCCACCCAACCTCCCCACTCCACCCAACCTCCCCACTCCACCCAACCTACGCACTCCACCCAAACTTCGCAATTAACCCAACCTCCACACTTCACCCAACGCACAACTCCATCCAACATCCCCACTTCAAACTTCCGCACACCACCCAACCACTCCACTCCACCCAACTTCCGCACTCCACCCAACTTCCGTATTCCATCCAACATCCGCACTCCACCCAACCTCCGCACTCCACCCAACCTCCCCACTCCACCCATCCTCCCCACTCCACCCAACCTCCCCACTCCACCCAACCTTCCCACTCCACACAACCTCCCCACTCCACCAAGCATCCCCACTCAACCCAACCTCCCCACTCCACCCAACCTCCTCATTTCACCCAGCCTCCCCACTCCACCCAACCTCCCAATTCCACTAAGCCTCCCCACTTCACCCAACCTCCCCACTTCACCCAACCTCCCCACTCCACCCAACCTCCCCACTTCACCCAACCTCCGCACTCCACCCAACCTACGCACTCCAACCAACTTCCGCACTCCGCCCAACCTCCGCACTCCACCCAACTATTGCACTCCACCCAACTTCAGCACTCCACACAACTTCCGCACTCCACCCAACCTCCCCACTCCACCCAACCTCCCCACTGCACTCATCCTCCCCACTGTACTCAACCTCCCCACTCCACCCAACCTTCCCACTCCACACAACCTCCCCACTCCACCAAGCCTCCCCGCTCAACCCAACCTCCCCACTCCACCCAACCTCCCCACTTCACCCAACCTCCCCACTTCACCCAACCTCCCAATTCCACTATACCTCCGCACTCCACCCAACCTCCGCACTCAACCCAACCTCCCCACTTTACCCAACCTCCCCACTCCACCCAACCTCCCCACTCCACCCAAACTCCCCACTCCACCCAAACTCCCCACTCCACCCAAACTGCCCACTCCACCCAACCTCCCAACTCCACCCAACCTCCCCACTCCACCCAACCCCCCACTTCACTCAACTTCCCTACTTCACCCAACCTCCCCACTCCACCCAACCTACGCACTCCACCCAAACTTCGCAATTAACCCAACCTCCACACTTCACCCAACGCACAACTCCATCCAACATCCCCACTTCAAACTTCCGCACACCACCCAACCACTCCACTCCACCCAACTTCCGCACTCCACCCAACTTCCGCATTCCATCCAACATCCGCACTCCACCCAACCTCCGCACTCCACCCAACCTCCCCACTCCACCCATCCTCCCCACTCCACCCAACCTCCCCACTCCACCCAACCTTCCCACTCCACACAACCTCCCCACTCCACCACACCTCCCCACTCAACCCAACCTCCCCACTCCACCCAACCTCCCCACTCCACCCATCCTACCCACTTCACCCAACCTCCCCACTTCACCCATCCTCCCCACTCCACCCAACCTCCCCACTTCACCCAACCTCCGCACTCCACCCAACCTACGCACTCCAACCAACTTCCGCACTCCGCCCAACCTCCGCACTCCACCCAACTATTGCACTCCACCCAACTTCAGCACTCCACACAACTTCCGCACTCCACCCAACCTCCCCACTCCACCCAACCTCCCCACTGCACTCATCCTCCCCACTGTACTCAACCTCCCCACTCCACCCAACCTTCCCACTCCACCCAACCTCCCCACTTCACCCAACCTCACCACTTCACCCAACCTCCCAATTCCACTATACCTCCGCACTCCACCCAACCTCCGCACTCAACCCAACCTCCCCACTTTACCCAACCTCCCCACTCCACCCAACCTCCCCACTCCACCCAAACTCCCCACTCCACCAAACTCCCCACTCCACCCAAACTGCCCACTCCACCCAACCTCCCCACTCCACCCAACCTCCCCACTCCACCCAACCCCCCACTTTACTCAACTTCCCTACTTCACCCAACCTCCCCACTCCACCCAACCTACGCACTCCACCCAAACTTCGCAATTAACCCAACCTCCACACTTCACCCAACGCACAACTCCATCCAACATCCCCACTTCAAACTTCCGCACACCATCCAAACACTCCACTCCACCCAACTTCCGCACTCCACCCACTTCCGCATTCCATCCAACATCAGCACTCCACCCAACCTCCGAACTCCACCCAACCTCCCCACTCCACCCATCCTCCCCACTCCACCCAACCTCCCCACTCCACCCAACCTTCCCACTCCACACAACCTCCCCACTCCACCACACCTCCCCACTCAACCCAACCTCCCCACTCCACCCAACCTCCTCATTTCACCCAGCCTCCCCACTCCACCCAACCTCCCAATTCCACTAAGCCTCCCCACTTCACCCAACCTCCCCACTTCACCCAACCTCCCCACTTCACCCAACCTCCCCACTTCACCCAACCTCCCCACTTCACCCAACCACCCAATTCCACTACACCTCCGCATTCCACCCAACATCCGCACTCAACCCAACCTCCCCACTTTACCCAACCTCCCCACTCCACCCAACCTCCCCACTTCACCCAACCTCCCCACTCCACAATGCCTCCCCACTTCACCCAACCTCCCCACTTCACCCAACCTCCACACTTCACCCAACCTCCCCACTTCACCCCACCTCCCCACTTCACCCAACCTACCAATTCCACTATACCTCCGGACTCCAACCAACCTCTGCACTCAACCCAACCTCCCCACTTCACCCAACCTCCCCACTCCACCCAACCTCCCCACTTCACCCAACCTCCGCACTCCACCCAACCTACGCATTCCAACCAACTTCCGCACTCCGCCCAACCTCCGCACTCCACCCAACTATTGCACTCCACCCAACTTCAGCACTCCACACAACTTCCGCACTCCACCCAACCTCCCCACTCTACCCAACCTCCCCACTGCACTCAACCTCCCCACTGTACTCAACCTCCCCACTCCACCCAACCTTCCCACTCCACACAACCTCCCCACTCCACCAAGCTTCCCGCTCAACCCAACTTCCCCACTCCACCCAACCTCCCCACTTCACCCAACCTCCCCACTTCACCCAACTTCCCAATTCCACTATACCTCCGCACTCCACCCAACCTCCGCACTCAACCCAACCTCCCCACTTTACCCAACCTCCCCACTCCACCCAACCTCCCCACTCCACCCAAACTCCCCACTCCCCCCAAACTCCCCACTCCACCCAAACTCCCCACTCCACCCAACCTCCCCACTCCACCCAACCTCCCCACTCCACCCAACCTCCCCACTCCACCCAACCTCCTCATTTCACCCAGCCTCCCCACTCCACCCAACCTCCCAATTCCACTAAGCCTCCCCACTTCACCCAACCTCCCCACTTCACCCAACCTCCCCACTCCACCCAACCTCCCCACTTCACCCAACCTCCGCACTCCACCCAACCTACGCACTCCAACCAACTTCCGCACTCCGCCCAACCTCCGCACTCCACCCAACTATTGCACTCCACCCAACTTCAGCCCTTCACACAACTTCCGCACTCCACCCAACCTCCCCACTCCACCCAACCTCCCCACTGCACTCAACCTCCCCACTCAACCCAACCTCCCCACTCCACACAACCTCCTCACTTCACCCAGCCTCCCCACTCCACCCAACCTCCCCTCTCCACCCAACCTCCCCACGTCACCCAACCTCCCCACTTCACTCAACCTCCCCAATCCACTCAACCTCACCACTCCACCCAACCTTCCAAATCCACACAACCTCCCCACTCCACCAAACCTCCCCACTCATCCCAATCTCCCCACTCCACCCAACCTCCTCACTTCACCCAACCTCCCAATTCCAGTAAGCCTCCCCACTTCACCCAACCTCCCCACTTCACCCAACCTCCCCACTGCACCCAACTTCCCCACTTCACCCAACTTCCCCACTTCACCCAACCTCCCAATTCCACTATACCTCCGCACTCCACCCAATCTCCCCACTCAACCCAACCTCTCCACTCCACACAACCTCCTCACTTCACCCAACCTCACCATTTCACCCAACCTCCCCACTTCACCCAACCTCCCCCCTTCACCCAACCACCCCACTTCACCCAACCACCCCACTTCACCCAACCTCCCCACTTTACCCAACCACCCCACTTCACCCAACCTCCCCACTTCACCCAACCTCCCCACTTCACCCAACCTCCCCACTTCACCCAAACTCCCCACTTCACCCAACCTCCCCACTTCACCCAACCTCCCCACTTCACCCAACCTCCCCACTCCACCCAACCACCCCACTTCACCCAACCTCCGAACTCCACCCAACCTCCCCACTCCACCCAAACTCCCCACTCCACCCAAACTCCCCACTCCACCCAAACTCCCCACTCCACCCAACCTCCCCACTCCACCCAACCTCCCCACTCCACCCAACCCCCCACTTCACTCAACTTCCCTACTTCACCCAACCTCCCCACTCCACCCAACCTACGCACTCCACCCAAACTTCGCAATTAACCCAACCTCCACACTTCACCCAACGCACAACTCCATCCAACATCCCCACTTCAAACTTCCGCACACCACCCAACCACTCCACTCCACCCAACTTCCGCACTCCACCCAACTTCCGCATTCCATCCAACATCCGAACTCCACCCAATCTGCGCACTCCACCCAACCTCCCCACTCCACCCAACCTCCCCACTCCACCCAACCTCCTCACTTCACCCAGCCTCCCCACTCCACCCAACCTCCCCTCTCCACCCAACCTCCCCACGTCACCCAACCTCCCCACTTCACCCAACCTCCCAATTCCACTATACCTCCGCACTCCACCCAATCTCCCCACTCAACCCAACCTCTCCACTCCACACAACCTCCTCACTTCACCCAACCTCCCCATTTCACCCAACCTCCCCACTTCACCCAACCTCCCCCCTTCACCCAACCACCCCACTTCACCCAACCTCCCCACTTCACCCAACCACCCCACTTCACCCAACCTCCCCACTTCACCCAACCTCCCCACTTCACCCAACCTCCCCAGTTCACCCAACCTCCCCACTTCACCCAACCTCCCCACTTCACCCAACCTCCCCACTTCACCCAACCTCCCCACTCCACCCAACCACCCCACTTCACCCAACCTCCGCACTCCACCCAACCTCCCCACTCCACCCAAACTCCCCACTCCACCCAAACTCCCCACTCCACCCAAACTCCCCACTCCACCCAACCTCCCCACTCCACCCAACCTCCCCACTCCACCCAACCCCCCACTTCACTCAACTTCCCTACTTCACCCAACCTCCCCACTCCACCCAACCTACGCACTCCACCCAAACTTCGCAATTAACCCAACCTCCACACTTCACCAAACGCACAACTCCATCCAACATCCCCACTTCAAACTTCCGCACACCACCCAACCACTCCACTCCACCCAACTTCCGCACTCCACCCAACTTCCGCATTCCATCCAACATCCGCACTCCACCCAATCTCCGCACTCCACCCAACCTCCCCACTCCACCCATCCTCCCCACTCCACCCAACCTCCCCACTCCACCCAACCTTCCCATTCCACACAACCTCCCCACTCCACCAAGCCTCCCCACTCAACCCAACCTCCCCACTCCACCCATCCTCCTCATTTCACCCAGCCTCCCCACTCCACCCAACCTCCCAATTCCACTAAGCCTCCCCACTTCACCCAACCTCTCCACTCCACCCAACCTCCCCACTTAACCCAACCTCCGCACTCCACCCAACCTACGCATTCCAACCAACTTCCGCACTCCGCCCAACCTCCGCACTCCACCCAACTATTGCACTCCACCCAACTATTGCACTCCACCCAACTTCAGCACTCCACACAACTTCCGCACTCCACCCAACCTCCCCACTCCACTCAACCTCCCCACTGCACTCAACCTCCCCACTCAACCCAACCTCCCCACCCCACCCAACCTCCTCACTTCACCCAACCTCCCCATTTCACCCTACCTCCCCACTTCACCCAACCTCCCCCCTTCACCCAACCACCCCACTTCACCCAACCTCCCCACTTCACCCAACCACCCCACTTCACCCAACCTCCCCACTTCACCCAACCTCCCCACTTCACCCAACCTCCCCACTTCACCCAACCTCCCCACTTCACCCAACCTCCCCACTTCACCCAACCTCTCCACTTCACCCAACCTCCCCACTCCACCCAACCACCCCACTTCACCCAACCTCCGCACTCCACCCAACCTCCCCACTCCACCCAAACTCCCCACTCCACCCAAACTCCCCACTCCACCCAAACTCCCCACTCCACCCAACCTCCCCACTCCACCCAACCTCCCCACTCCACCCAACCCCCCACTTCACTCAACTTCCCTACTTCACCCAACCTCCCCACTCCACCCAACCTACGCACTCCACCCAAACTTCGCAATTAACCCAACCTCCACACTTCACCAAACGCACAACTCCATCCAACATCCCCACTTCAAACTTCCGCACATCACCCAACCACTCCACTCCACCCAACTTCCGCACTCCACCCAACTTCCGCATTCCATCCAACATCCGTACTCCACCCAATCTCCGCACTCCACCCAACCTCCCCACTCCACCCATCCTCCCCACTCCACCCAACCTCCCCACTCCACCCAACCTTCCCACTCCACACAACCTCCCCACTCCACCAAGCCTCCCCACTCAACCCAAACTCCCCACTCCACCCAACCTCCCCACTCCACCCAACCTCCCCACTCCACCCAACCCCCCACTTCACTCAACTTCCCTACTTCACCCAACCTCCCCACTCCACCCAACCTACGCACTCCACCCAAACTTCGCAATTAACCCAACCTCCACACTTCACCCAACGCACAACTCCATCCAACATCCCCACTTCAAACTTCCGCACACCACCCAACCACTCCACTCCACCCAACTTCCGCACTCCACCCAACTTCCGCATTCCATCCAACATCCGAACTCCACCCAATCTGCGCACTCCACCCAACCTCCCCACTCCACCCAACCTCCCCACTCCACCCAACCTCCTCACTTCACCCAGCCTCCCCACTCCACCCAACCTCCCCTCTCCACCCAACCTCCCCACGTCACCCAACCTCCCCACTTCACCCAACCTCCCAATTCCACTATACCTCCGCACTCCACCCAATCTCCCCACTCAACCCAACCTCTCCACTCCACACAACCTCCTCACTTCACCCAACCTCCCCATTTCACCCAACCTCCCCACTTCACCCAACCTCCCCCCTTCACCCAACCACCCCACTTCACCCAACCTCCCCACTTCACCCAACCACCCCACTTCACCCAACCTCCCCACTTCACCCAACCTCCCCACTTCACCCAACCTCCCCAGTTCACCCAACCTCCCCACTTCACCCAACCTCCCCACTTCACCCAACCTCCCCACTTCACCCAACCTCCCCACTCCACCCAACCACCCCACTTCACCCAACCTCCGCACTCCACCCAACCTCCCCACTCCACCCAAACTCCCCACTCCACCCAAACTCCCCACTCCACCCAAACTCCCCACTCCACCCAACCTCCCCACTCCACCCAACCTCCCCACTCCACCCAACCCCCCACTTCACTCAACTTCCCTACTTCACCCAACCTCCCCACTCCACCCAACCTACGCACTCCACCCAAACTTCGCAATTAACCCAACCTCCACACTTCACCAAACGCACAACTCCATCCAACATCCCCACTTCAAACTTCCGCACACCACCCAACCACTCCACTCCACCCAACTTCCGCACTCCACCCAACTTCCGCATTCCATCCAACATCCGCACTCCACCCAATCTCCGCACTCCACCCAACCTCCCCACTCCACCCATCCTCCCCACTCCACCCAACCTCCCCACTCCACCCAACCTTCCCATTCCACACAACCTCCCCACTCCACCAAGCCTCCCCACTCAACCCAACCTCCCCACTCCACCCAACCTCCTCATTTCACCCAGCCTCCCCACTCCACCCAACCTTCCAATTCCACTAAGCCTCCCCACTTCACCCAACCTCTCCACTCCACCCAACCTCCCCACTTAACCCAACCTCCGCACTCCACCCAACCTACGCATTCCAACCAACTTCCGCACTCCGCCCAACCTCCGCACTCCACCCAACTATTGCACTCCACCCAACTATTGCACTCCACCCAACTTCAGCACTCCACACAACTTCCGCACTCCACCCAACCTCCCCACTCCACCCAACCTCCCCACTGCACTCAACCTCCCCACTCAACCCAACCTCCCCACCCCACCCAACCTCCTCACTTCACCCAACCTCCCCATTTCACCCTACCTCCCCACTTCACCCAACCTCCCCCCTTCACCCAACCACCCCACTTCACCCAACCTCCCCACTTCACCCAACCACCCCACTTCACCCAACCTCCCCACTTCACCCAACCTCCCCACTTCACCCAACCTCCCCACTTCACCCAACCTCCCCACTTCACCCAACCTCCCCACTTCACCCAACCTCTCCACTTCACCCAACCTCCCCACTCCACCCAACCACCCCACTTCACCCAACCTCCGCACTCCACCCAACCTCCCCACTCCACCCAAACTCCCCACTCCACCCAAACTCCCCACTCCACCCAAACTCCCCACTCCACCCAACCTCCCCACTCCACCCAACCTCCCCACTCCACCCAACCCCCCACTTCACTCAACTTCCCTACTTCACCCAACCTCCCCACTCCACCCAACCTACGCACTCCACCCAAACTTCGCAATTAACCCAACCTCCACACTTCACCAAACGCACAACTCCATCCAACATCCCCACTTCAAACTTCCGCACATCACCCAACCACTCCACTCCACCCAACTTCCGCACTCCACCCAACTTCCGCATTCCATCCAACATCCGTACTCCACCCAATCTCCGCACTCCACCCAACCTCCCCACTCCACCCATCCTCCCCACTCCACCCAACCTCCCCACTCCACCCAACCTTCCCACTCCACACAACCTCCCCACTCCACCAAGCCTCCCCACTCAACCCAACCTCCCCACTCCACCCAACCTCCTCATTTCACCCAGCCTCCCCACTCCACCCAACCTCCCAATTCCACAAAGCCTCCCCACTCCACCCAACCTCCCCACTCCACCCAACCTCCCCACTGCCCTCATCCTCCCCACTGTACTCAACCTCCCCACTCCACCAAGCCTCCCCGCTCAACGCAACCTCCCCACTCCACCCAACCTCCCCACTTCACCCAACCTCCCCACTTCACCCAACCTCCCAATTCCACTATACCTCCGCACTCCACCCAACCTCCGCACTCAACCCAACCTCCCCACTTTACCCAACCTCCCCACTCCACCCAACCTCCCCACTCCACCAAAACTCCCCACTCCACCCAAACTCCCCACTCCACCCAAACTCCCCACTCCACCCAACCTCCCCCTCCACCCAACCTCCCCACTCCACCCAACCCCCCACTTCACTCAACATCCCTACTTCACCCAACCTCCCCACTCCACCCAACCTACGCACTCCACCCAAACTTCGCAATTAACCCAACCTTCACACCTCACCCAACGCACAACTCCATCCAACATCCCCACTTCAAACTTCCGCACACCACCCAACCACTCCACTCCACCCAACTTCCGCACTCCACCCAACTTCCGCATTCCATCCAACATCCGCACTCCATCCAACCTCCGCACTCCACCCAACCTCCCCACTCCACCCATCCTCCCCACTCCACCCAACCTCCCCACTCCATCCAACCTTCCCACTCCACACAACCTCCCCACTCCACCACACCTCCCCACTCAACCCAACCTCCGCACTCCACCCAACCTCCTCATTTCACCCAGCCTCCCCACTCCACCCAACCTCCCAATTTCACTAAGCCTCCCCACTTCACCCAACCTCCCCACTTCACCCAACCTCCCCACTTCACCCAACCTCCCCACTTCACCCAACCTCCCCACTTCACCCAACCACCCAATTCCACTACACCTCCGCATTCCACCCAACCTCCGCACTCAACCCAACCTCCCCACTTTACCCAACCTCCCCACTCCACCCAACCTCCCCACTACACCCAACCTCCCCACTCCACAATGCCTCCCCACTTCACCCAACCTCCCCACTTCACCCAACCTCCACACTTCACCCAACCTCCCCACTTCACCCAACCTCCCCACTTCACCCAACCTACCAATTCCACTATACCTCCGGACTCCAACCAACCTCTGCACTCAACCCAACCTCCCCACTTCACCCAACCTCCCCACTCCACCCAACCTCCCCACTTAACCCAACCTCCGCACTCCACCCAACCTACGCATTCCAACCAACTTCCGCACTCCGCCCAACCTCCGCACTCCACCCAACTATTGCACTCCACCCAACTTCAGCACTCCACACAACTTCCGCACTCCACCCAACCTCCCCACTCCACCCAACCTCCCCACTGCACTCAACCTCCCCACTCAACCCAACCTCCCCACTCCACCCAACCTCCTCACTTCACCCAACCTCCCCATTTCACCCAACCTCCCCACTTCACCCAACCTCCCCCCTTCACCCAACCACCCCACTTCACTCAACCTCCCCACTTCACCCAACCACCCCACTTCACCCAACCTCCCCACTTCACCCAACCTCCCCACTTCACCCAACCTCCCCACTTCACCCAACCTCCCCACTTCACCCAACCTCCCCACTTCACCCAACCTCCCCACTTCACCCAACCTCCCCACTCCACCCAACCACCCCACTTCACCCAACCTCCGCACTCCACCCAACCTCCCCACTCCACCCAAACTCCCCACTCCACCCAAACTCCCCACTCCACCCAAACTCCCCACTCCACCCAACCTCCCCACTCCACCCAACCTCCCCACTCCACCCAACCCCCCACTTCACTCAACTTCCCTACTTCACCCAACCTCCCCACTCCACCCAACCTACGCACTCCACCCAAACTTCGCAATTAACCCAACCTCCACACTTCACCAAACGCACAACTCCATCCAACATCCCCACTTCAAACTTCCGCACATCACCCAACCACTCCACTCCACCCAACTTCCGCACTCCACCCAACTTCCGCATTCCATCCAACATCCGTACTCCACCCAATCTCCGCACTCCACCCAACCTCCCCACTCCACCCATCCTCCCCACTCCACCCAACCTCCCCACTCCACCCAACCTTCCCACTGCACACAACCTCCCCACTCCACCAAGCCTCCCCACTCAACCCAACCTCCCCACTCCACCCAACCTCCTCATTTCACCCAGCCTCCCCACTCCACCCAACCTCCCAATTCCACAAAGCCTCCCCACTCAACCCAACCTCCCCACTCCACCCAACCTCCTCATTTCACCAAGCCTCCCCACTCAACCCAACCTCCCCACTCCACCCAACCTCCTCATTTCACCCAACCTCCCCACTTAACCCAACCTCCGCACTCCACCCAACCTACGCATTCCAACCAACTTCCGCACTCCGCCCAACCTCCGCACTCCACCCAACTATTGCACTCCACCCAACTTCAGCACTCCACACAACTTCCGCACTCCACCCAACCTCCCCACTCCACCCAACCTCCCCACTGCACTCAACCTCCCCACTCAACTCAACCTCCCCACTCCACCCAACCTCCTCACTTCACCCAGCCTCCCCACTCCACCCAACCTCCCCTCTCCACCCAACCTCCCCACATCACCCAACCTCCCCACTTCACTCAACCTCCCCAATCCACTCAACCTCCCCACTCCACCCAACCTTCCAAATCCACACAACCTCCTCACTTCACCCAGCCTCCCCACTCCACCCAAACTCCCCTCTCCACCCAACCTCCCCACTTCACCCAACCTCCCAATTCCACTAAGCCTCCCCACTTCACCCAACCTCCCCACTTCACCCAACCTCCCCACTACACCCAACTTACCCACTTCACCCAACTTCCCCACTTCACCCAACCTCCCAATTCCACTATACCTCCGCACTCCACCCAATCTCCCCACTCAACCCAACCTCTCCACTCCACACAACCTCCTCACTTCACCCAACCTCCCCATTTCACCCAACCTCCCCACTTCACCCAACCTCCCCCCTTCACCCAACCACCCCACTTCACCCAACCTCCCCACTTCGCCCAACCACCCCACTTCACCCATCCTCCCCACTTCACCCAACCTCCCCACTTCACCCAACCTCCCCACTTCACCCAACCTCCCCACTTCACCCAACCTCCCCACTCCACCCAACCTCCCCACTTCACCCAACCTACGCACTCCACCCAACCTACGCACTCCAACCAACTTCCGCACTCCGCCCAACCTCCGCACTCCACCCAACTATTGCTCTCCACCCAACTTCAGCACTCCACACAACTTCCGCACTCCACCCAACCTCCCCACTCCACCCAACCTCCCCACTGCACTCATCCTCCCCACTGTACTCAACCTCCCCACTCCACCCAACCTCCCAATTCCACTATACCTCCGCACTCCACCCAATCTCCCCACTCAACCCAACCTCTCCACTCCACACAACCTCCCCACTCCACCAAGCCTCCCCGCTCAACGCAACCTCCCCACTCCACCCAACCTCCCCACTTCACCCAAACTCCCCACTTCACCCAACCTCCCAATTCCACTATACCTCCGCACTCCACCCAACCTCCGCACTCAACCCAACCTCCCCACTTTACCCAACCTCCCCACTCCACCCAACCTCCCCACTCCACCCAAACTCCCCACTCCACCCAAACTCCCCACTCCACCCAAACTCCCCACTCCACTCAACCTCCCCCTCCACCCAACCTCCCCACTCCACCCAACCCCCCACTTCACTCAACATCCCTACTTCACCCAACCTCCCCACTCCACCCAACCTACGCACTCCACCCAAACTTCGCAATTAACCCAACCTCCACACCTCACCCAACGCACAACTCCATCCAACATCCCCACTTCAAACTTCCGCACACCACCCAACCACTCCACTCCACCCAACTTCCGCACTCCACCCAACTTCCGCATTCCATCCAACATCCGCACTCCATCCAACCTCCGCACTCCACCCAACCTCCCCACTCCACCCATCCTCCCCACTCCACCCAACCTCCCCACTCCATCCAACCTTCCCACTCCACACAATCTCCCCACTCCACCACACCTCCCCACTCAACCCAACCTCCGCACTCCACCCAACCTCCTCATTTCACCCAGCCTCCCCACTCCACCCAACCTCCCAATTCCACTAAGCCTCCCCACTTCACCCAACCTCCCCACTTCACCCAACCTCCCCACTTCACCCAACCTCCCCACTTCACCCAACCTCCCCACTTCACCCAACCTCCCCACTTCACCCAACCACCCAATTCCACTACACCTCCGCACTCCACCCAACCTCCGCACTCAACCCAACCTCCCCACTTTACCCAACCTCCCCACTCCACCCAAACTCCCCACTTCACCCAACCTCCCCACTCCACAATGCCTCCCCACTTCACTCAACCTCCCCACTTCACCCAACCTCCCCACTTCACCCAACCTCCCCACTTCACCCAACCTCCCCACTTCACCCAACTTCCCCACTTCACCCAACCTCCCCACTTCACCCAACCTCCCCACTTCACCCAACCTCCCCACTTCACCCAACCTACCAATTCCACTATACCTCCGGACTCCAACCAACCTCTGCACTCAACCCAACCTCCCCACTTCACCCAACCTCCCCACTCCACCCAACCTCCCCACTTCACCCAACCTCCGCACTCCACCCAACCTACGCACTCCAACCAACTTCCGCACTCCGCCCAACCTCCCCACTTCACCCAACCTCCCCACTTCACCCAACCTCCCCACTCCACCCAACCACCCCACTTCACCCAACCTCCGCACTCCACCCAACCTCCCCACTCCACCCAAACTCCCCACTCCACCCAAACTCCCCACTCCACCCAAACTCCCCACTCCAACCAAACTCCCCACTCCACCCAAACTCCCCACTCCACCCAACCTCCCCACTCCACCCAACCTCCCCACTTCACCCAACCACCCCACTTCACCCAACCTCCCCACTTCACCCAACCACCCCACTTCACCCAACCTCCCCACTTCACCCAACCTCCCCACTTCACCCAACCTCCCCACTTCACCCAACCTCCCCACTTCACCCAACCTCCCCACTTCACCCAACCTCCCCACTTCACCCAACCTCCCCACTCCACCCAACCACCCCACTTCACCCAACCTCCGCACTCCACCCAACCTCCCCACTCCACCCAAACTCCCCACTCCACCCAAACTCCCCACTCCACCCAAACTCCCCACTCCACCCAACCTCCCCACTCCACCCAACCTCCCCACTCCACCCAACCCCCCACTTCACTCAACTTCCCTACTTCACCCAACCTCCCCACTCCACCCAACCTACGCACTCCATCCAAACTTCGCAATTAACCCAACCTCCACACTTCACCCAACGCACAACTCCATCCAACATCCCCACTTCAAACTTCCGCACACCACCCAACCACTCCACTCCACCCAACTTCCGCACTCCACCCAACTTCCGCATTCCATCCAACATCCGAACTCCACCCAATCTCCGCACTCCACCCAACCTCCCCACTCCACCCAACCTCCCCACTCCACCCAACCTCCTCACTTCACCCAGCCTCCCCACTCCACCCAACCTCCCCTCTCCACCCAACCTCCCCACGTCACCCAACCTCCCCACTTCACCCAACCTCCCAATTCCACTATACCTCCGCACTCCACCCAATCTCCCCACTCAACCCAACCTCTCCACTCCACCCAACCTCCTCACTTCACCCAACCTCCCCATTTCACCCAACCTCCCCACTTCACCCAACCTCCCCCCTTCACCCAACCACCCCACTTCACCCAACCTCCCCACTTCACCCAACCACCCCACTTCACCCAACCTCCCCACTTCACCCAACCTCCCCACTTCACCCAACCTCCCCACTTCACCCAACCTCCCCACTTCACCCAACCTCCCCACTTCACCCAAACTCCCCACTTCACCCAACCTCCCCACTCCACCCAACCACCCCACTTCACCCAACCTCCGCACTCCACCCAACCTCCCCACTCCACCCAAACTCCCCACTCCACCCAAACTCCCCACTCCACCCAAACTCCCCACTCCACCCAAACTCCCCACTCCACCCAACCTCCCCACTCCACCCAACCCCCCACTTCACTCAACTTCCCTACTTCACCCAACCTCCCCACTCCACCCAACCTACGCACTCCACCCAAACTTCGCAATTAACCCAACCTCCACACTTCACCAAACGCACAACTCCATCCAACATCCCCACTTCAAACTTCCGCACATCACCCAACCACTCCACTCCACCCAACTTCCGCACTCCACCCAACTTCCGCATTCCATCCAACATCCGTACTCCACCCAATCTCCGCACTCCACCCAACCTCCCCACTCCACCCATCCTCCCCACTCCACCCAACCTCCCCACTCCACCCAACCTTCCCACTGCACACAACCTCCCCACTCCACCAAGCCTCCCCACTCAACCCAACCTCCCCACTCCACCCAACCTCCTCATTTCACCCAGCCTCCCCACTCCACCCAACCTCCCAATTCCACAAAGCCTCCCCACTTCACCCAACCTCCCCACTCCACCCAACCTCCCCACTTAACCCAACCTCCGCACTCCACCCAACCTACGCATTCCAACCAACTTCCGCACTCCGCCCAACCTCCGCACTCCACCCAACTATTGCACTCCACCCAACTTCAGCACTCCACACAACTTCCGCACTCCACCCAACCTCCCCACTCCACCCAACCTCCCCACTGCACTCAACCTCCCCACTCAACTCAACCTCCCCACTCCACCCAACCTCCTCACTTCACCCAGCCTCCCCACTCCACCCAACCTCCCCTCTCCACCCAACCTCCCCACATCACCCAACCTCCCCACTTCACTCAACCTCCCCAATCCACTCAACCTCCCCACTCCACCCAACCTTCCAAATCCACACAACCTCCTCACTTCACCCAGCCTCCCCACTCCACCCAAACTCCCCTCTCCACCCAACCTCCCCACTTCACCCAACCTCCCAATTCCACTAAGCCTCCCCACTTCACCCAACCTCCCCACTTCACCCAACCTCCCCACTACACCCAACTTCCCCACTTCACCCAACTTCCCCACTTCACCCAACCTCCCAATTCCACTATACCTCCGCACTCCACCCAATCTCCCCACTCAACCCAACCTCTCCACTCCACACAACCTCCTCACTTCACCCAACCTCCCCATTTCACCCAACCTCCCCACTTCACCCAACCTCCCCCCTTCACCCAACCACCCCACTTCACCCAACCTCCCCACTTCACCCAACCACCCCACTTCACCCATCCTCCCCACTTCACCCAACCTCCCCACTTCACCCAACCTCCCCACTTCACCCAACCTCCCCACTTCACCCAACCTCCCCACTTCACCCAACCTCCCCACTCCACCCAACCTCCCCACTTCACCCAACCTACACACTCCACCCAACCTACGCACTCCAACCAACTTCCGCACTCCGCCCAACCTCCGCACTCCACCCAACTATTGCTCTCCACCCAACTTCAGCACTCCACACAACTTCCGCACTCCACCCAACCTCCCCACTCCACCCAACCTCCCCACTGCACTCATCCTCCCCACTGTACTCAACCTCCCCACTCCACCCAACCTCCCAATTCCACTATACCTCCGCACTCCACCCAATCTCCCCACTCAACCCAACCTCTCCACTCCACACAACCTCCCCACTCCACCAAGCCTCCCCGCTCAACGCAACCTCCCCACTCCACCCAACCTCCCCACTTCACCCAACCTCCCCACTCCACCCAACCACCCCACTTCACCCAACCTCCGCACTCCACCCAACCTCCCCACTCCACCCAAACTCCCCACTCCTCCCAAACTCCCCACTCCACCCAAACTCCCCACTCCACCCAACCTCCCCACTCCACCCAACCTCCCCACTCCACCCAACCCCCCACTTCACTCAACTTCCCTACTTCACCCAACCTCCCCACTCCACCCAACCTACGCACTCCACCCAAACTTCGCAATTAACCCAACCTCCACACTTCACCAAACGCACAACTCCATCCAACATCCCCACTTCAAACTTCCGCACATCACCCAACCACTCCACTCCACCCAACTTCCGCACTCCACCCAACTTCCGCATTCCATCCAACATCCGTACTCCACCCAATCTCCGCACTCCACCCAACCTCCCCACTCCACCCATCCTCCCCACTCCACCCAACCTCCCCACTCCACCCAACCTTCCCACTGCACACAACCTCCCCACTCCACCAAGCCTCCCCACTCAACCCAACCTCCCCACTCCACCCAACCTCCTCATTTCACCCAGCCTCCCCACTCCACCCAACCTCCCAATTCCACAAAGCCTCCCCACTTCACCCAACCTCCCCACTCCACCCAACCTCCCCACTTAACCCAACCTCCGCACTCCACCCAACCTACGCATTCCAACCAACTTCCGCACTCCGCCCAACCTCCGCACTCCACCCAACTATTGCACTCCACCCAACTTCAGCACTCCACACAACTTCCGCACTCCACCCAACCTCCCCACTCCACCCAACCTCCCCACTGCACTCAACCTCCCCACTCAACTCAACCTCCCCACTCCACCCAACCTCCTCACTTCACCCAGCCTCCCCACTCCACCCAACCTCCCCTCTCCACCCAACCTCCCCACATCACCCAACCTCCCCACTTCACTCAACCTCCCCAATCCACTCAACCTCCCCACTCCACCCAACCTTCCAAATCCACACAACCTCCTCACTTCACCCAGCCTCCCCACTCCACCCAAACTCCCCTCTCCACCCAACCTCCCCACTTCACCCAACCTCCCAATTCCACTAAGCCTCCCCACTTCACCCAACCTCCCCACTTCACCCAACCTCCCCACTACACCCAACTTACCCACTTCACCCAACTTCCCCACTTCACCCAACCTCCCAATTCCACTATACCTCCGCACTCCACCCAATCTCCCCACTCAACCCAACCTCTCCACTCCACACAACCTCCTCACTTCACCCAACCTCCCCATTTCACCCAACCTCCCCACTTCACCCAACCTCCCCCCTTCACCCAACCACCCCACTTCACCCAACCTCCCCACTTCGCCCAACCACCCCACTTCACCCATCCTCCCCACTTCACCCAACCTCCCCACTTCACCCAACCTCCCCACTTCACCCAACCTCCCCACTTCACCCAACCTCCCCACTTCACCCAACCTCCCCACTTCACCCATCCTCCCCACTCCACCCAACCTCCCCACTTCACCCAACCTCCGCACTCCACCCAACCTACGCACTCCAACCAACTTCCGCACTCCGCCCAACCTCCGCACTCCACCCAACTATTGCACTCCACCCAACTTCAGCACTCCACACAACTTCCGCACTCCACCCAACCTCCCCACTCCACCCAACCTCCCCACTGCACTCATCCTCCCCACTGTACTCAACCTCCCCACTCCACCCAACCTTCCCACTCCACCCAACCTCCCCACTTCACCCAACCTCCCCACTTCACCCAACCTCCCAATTCCACTATACCTCCGCACTCCACCCAACCTCCGCACTCAACCCAACCTCCCCACTTTACCCAACCTCCCCACTCCACCCAACCTCCCCACTCCACCCAAACTCCCCACTCCACCCAAACTCCCCACTCCACCCAAACTGCCCACTCCACCCAACCTCCCCACTCCACCCAACCTCCCCACTCCACCCAACCTCCCCACTCCACCCAACCTCCCCACTCCACCCAACCCCCCACTTCACTCAACTTCCCTACTTCACCCAACCTCCCCACTCCACCCAACCTACGCACTCCACCCAAACTTCGCAATTAACCCAACCTCCACACTTCACCCAACGCACAACTCCATCCAACATCCCCACTTCAAACTTCTGCACACCACCCAACCACTCCACTCCACCCAACTTCCGCACTCCCCCCAACTTCCGCATTCCATCCAACATCCGCACTCCACCCAACCTCCGCACTCCACCCAACCTCCCCACTCCACCCATCCTCCCCACTCCACCCAACCTCCCCACTCCACCCAACCTTCCCACTCCACACAACCTCCCCACTCCACCACACCTCCCCACTCAACCCAACCTCCCCACTCCACCCAACCTCCTCATTTCACCCAGCCTCCCCACTCCACCCAACCTCCCAATTCCACTAAGCCTCCCCACTTCACCCAACCTCCCCACTTCACCCAACCTCCCCACTTCACCCAACCACTCAATTCCACTACACCTCCGCATTCCACCCAACCTCCGCACTCAACCCAACCTCCCCACTTTACCCAACCTCCCCACTCCACCCAACCTCCCCACTTCACCCAACCTCCCCACTCCACAATGCCTCCCCACTTCACCCAACCTCCCCACTTCACCCAACCTCCACACTTCACCCAACCTCCCCACTTCACCCAACCTCCCCACTTCACCCAACCTACCAATTCCACTATACCTCCGGACTCCAACCAACCTCTGCACTCAACCCAACCTACCCACTTCACCCAACCTCCCCACTCCACCCAACCTCCCCACTTCACCCAACCTCCGCACTCCACCCAACCTACGCATTCCAACCAACTTCCGCACTCCGCCCAACCTCCGCACTCCACCCAACTATTGCACTCCACCCAACTTCAGCACTCCACACAACTTCCGCACTCCGCCCAACCTCCGCACTCCACCCAACTATTGCACTCCACCCAACTTCAGCACTCCACACAACTTCCGCACTCCACCCAACCTCCGCACTCAACCCAACCTCCCCACTTTACCCAACCTCCCCACTCCACCCAACCTCCCCACTCCACCCAAACTCCCCACTCCCCCCAAACTCCCCACTCCACCCAAACTCCCCACTCCACCCAACCTCCCCACTCCACCCAACCTCCCCACTCCACCCAACCTACGCACTCCACCCAAACTTCGCAATTAACCCAACCTCCACACTTCACCCAACGCACAACTCCATCCAACATCCCCACTTCAAACTTCCGCACACCACCCAACCACTCCACTCCACCCAACTTCCGCACTCCACCCAACTTCCGTATTCCATCCAACATCCGCACTCCACCCAACCTCCGCACTCCACCCAACCTCCCCACTCCACCCATCCTCCCCACTCCACCCAACCTCCCCACTCCACCCAACCTTCCCACTCCACACAACCTCCCCACTCCACCAAGCATCCCCACTCAACCCAACCTCCCCACTCCACCCAACCTCCTCATTTCACCCAGCCTCCCCACTCCACCCAACCTCCCAATTCCACTAAGCCTCCCCACTTCACCCAACCTTCCCACTTCACCCAACCTCCCCACTCCACCCAACCTCCCCACTTCACCCAACCTCCGCACTCCACCCAACCTACGCACTCCAACCAACTTCCGCACTCCGCCCAACCTCCGCACTCCACCCAACTATTGCACTCCACCCAACTTCAGCCCTTCACACAACTTCCGCACTCCACCCAACCTCCCCACTCCACCCAACCTCCCAACCTCCGCAATTAACCCAACCTCCACACTTCACCCAACGCACAACTCCATCCAACATCCCCACTTCAAACTTCCGCACACCACCCAACCACTCCACTCCAACCAACTTCCGCACTCCACCCAATCTCCGCACTCCACCCAACCTCCCCACTCCACCCATCCTCCCCACTCCACCCAACCTCCCCACTCCACCCAACCTTCCCACTCCACACAACCTCCCCACTCCACCAAGCCTCCCCACTCAACCCAACCTCCCCACTCCACCCAACCTCCTCATTTCACCCAGCCTCCCCACTCCACCCAACCTCCCAATTCCACTAAGCCTCCCCACTTCACCCAACCTCCCCACTCCACCCAACCTCCCCACTTAACCCAACCTCCGCACTCCACCCAACCTACGCATTCCAACCAACTTCCGCACTCCGCCCAACCTCCGCACTCCACCCAAATATTGCACTCCACCCAACTTCAGCACTCCACACAACTTCCGCACTTCACCCAACCTCCCCACTCCACCCAACCTCCCCACTGCACTCAACCTCCCCACTCAACCCAACCTCCCCACTCCACCCAACCTCCTCACTTCACCCAGCCTCCCCACTCCACCCAACCTCCCCTCTCCACCCAACCTCCCCACGTCACCCAACCTCCCCACTTCACTCAACCTCCCCAATCCACTCAACCTCCCCACTCCACCCAACCTTCCAAATCCACACAACCTCCTCACTTCACCCAGCCTCCCCCCTCCACCCAAACTCCCCTCTCCACCCAACCTCCCCACTTCACCCAACCTCCCAATTCCACTAAGCCTCCCCACTTCACCCAACCTCCCCACTTCACCCAACCTCCCCACTACACCCAACTTCCCCACTTCACCCAACTTCCCCACTTCACCCAACCTCCCAATTCCACTATACCTCGGCACTCCACCCAATCTCCCCACTCAACCCAACCTCTCCACTCAACACAACCTCCTCACTTCACCCAACCTCCCCATTTCACCCAACCTCCCCACTTCACCCAACCTCCCCCCTTCACCCAACCACCCCACTTCACCCAACCTCCCCACTTCACCCAACCACCCCACTTCACCCATCCTCCCCACTTCACCCAACCTCCCCACTTCACCCAACCTCCCCACTTCACCCAACCTCCCCACTTCACCCAACCTCCCCACTTCACCCAACCTCCCCACTCCACCCAACCTCCCCACTTCACCCAACCTCCGCACTCCACCCAACCTACGCACTCCAACCAACTTCCGCACTCCGCCCAACCTCCGCACTCCACCCAACTATTGCTCTCCACCCAACTTCAGCACTCCACACAACTTCCGCACTCCACCCAACCTCCCCACTCCACCCAACCTCCCCACTGCACTCATCCTCCCCACTGTACTCAACCTCCCCACTCCACCAAGCCTCCCCGCTCAACGCAACCTCCCCACTCCACCCAACCTCCCCACTTCACCCAACCTCCCCACTTCACCCAACCTCCCAATTCCACTATACCTCCGCACTCCACCCAACCTCCGCACTCAACCCAACCTCCCCACTTTACCCAACCTCCCCACTCCACCCAACCTCCCCACTCCACCAAAACTCCCCACTCCACCCAAACTCCCCACTCCACCCAAACTCCCCACTCCACCCAACCTCCCCCTCCACCCAACCTCCCCACTCCACCCAACCCCCCACTTCACTCAACATCCCTACTTCACCCAACCTCCCCACTCCACCCAACCTACGCACTCCACCCAAACTTCGCAATTAACCCAACCTCCACACCTCACCCAACGCACAACTCCATCCAACATCCCCACTTCAAATTTCCGCACACCACCTAACCACTCCACTCCACCCAACTTCCGCACTCCACCCAACTTCCGCATTCCATCCAACATCCGCACTCCATCCAACCTCCGCACTCCACCCAACCTCCCCACTCCACCCATCCTCCCCACTCCACCCAACCTCCCCACTCCATCCAACCTTCCCACTCCACACAACCTCCCCACTCCACCACACCTCCCCACTCAACCCAACCTCCGCACTCCACCCAACCTCCTCATTTCACCCAGCCTCCCCACTCCACCCAACCTCCCAATTTCACTAAGCCTCCCCACTTCACCCAACCTCCCCACTTCACCCAACCTCCCCACTTCACCCAACTTCCCACTTCACCCAACCACCCAATTCCACTACACCTCCGCATTCCACCCAACCTCCGCACTCAACCCAACCTCCCCACTTTACCCAACCTCCCCACTCCACCCAACCTCCCCACTACACCCAACCTCCCCACTCCACAATGCCTCGCCACTTCACCCAACCTCCCCACTTCACCCAACCTCCACACTTCACCCAACCTCCCCACTTCACCCAACCTCCCCACTTCACCCAACCTACCAATTCCACTATACCTCCGGACTCCAACCAACCTCTGCACTCAACCCAACCTCCCCACTTCACCCAACCTCCCCACTCCACCCAACCTCCCCACTTCACCCAACCTCCGCACTCCACCCAACCTACGCATTCCAACCAACTTCCGCACTCCGCCCAACCTCCGCACTCCACCCAACTATTGCACTCCACCCAACTTCAGCACTCCACACAACTTACGCACTCCACCCAACCTCCCCACTCCACCCAACCTCCCCACTGCACTCAACCTCCCCACTGTACTCAACCTCCCCACTCCACCCAACCTTCCCACTCCACACAACCTCCCCACTCCACCAAGCCTCCCCGCTCAACCCAACTTCCCCACTCCACCCAACCTCCCCACTTCACCCAACCTCCCCACTTCACCCAACTTCCCAATTCCACTATACCTCCGCACTCCACCCAACATCCGCACTCAACCCAACCTCCCCACTTTACCCAACCTCCCCACTCCACCCAACCTCCCCACTCCACCCAAACTCCCCACTCCCCCCAAACTCCACCCAAACTCCCCACTCCACCCAACCTCCCCACTCCACCCAACCTCCCCACTCCACCCAACCTACGCACTCCACCCAAACTTCGCAATTAACCCAACCTCCACACTTCACCCAACGCACAACTCCATCCAACATCCCCACTTCAAACTTCCGCACACCACCCAACCACTCCACTCCACCCAACTTCCGCACTCCACCCAACTTCCGTATTCCATCCAACATCCGCACTCGACCCAACCTCCGCACTCCACCCAACCTCCCCACTCCACCCATCCTCCCCACTCCACCCAACCTCCCCACTCCACCCAACCTTCCCACTCCACACAACCTCCCCACTCCACCAAGCATCACCACTCAACCCAACCTCCCCACTCCACCCAACCTCCTCATTTCACCCAGCCTCCCCACTCCACCCAACCTCCCAATTCCACTAAGCCTCCCCACTTCACCCAACCTCCCCACTTCACCCAACCTCCCCACTCCACCCAACCTCCCCACTTCACCCAACCTCCGCACTCCACCCAACCTACGCACTCCAACCAACTTCCGCACTCCGCCCAACCTCCGCACTCCACCCAACTATTGCACTCCACCCAACTTCAGCCCTTCACACAACTTCCGCACTCCACCCAACCTCCCCACTCCACCCAACCTCCCCACTGCACTCAACCTCCCCACTCAACCCAACCTCCCCACTCCACACAACCTCCTCACTTCACCCAGCCTCCCCACTCCACCCAACCTCCCCTCTCCACCCAACCTCCCCACATCACCCAACCTCCCCACTTCACTCAACCTCCCCAATCCACTCAACCTCACCACTCCACCCAACCTTCCAAATCCACACAACCTCCCCACTCCACCAAACCTCCCCACTCATCCCAATCTCCCCACTCCACCCAACCTCCTCACTTCACCCAACCTCCCAATTCCAGTAAGCCTCCCCACTTCACCCAACCTCCCCACTTCACCCAACCTCCCCACTGCACCCAACTTCCCCACTTCACCCAACTTCCCCACTTCACCCAACCTCCCAATTCCACTATACCTCCGCACTCCACCCAATCTCCCCACTCAACCCAACCTCTCCACTCCACACAACCTCCTCACTTCACCCAACCTCACCATTTCACCCAACCTCCCCACTTCACCCAACCTCCCCCCTTCACCCAACCACCCCACTTCACCCAACCACCCCACTTCACCCAACCTCCCCACTTTACCCAACCACCCCACTTCACCCAACCTCCCCACTTCACCCAACCTCCCCACTTCACCCAACCTCCCCACTTCACCCAAACTCCCCACTTCACCCAACCTCCCCACTTCACCCAACCTCCCCACTTCACCCAACCTCCCCACTCCACCCAACCACCCCACTTCACCCAACCTCCGAACTCCACCCAACCTCCCCACTCCACCCAAACTCCCCACTCCACCCAAACTCCCCACTCCACCCAAACTCCCCACTCCACCCAACCTCCCCACTCCACCCAACCTCCCCACTCCACCCAACCCCCCACTTCACTCAACTTCCCTACTTCACCCAACCTCCCCACTCCACCCAACCTACGCACTCCACCCAAACTTCGCAATTAACCCAACCTCCACACTTCACCCAACGCACAACTCCATCCAACATCCCCACTTCAAACTTCCGCACACCACCCAACCACTCCACTCCACCCAACTTCCGCACTCCACCCAACTTCCGCATTCCATCCAACATCCGAACTCCACCCAATCTGCGCACTCCACCCAACCTCCCCACTCCACCCAACCTCCCCACTCCACCCAACCTCCTCACTTCACCCAGCCTCCCCACTCCACCCAACCTCCCCTCTCCACCCAACCTCCCCACGTCACCCAACCTCCCCACTTCACCCAACCTCCCAATTCCACTATACCTCCGCACTCCACCCAATCTCCCCACTCAACCCAACCTCTCCACTCCACACAACCTCCTCACTTCACCCAACCTCCCCATTTCACCCAACCTCCCCACTTCACCCAACCTCCCCCCTTCACCCAACCACCCCACTTCACCCAACCTCCCCACTTCACCCAACCACCCCACTTCACCCAACCTCCCCACTTCACCCAACCTCCCCACTTCACCCAACCTCCCCAGTTCACCCAACCTCCCCACTTCACCCAACCTCCCCACTTCACCCAACCTCCCCACTTCACCCAACCTCCCCACTCCACCCAACCACCCCACTTCACCCAACCTCCGCACTCCACCCAACCTCCCCACTCCACCCAAACTCCCCACTCCACCCAAACTCCACACTCCACCCAAACTCCCCACTCCACCCAACCTCCCCACTCCACCCAACCTCCCCACTCCACCCAACCCCCCACTTCACTCAACTTCCCTACTTCACCCAACCTCCCCACTCCACCCAACCTACGCACTCCACCCAAACTTCGCAATTAACCCAACCTCCACACTTCACCAAACGCACAACTCCATCCAACATCCCCACTTCAAACTTCCGCACACCACCCAACCACTCCACTCCACCCAACTTCCGCACTCCACCCAACTTCCGCATTCCATCCAACATCCGCACTCCACCCAATCTCCGCACTCCACCCAACCTCCCCACTCCACCCATCCTCCCCACTCCACCCAACCTCCCCACTCCACCCAACCTTCCCATTCCACACAACCTCCCCACTCCACCAAGCCTCCCCACTCAACCCAACCTCCCCACTCCACCCAACCACCTCATTTCACCCAGCCTCCCCACTCCACCCAACCTTCCAATTCCACTAAGCCTCCCCACTTCACCCAACCTCTCCACTCCACCCAACCTCCCCACTTAACCCAACCTCCGCACTCCACCCAACCTACGCATTCCAACCAACTTCCGCACTCCGCCCAACCTCCGCACTCCACCCAACTATTGCACTCCACCCAACTATTGCACTCCACCCAACTTCAGCACTCCACACAACTTCCGCACTCCACCCAACCTCCCCACTCCACCCAACCTCCCCACTGCACTCAACCTCCCCACTCAACCCAACCTCCCCACCCCACCCAACCTCCTCACTTCACCCAACCTCCCCATTTCACCCTACCTCCCCACTTCACCCAACCTCCCCCCTTCACCCAACCACCCCACTTCACCCAACCTCCCCACTTCACCCAACCACCCCACTTCACCCAACCTCCCCACTTCACCCAACCTCCCCACTTCACCCAACCTCCCCACTTCACCCAACCTCCCCACTTCACCCAACCTCCCCACTTCACCCAACCTCTCCACTTCACCCAACCTCCCCACTCCACCCAACCACCCCACTTCACCCAACCTCCGCACTCCACCCAACCTCCCCACTCCACCCAAACTCCCCACTCCACCCAAACTCCCCACTCCACCCAAACTCCCCACTCCACCCAACCTCCCCACTCCACCCAACCTCCCCACTCCACCCAACCCCCCACTTCACTCAACTTCCCTACTTCACCCAACCTCCCCACTCCACCCAACCTACGCACTCCACCCAAACTTCGCAATTAACCCAACCTCCACACTTCACCAAACGCACAACTCCATCCAACATCCCCACTTCAAACTTCCGCACATCACCCAACCACTCCACTCCACCCAACTTCCGCACTCCACCCAACTTCCGCATTCCATCCAACATCCGTACTCCACCCAATCTCCGCACTCCACCCAACCTCCCCACTCCACCCATCCTCCCCACTCCACCCAACCTCCCCACTCCACCCAACCTTCCCACTCCACACAACCTCCCCACTCCACCAAGCCTCCCCACTCAACCCAACCTCCCCACTCCACCCAACCTCCTCATTTCACCCAGCCTCCCCACTCCACCCAACCTCCCAATTCCACAAAGCCTCCCCACTCCACCCAACCTCCCCACTCCACCCAACCTCCCCACTGCCCTCATCCTCCCCACTGTACTCAACCTCCCCACTCCACCAAGCCTCCCCGCTCAACGCAACCTCCCCACTCCACCCAACCTCCCCACTTCACCCAACCTCCCCACTTCACCCAACCTCCCAATTCCACTATACCTCCGCACTCCACCCAACCTCCGCACTCAACCCAACCTCCCCACTTTACCCAACCTCCCCACTCCACCCAACCTCCCCACTCCACCAAAACTCCCCACTCCACCCAAACTCCCCACTCCACCCAAACTCCCCACTCCACCCAACCTCCCCCTCCACCCAACCTCCCCACTCCACCCAACCCCCCACTTCACTCAACATCCCTACTTCACCCAACCTCCCCACTCCACCCAACCTACGCACTCCACCCAAACTTCGCAATTAACCCAACCTTCACACCTCACCCAACGCACAACTCCATCCAACATCCCCACTTCAAACTTCCGCACACCACCCAACCACTCCACTCCACCCAACTTCCGCACTCCACCCAACTTCCGCATTCCATCCAACATCCGCACTCCATCCAACCTCCGCACTCCACCCAACCTCCCCACTCCACCCATCCTCCCCACTCCACCCAACCTCCCCACTCCATCCAACCTTCCCACTCCACACAACCTCCCCACTCCACCACACCTCCCCACTCAACCCAACCTCCGCACTCCACCCAACCTCCTCATTTCACCCAGCCTCCCCACTCCACCCAACCTCCCAATTTCACTAAGCCTCCCCACTTCACCCAACCTCCCCACTTCACCCAACCTCCCCACTTCACCCAACCTCCCCACTTCACCCAACCTCCCCACTTCACCCAACCACCCAATTCCACTACACCTCCGCATTCCACCCAACCTCCGCACTCAACCCAACCTCCCCACTTTACCCAACCTCCCCACTCCACCCAACCTCCCCACTACACCCAACCTCCCCACTCCACAATGCCTCCCCACTTCACCCAACCTCCCCACTTCACCCAACCTCCACACTTCACCCAACCTCCCCACTTCACCCAACCTCCCCACTTCACCCAACCTACCAATTCCACTATACCTCCGGACTCCAACCAACCTCTGCACTCAACCCAACCTCCCCACTTCACCCAACCTCCCCACTCCACCCAACCTCCCCACTTAACCCAACCTCCGCACTCCACCCAACCTACGCATTCCAACCAACTTCCGCACTCCGCCCAACCTCCGCACTCCACCCAACTATTGCACTCCACCCAACTTCAGCACTCCACACAACTTCCGCACTCCACCCAACCTCCCCACTCCACCCAACCTCCCCACTGCACTCAACCTCCCCACTCAACCCAACCTCCCCACTCCACCCAACCTCCTCACTTCACCCAACCTCCCCATTTCACCCAACCTCCCCACTTCACCCAACCTCCCCCCTTCACCCAACCACCCCACTTCACTCAACCTCCCCACTTCACCCAACCACCCCACTTCACCCAACCTCCCCACTTCACCCAACCTCCCCACTTCACCCAACCTCCCCACTTCACCCAACCTCCCCACTTCACCCAACCTCCCCACTTCACCCAACCTCCCCACTTCACCCAACCTCCCCACTCCACCCAACCACCCCACTTCACCCAACCTCCGCACTCCACCCAACCTCCCCACTCCACCCAAACTCCCCACTCCACCCAAACTCCCCACTCCACCCAAACTCCCCACTCCACCCAACCTCCCCACTCCACCCAACCTCCCCACTCCACCCAACCCCCCACTTCACTCAACTTCCCTACTTCACCCAACCTCCCCACTCCACCCAACCTACGCACTCCACCCAAACTTCGCAATTAACCCAACCTCCACACTTCACCAAACGCACAACTCCATCCAACATCCCCACTTCAAACTTCCGCACATCACCCAACCACTCCACTCCACCCAACTTCCGCACTCCACCCAACTTCCGCATTCCATCCAACATCCGTACTCCACCCAATCTCCGCACTCCACCCAACCTCCCCACTCCACCCATCCTCCCCACTCCACCCAACCTCCCCACTCCACCCAACCTTCCCACTGCACACAACCTCCCCACTCCACCAAGCCTCCCCACTCAACCCAACCTCCCCACTCCACCCAACCTCCTCATTTCACCCAGCCTCCCCACTCCACCCAACCTCCCAATTCCACAAAGCCTCCCCACTCAACCCAACCTCCCCACTCCACCCAACCTCCTCATTTCACCAAGCCTCCCCACTCAACCCAACCTCCCCACTCCACCCAACCTCCTCATTTCACCCAACCTCCCCACTTAACCCAACCTCCGCACTCCACCCAACCTACGCATTCCAACCAACTTCCGCACTCCGCCCAACCTCCGCACTCCACCCAACTATTGCACTCCACCCAACTTCAGCACTCCACACAACTTCCGCACTCCACCCAACCTCCCCACTCCACCCAACCTCCCCACTGCACTCAACCTCCCCACTCAACTCAACCTCCCCACTCCACCCAACCTCCTCACTTCACCCAGCCTCCCCACTCCACCCAACCTCCCCTCTCCACCCAACCTCCCCACATCACCCAACCTCCCCACTTCACTCAACCTCCCCAATCCACTCAACCTCCCCACTCCACCCAACCTTCCAAATCCACACAACCTCCTCACTTCACCCAGCCTCCCCACTCCACCCAAACTCCCCTCTCCACCCAACCTCCCCACTTCACCCAACCTCCCAATTCCACTAAGCCTCCCCACTTCACCCAACCTCCCCACTTCACCCAACCTCCCCACTACACCCAACTTACCCACTTCACCCAACTTCCCCACTTCACCCAACCTCCCAATTCCACTATACCTCCGCACTCCACCCAATCTCCCCACTCAACCCAACCTCTCCACTCCACACAACCTCCTCACTTCACCCAACCTCCCCATTTCACCCAACCTCCCCACTTCACCCAACCTCCCCCCTTCACCCAACCACCCCACTTCACCCAACCTCCCCACTTCGCCCAACCACCCCACTTCACCCATCCTCCCCACTTCACCCAACCTCCCCACTTCACCCAACCTCCCCACTTCACCCAACCTCCCCACTTCACCCAACCTCCCCACTCCACCCAACCTCCCCACTTCACCCAACCTACGCACTCCACCCAACCTACGCACTCCAACCAACTTCCGCACTCCGCCCAACCTCCGCACTCCACCCAACTATTGCTCTCCACCCAACTTCAGCACTCCACACAACTTCCGCACTCCACCCAACCTCCCCACTCCACCCAACCTCCCCACTGCACTCATCCTCCCCACTGTACTCAACCTCCCCACTCCACCCAACCTCCCAATTCCACTATACCTCCGCACTCCACCCAATCTCCCCACTCAACCCAACCTCTCCACTCCACACAACCTCCCCACTCCACCAAGCCTCCCCGCTCAACGCAACCTCCCCACTCCACCCAACCTCCCCACTCCACCCAAACTCCCCACTCCACCCAAACTCCCCACTCCACCCAAACTCCCCACTCCACTCAACCTCCCCCTCCACCCAACCTCCCCACTCCACCCAACCCCCCACTTCACTCAACATCCCTACTTCACCCAACCTCCCCACTCCACCCAACCTACGCACTCCACCCAAACTTCGCAATTAACCCAACCTCCACACCTCACCCAACGCACAACTCCATCCAACATCCCCACTTCAAACTTCCGCACACCACCCAACCACTCCACTCCACCCAACTTCCGCACTCCACCCAACTTCCGCATTCCATCCAACATCCGCACTCCATCCAACCTCCGCACTCCACCCAACCTCCCCACTCCACCCATCCTCCCCACTCCACCCAACCTCCCCACTCCATCCAACCTTCCCACTCCACACAATCTCCCCACTCCACCACACCTCCCCACTCAACCCAACCTCCGCACTCCACCCAACCTCCTCATTTCACCCAGCCTCCCCACTCCACCCAACCTCCCAATTCCACTAAGCCTCCCCACTTCACCCAACCTCCCCACTTCACCCAACCTCCCCACTTCACCCAACCTCCCCACTTCACCCAACCTCCCCACTTCACCCAACCTCCCCACTTCACCCAACCACCCAATTCCACTACACCTCCGCACTCCACCCAACCTCCGCACTCAACCCAACCTCCCCACTTTACCCAACCTCCCCACTCCACCCAAACTCCCCACTTCACCCAACCTCCCCACTCCACAATGCCTCCCCACTTCACTCAACCTCCCCACTTCACCCAACCTCCCCACTTCACCCAACCTCCCCACTTCACCCAACCTCCCCACTTCACCCAACTTCCCCACTTCACCCAACCTCCCCACTTCACCCAACCTCCCCACTTCACCCAACCTCCCCACTTCACCCAACCTACCAATTCCACTATACCTCCGGACTCCAACCAACCTCTGCACTCAACCCAACCTCCCCACTTCACCCAACCTCCCCACTCCACCCAACCTCCCCACTTCACCCAACCTCCGCACTCCACCCAACCTACGCACTCCAACCAACTTCCGCACTCCGCCCAACCTCCCCACTTCACCCAACCTCCCCACTTCACCCAACCTCCCCACTCCACCCAACCACCCCACTTCACCCAACCTCCGCACTCCACCCAACCTCCCCACTCCACCCAAACTCCCCACTCCACCCAAACTCCCCACTCCACCCAAACTCCCCACTCCAACCAAACTCCCCACTCCACCCAAACTCCCCACTCCACCCAACCTCCCCACTCCACCCAACCTCCCCACTTCACCCAACCACCCCACTTCACCCAACCTCCCCACTTCACCCAACCACCCCACTTCACCCAACCTCCCCACTTCACCCAACCTCCCCACTTCACCCAACCTCCCCACTTCACCCAACCTCCCCACTTCACCCAACCTCCCCACTTCACCCAACCTCCCCACTTCACCCAACCTCCCCACTCCACCCAACCACCCCACTTCACCCAACCTCCGCACTCCACCCAACCTCCCCACTCCACCCAAACTCCCCACTCCACCCAAACTCCCCACTCCACCCAAACTCCCCACTCCACCCAACCTCCCCACTCCACCCAACCTCCCCACTCCACCCAACCCCCCACTTCACTCAACTTCCCTACTTCACCCAACCTCCCCACTCCACCCAACCTACGCACTCCATCCAAACTTCGCAATTAACCCAACCTCCACACTTCACCCAACGCACAACTCCATCCAACATCCCCACTTCAAACTTCCGCACACCACCCAACCACTCCACTCCACCCAACTTCCGCACTCCACCCAACTTCCGCATTCCATCCAACATCCGAACTCCACCCAATCTCCGCACTCCACCCAACCTCCCCACTCCACCCAACCTCCCCACTCCACCCAACCTCCTCACTTCACCCAGCCTCCCCACTCCACCCAACCTCCCCTCTCCACCCAACCTCCCCACGTCACCCAACCTCCCCACTTCACCCAACCTCCCAATTCCACTATACCTCCGCACTCCACCCAATCTCCCCACTCAACCCAACCTCTCCACTCCACACAACCTCCTCACTTCACCCAACCTCCCCATTTCACCCAACCTCCCCACTTCACCCAACCTCCCCCCTTCACCCAACCACCCCACTTCACCCAACCTCCCCACTTCACCCAACCACCCCACTTCACCCAACCTCCCCACTTCACCCAACCTCCACACTTCACCCAACCTCCCCAGTTCACCCAACCTCCCCACTTCACCCAACCTCCCCACTTCACCCAACCTCCCCACTTCACCCAACCTCCCTACTCCACCCAACCACCCCACTTCACCCAACCTCCGCACTCCACCCAACCTCCCCACTCCACCCAAACTCCCCACTCCACCCAAACTCCCCACTCCACCCAAACTCCCCACTCCACCCAACCTCCCCACTCCACCCAACCTCCCCACTCCACCCAACCCCCCACTTCACTCAACTTCCCTACTTCACCCAACCTCCCCACTCCACCCAACCTACGCACTCCACCCAAACTTCGCAATTAACCCAACCTCCACACTTCACCAAACGCACAACTCCATCCAACATCCCCACTTCAAACTTCCGCACACCACCCAACCACTCCACTCCACCCAACTTCCGCACTCCACCCAACTTCCGCATTCCATCCAACATCCGCACTCCACCCAATCTCCGCACTCCACCCAACCTCCCCACTCCACCCATCCTCCCCACTCCACCCAACCTCCCCACTCCACCCAACCTTCCCACTCCACACAACCTCCCCACTCCACCAAGCCTCCCCACTCAACCCAACCTCCCCACTCCACCCAACCTCCTCATTTCACCCAGCCTCCCCACTCCACCCAACCTCCCAATTCCACTAAGCCTCCCCACTTCACCCAACCTCCCCACTCCACCCAACCTCCCCACTTAACCCAACCTCCGCACTCCACCCAACCTACGCATTCCAACCAACTTCCGCACTCCGCCCAACCTCCGCACTCCACCCAACTATTGCACTCTACCCAACTTCAGCACTCCACACAACTTCCGCACTCCACCCAACCTCCCCACTCCACCCAACCTCCCCACTGCACTCAACCTCCCCACTCAACCCAACCTCCCCACTCCACCCAACCTCCTCACTTCACCCAACCTCCCCATTTCACCCAACCTCCCCACTTCACCCAACCTCCCCCCTTCACCCAACCACCCCACTTCACCCAACCTCCCCACTTCACCCAACCACCCCACTTCACCCAACCTCCCCACTTCACCCAACCTCCCCACTTCACCCAACCTCCCCACTTCACCCAACCTCCCCACTTCACCCAACCTCCCCACTTCACCCAACCTCCCCACTTCACCCAACCTCCCCACTCCACCCAACCACCCCACTTCACCCAACCTCCGCACTCCACCCAACCTCCCCACTCCACCCAAACTCCCCACTCCACCCAAACTCCCCACTCCACCCAAACTCCCCACTCCACCCAAACTCCCCACTCCACCCAACCTCCCCACTCCACCCAACCCCCCACTTCACTCAACTTCCCTACTTCACCCAACCTCCCCACTCCACCCAACCTACGCACTCCACCCAAACTTCGCAATTAACCCAACCTCCACACTTCACCAAACGCACAACTCCATCCAACATCCCCACTTCAAACTTCCGCACATCACCCAACCACTCCACTCCACCCAACTTCCGCACTCCACCCAACTTCCGCATTCCATCCAACATCCGTACTCCACCCAATCTCCGCACTCCACCCAACCTCCCCACTCCACCCATCCTCCCCACTCCACCCAACCTCCCCACTCCACCCAACCTTCCCACTGCACACAACCTCCCCACTCCACCAAGCCTCCCCACTCAACCCAACCTCCCCACTCCACCCAACCTCCTCATTTCACCCAGCCTCCCCACTCCACCCAACCTCCCAATTCCACAAAGCCTCCCCACTTCACCCAACCTCCCCACTCCACCCAACCTCCCCACTTAACCCAACCTCCGCACTCCACCCAACCTACGCATTCCAACCAACTTCCGCACTCCGCCCAACCTCCGCACTCCACCCAACTATTGCACTCCACCCAACTTCAGCACTCCACACAACTTCCGCACTCCACCCAACCTCCCCACTCCACCCAACCTCCCCACTGCACTCAACCTCCCCACTCAACTCAACCTCCCCACTCCACCCAACCTCCTCACTTCACCCAGCCTCCCCACTCCACCCAACCTCCCCTCTCCACCCAACCTCCCCACATCACCCAACCTCCCCACTTCACTCAACCTCCCCAATCCACTCAACCTCCCCACTCCACCCAACCTTCCAAATCCACACAACCTCCTCACTTCACCCAGCCTCCCCACTCCACCCAAACTCCCCTCTCCACCCAACCTCCCCACTTCACCCAACCTCCCAATTCCACTAAGCCTCCCCACTTCACCCAACCTCCCCACTTCACCCAACCTCCCCACTACACCCAACTTCCCCACTTCACCCAACTTCCCCACTTCACCCAACCTCCCAATTCCACTATACCTCCGCACTCCACCCAATCTCCCCACTCAACCCAACCTCTCCACTCCACACAACCTCCTCACTTCACCCAACCTCCCCATTTCACCCAACCTCCCCACTTCACCCAACCTCCCCCCTTCACCCAACCACCCCACTTCACCCAACCTCCCCACTTCACCCAACCACCCCACTTCACCCATCCTCCCCACTTCACCCAACCTCCCCACTTCACCCAACCTCCCCACTTCACCCAACCTCCCCACTTCACCCAACCTCCCCACTTCACCCAACCTCCCCACTCCACCCAACCTCCCCACTTCACCCAACCTACACACTCCACCCAACCTACGCACTCCAACCAACTTCCGCACTCCGCCCAACCTCCGCACTCCACCCAACTATTGCTCTCCACCCAACTTCAGCACTCCACACAACTTCCGCACTCCACCCAACCTCCCCACTCCACCCAACCTCCCCACTGCACTCATCCTCCCCACTGTACTCAACCTCCCCACTCCACCCAACCTCCCAATTCCACTATACCTCCGCACTCCACCCAATCTCCCCACTCAACCCAACCTCTCCACTCCACACAACCTCCCCACTCCACCAAGCCTCCCCGCTCAACGCAACCTCCCCACTCCACCCAACCTCCCCACTTCACCCAACCTCCCCACTTCACCCAACCTCCCAATTCCACTATACCTCCGCACTCCACCCAACCTCCGCACTCAACCCAACCTCCCCACTTTACCCAACCTCCCCACTCCACCCAACCTCCCCACTCCACCCAAACTCCCCACTCCACCCAAACTCCCCACTCCACCCAAACTCCCCACTCCACTCAACCTCCCCCTCCACCCAACCTCCCCACTCCACCCAACCCCCCACTTCACTCAACATCCCTACTTCACCCAACCTCCCCACTCCACCCAACCTACGCACTCCACCCAAACTTCGCAATTAACCCAACCTCCACACCTCACCCAACGCACAACTCCATCCAACATCCCCACTTCAAACTTCCGCACACCACCCAACCACTCCACTCCACCCAACTTCCGCACTCCACCCAACTTCCGCATTCCATCCAACATCCGCACTCCATCCAACCTCCGCACTCCACCCAACCTCCCCACTCCACCCATCCTCCCCACTCCACCCAACCTCCCCACTCCATCCAACCTTCCCACTCCACACAATCTCCCCACTCCACCACACCTCCCCACTCAACCCAACCTCCGCACTCCACCCAACCTCCTCATTTCACCCAGCCTCCCCACTCCACCCAACCTCCCAATTCCACTAAGCCTCCCCACTTCACCCAACCTCCCCACTTCACCCAACCTCCCCACTTCACCCAACCTCCCCACTTCACCCAACCTCCCCACTTCACCCAACCTCCCCACTTCACCCAACCACCCAATTCCACTACACCTCCGCACTCCACCCAACCTCCGCACTCAACCCAACCTCCCCACTTTACCCAACCTCCCCACTCCACCCAAACTCCCCACTTCACCCAACCTCCCCACTCCACAATGCCTCCCCACTTCACTCAACCTCCCCACTTCACCCAACCTCCCCACTTCACCCAACCTCCCCACTTCACCCAACCTCCCCACTTCACCCAACTTCCCCACATCACCCAACCTCCCCATTTCACCCAACCTCCCCACTTCACCCAACCTCCCCACTTCACCCAACCTACCAATTCCACTATACCTCCGGACTCCAACCAACCTCTGCACTCAACCCAACCTCCCCACTTCACCCAACCTCCCCACTCCACCCAACCTCCCCACTTCACCCAACCTCCGCACTCCACCCAACCTACGCACTCCAACCAACTTCCGCACTCCGCCCAACCTCCCCACTTCACCCAACCTCCCCACTTCACCCAACCTCCCCACTCCACCCAACCACCCCACTTCACCCAACCTCCGCACTCCACCAAACCTCCCCACTCCACCCAAACTCCCCACTCCACCCAAACTCCCCACTCCACCCAAACTCCCCACTCCACCCAACCTCCCCACTCCACCCAACCTCCCCACTCCACCCAACCCCCCACTTCACTCAACTTCCCTACTTCACCCAACCTCCCCACTCCACCCAACCTACGCACTCCACCCAAACTTCGCAATTAACCCAACCTCCACACTTCACCAAACGCACAACTCCATCCAACATCCCCACTTCAAACTTCCGCACATCACCCAACCACTCCACTCCACCCAACTTCCGCACTCCACCCAACTTCCGCATTCCATCCAACATCCGTACTCCACCCAATCTCGGCACTCCACCCAACCTCCCCACTCCACCCATCCTCCCCACTCCACCCAACCTCCCCACTCCACCCAACCTTCCCACTGCACACAACCTCCCCACTCCACCAAGCCTCCCCACTCAACCCAACCTCCCCACTCCACCCAACCTCCTCATTTCACCCAGCCTCCCCACTCCACCCAACCTCCCAATTCCACAAAGCCTCCCCACTTCACCCAACCTCCCCACTCCACCCAACCTCCCCACTTAACCCAACCTCCGCACTCCACCCAACCTACGCATTCCAACCAACTTCCGCACTCCGCCCAACCTCCGCACTCCACCCAACTATTGCACTCCACCCAACTTCAGCACTCCACACAACTTCCGCACTCCACCCAACCTCCCCACTCCACCCAACCTCCCCACTGCACTCAACCTCCCCACTCAACCCAACCTCCCCACTCCACCCAACCTCCTCACTTCACCCAGCCTCCCCACTCCACCCAACCTCCCCTCTCCACCCAACCTCCCCACATCACCCAACCTCCCCACTTCACTCAACCTCCCCAATCCACTCAACCTCCCCACTCCACCCAACCTTCCAAATCCACACAACCTCCTCACTTCACCCAGCCTCCCCACTCCACCCAAACTCCCCTCTCCACCCAACCTCCCCACTTCACCCAACCTCCCAATTCCACTAAGCCTCCCCACTTCACCCAACCTCCCCACTTCACCCAACCTCCCCACTACACCCAACTTCCCCACTTCACCCAACTTCCCCACTTCACCCAACCTCCCAATTCCACTATACCTCCGCACTCCACCCAATCTCCCCACTCAACCCAACCTCTCCACTCCACACAACCTCCTCACTTCACCCAACCTCCCCATTTCACCCAACCTCCCCACTTCACCCAACCTCCCCCCTTCACCCAACCACCCCACTTCACCCAACCTCCCCACTTCACCCAACCACCCCACTTCACCCATCCTCCCCACTTCACCCAACCTCCCCACTTCACCCAACCTCCCCACTTCACCCAACCTCCCCACTTCACCCAACCTCCCCACTTCACCCAACCTCCCCACTCCACCCAACCTCCCCACTTCACCCAACCTACACACTCCACCCAACCTACGCACTCCAACCAACTTCCGCACTCCGCCCAACCTCCGCACTCCACCCAACTATTGCTCTCCACCCAACTTCAGCACTCCACACAACTTCCGCACTCCACACAACCTCCCCACTCCACCCAACCTCCCCACTGCACTCATCCTCCCCACTGTACTCAACCTCCCCACTCCACCCAACCTCCCAATTCCACTATACCTCCGCACTCCACCCAATCTCCCCACTCAACCCATCCTATCCACTCCACACAACCTCCCCACTCCACCAAGCCTCCCCGCTCAACGCAACCTCCCCACTCCACCCAACCTCCCCACTTCACCCAACCTCCCCACTTCACCCAACCTCCCAATTCCACTATACCTCCGCACTCCACCCAACCTCCGCACTCAACCCAACCTCCCCACTTTACCCAACCTCCCCACTCCACCCAACCTCCCCACTCCACCCAAACTCCCCACTCCACCCAAACTCCCCACTCCACCCAAACTCCCCACTCCACTCAACCTCCCCCTCCACCCAACCTCCCCACTCCACCCAACCCCCCACTTCACTCAACATCCCTACTTCACCCAACCTCCCCACTCCACCCAACCTACGCACTCCACCCAAACTTCGCAATTAACCCAAC
Source organism: Oasisia sp. SBJ-2009 (assembly GCA_964017155.1). Taxonomy (NCBI): domain Eukaryota; kingdom Metazoa; phylum Annelida; class Polychaeta; order Sabellida; family Siboglinidae; genus Oasisia; species Oasisia sp. SBJ-2009. The sequence goes on from OZ024855.1 coordinate 28,115,533, forward strand.
GTCCACACCTCACCCAACGCACAACTCCATCCAACATCCCCACTTCAAACTTCCGCACACCACCCAACCACTCCACTCCACCCAACTTCCGCACTCCACCCAACTTCCGCATTCCATCCAACATCCGCACTCCATCCAACCTCCGCACTCCACCCAACCTCCCCACTCCACCCATCCTCCCCACTCCACCCAACCTCCCCACTCCATCCAACCTTCCCACTCCACACAATCTCCCCACTCCACCACACCTCCCCACTCAACCCAACCTCCGCACTCCACCCAACCTCTTCATTTCACCCAGCCTCCCCACTCCACCCAACCTCCCAATTCCACTAAGCCTCCCCACTTCACCCAACCTCCCCACTTCACCCAACCTCCCCACTTCACCCAACCTCCCCACTTCACCCAACCTCCCCACTTCACCCAACCTCCCCACTTCACCCAACCACCCAATTCCACTACACCTCCGCACTCCACCCAACCTCCGCACTCAACCCAACCTCCCCACTTTACCCAACCTCCCCACTCCACCCAAACTCCCCACTTCACCCAACCTCCCCACTCCACAATGCCTCCCCACTTCACTCAACCTCCCCACTTCACCCAACCTCCCCACTTCACCCAACCTCCCCACTTCACCCAACCTCCCCACTTCACCCAACTTCCCCACTTCACCCAACCTCCCCACTTCACCCAACCTCCCCACTTCACCCAACCTCCCCACTTCACCCAACCTACCAATTCCACTATACCTCCGGACTCCAACCAACCTCTGCACTCAACCCAACCTCCCCACTTCACCCAACCTCCCCACTCCACCCAACCTCCCCACTTCACCCAACCTCCGCACTCCACCCAACCTACGCACTCCAACCAACTTCCGCACTCCGCCCAACCTCCCCACTTCACCCAACCTCCCCACTTCACCCAACCTCCCCACTCCACCCAACCACCCCACTTCACCCAACCTCCGCACTCCACCAAACCTCCCCACTCCACCCAAACTCCCCACTCCACCCAAACTCCCCACTCCACCCAAACTCCCCACTCCACCCAACCTCCCCACTCCACCCAACCTCCCCACTCCACCCAACCCCCCACTTCACTCAACTTCCCTACTTCACCCAACCTCCCCACTCCACCCAACCTACGCACTCCACCCAAACTTCGCAATTAACCCAACCTCCACACTTCACCAAACGCACAACTCCATCCAACATCCCCACTTCAAACTTCCGCACATCACCCAACCACTCCACTCCACCCAACTTCCGCACTCCACCCAACTTCCGCATTCCATCCAACATCCGTACTCCACCCAATCTCGGCACTCCACCCAACCTCCCCACTCCACCCATCCTCCCCACTCCACCCAACCTCCCCACTCCACCCAACCTTCCCACTGCACACAACCTCCCCACTCCACCAAGCCTCCCCACTCAACCCAACCTCCCCACTCCACCCAACCTCCTCATTTCACCCAGCCTCCCCACTCCACCCAACCTCCCAATTCCACAAAGCCTCCCCACTTCACCCAACCTCCCCACTCCACCCAACCTCCCCACTTAACCCAACCTCCGCACTCCACCCAACCTACGCATTCCAACCAACTTCCGCACTCCGCCCAACCTCCGCACTCCACCCAACTATTGCACTCCACCCAACTTCAGCACTCCACACAACTTCCGCACTCCACCCAACCTCCCCACTCCACCCAACCTCCCCACTGCACTCAACCTCCCCACTCAACCCAACCTCCCCACTCCACCCAACCTCCTCACTTCACCCAGCCTCCCCACTCCACCCAACCTCCCCTCTCCACCCAACCTCCCCACATCACCCAACCTCCCCACTTCACTCAACCTCCCCAATCCACTCAACCTCCCCACTCCACCCAACCTTCCAAATCCACACAACCTCCTCACTTCACCCAGCCTCCCCACTCCACCCAAACTCCCCTCTCCACCCAACCTCCCCACTTCACCCAACCTCCCAATTCCACTAAGCCTCCCCACTTCACCCAACCTCCCCACTTCACCCAACCTCCCCACTACACCCAACTTCCCCACTTCACCCAACTTCCCCACTTCACCCAACCTCCCAATTCCACTATACCTCCGCACTCCACCCAATCTCCCCACTCAACCCAACCTCTCCACTCCACACAACCTCCTCACTTCACCCAACCTCCCCATTTCACCCAACCTCCCCACTTCACCCAACCTCCCCCCTTCACCCAACCACCCCACTTCACCCAACCTCCCCACTTCACCCAACCACCCCACTTCACCCATCCTCCCCACTTCACCCAACCTCCCCACTTCACCCAACCTCCCCACTTCACCCAACCTCCCCACTTCACCCAACCTCCCCACTTCACCCAACCTCCCCACTTCACCCAACCACCCAATTCCACTACACCTCCGCACTCCACCCAACCTCCGCACTCAACCCAACCTCCCCACTTTACCCAACCTCCCCACTCCACCCAAACTCCCCACTTCACCCAACCTCCCCACTCCACAATGCCTCCCCACTTCACTCAACCTCCCCACTTCACCCAACCTCCCCACTTCACCCAACCTCCCCACTTCACCCAACCTCCCCACTTCACCCAACTTCCCCACTTCACCCAACCTCCCCACTTCACCCAACCTCCCCACTTCACCCAACCTCCCCACTTCACCCAACCTACCAATTCCACTATACCTCCGGACTCCAACCAACCTCTGCACTCAACCCAACCTCCCCACTTCACCCAACCTCCCCACTCCACCCAACCTCCCCACTTCACCCAACCTCCGCACTCCACCCAACCTACGCACTCCAACCAACTTCCGCACTCCGCCCAACCTCCCCACTTCACCCAACCTCCCCACTTCACCCAACCTCCCCACTCCACCCAACCACCCCACTTCACCCAACCTCCGCACTCCACCCAACCTCCCCACTCCACCCAAACTCCCCACTCCACCCAAACTCCCCACTCCACCCAAACTCCCCACTCCACCCAACCTCCCCACTTCACCCAACCTCCGCACTCCACCCAACCTCCCCACTCCACCCAAACTCCCCACTCCACCCAAACTCCCCACTCCACCCAAACTCCCCACTCCACCCAACTTCCCTACTTCACCCAACCTCCCCACTCCACCCAACCTCCCCACTTCACCCAACCTCCGCACTCCACCCAACCTACGCACTCCAACCAACTTCCGCACTCCGCCCAACCTCCGCACTCCACCCAACTATTGCTCTCCACCCAACTTCAGCACTCCACACAACTTCCGCACTCCACCCAACCTCCCCACTCCACCCAACCTCCCCACTGCACTCATCCTCCCCACTGTACTCAACCTCCCCACTCCACCCAACCTCCCAATTCCACTATACCTCCGCACTCCACCCAATCTCCCCACTCAACCCAACCTCTCCACTCCACACAACCTCCCCACTCCACCAAGCCTCCCCGCTCAACGCAACCTCCCCACTCCACCCAACCTCCCCACTTCACCCAACCTCCCCACTTCACCCAACCTCCCAATTCCACTATACCTCCGCACTCCACCCAACCTCCGCACTCAACCCAACCTCCCCACTTTACCCAACCTCCCCACTCCACCCAACCTCCCCACTCCACCCAAACTCCCCACTCCACCCAAACTCCCCACTCCACCCAAACTCCCCACTCCACCCAACCTCCCCACTCCACCCAACCTCCCCACTCCACCCAACCCCCCACTTCACTCAACTTCCCTACTTCACCCAACCTCCCCACTCCACCCAACCTACGCACTCCACCCAAACTTCGCAATTAACCCAACCTCCACACTTCACCAAACGCACAACTCCATCCAACATCCCCACTTCAAACTTCCGCACATCACCCAACCACTCCACTCCACCCAACTTCCGCACTCCACCCAACTTCCGCATTCCATCCAACATCCGTACTCCACCCAATCTCCGCACTCCACCCAACCTCCCCACTCCACCCATCCTCCCCACTCCACCCAACCTCCCCACTCCACCCAACCTTCCCACTGCACACAACCTCCCCACTCCACCAAGCCTCCCCACTCAACCCAACCTCCCCACTCCACCCAACCTCCTCATTTCACCCAGCCTCCCCACTCCACCCAACCTCCCAATTCCACAAAGCCTCCCCACTTCACCCAACCTCCCCACTCCACCCAACCTCCCCACTTAACCCAACCTCCGCACTCCACCCAACCTACGCATTCCAACCAACTTCCGCACTCCGCCCAACCTCCGCACTCCACCCAACTATTGCACTCCACCCAACTTCAGCACTCCACACAACTTCCGCACTCCACCCAACCTCCCCACTCCACCCAACCTCCCCACTGCACTCAACCTCCCCACTCAACCCAACCTCCCCACTCCACCCAACCTCCTCACTTCACCCAGCCTCCCCACTCCACCCAACCTCCCCTCTCCACCCAACCTCCCCACATCACCCAACCTCCCCACTTCACTCAACCTCCCCAATCCACTCAACCTCCCCACTCCACCCAACCTTCCAAATCCACACAACCTCCTCACTTCACCCAGCCTCCCCACTCCACCCAAACTCCCCTCTCCACCCAACCTCCCCACTTCACCCAACCTCCCAATTCCACTAAGCCTCCCCACTTCACCCAACCTCCCCACTTCACCCAACCTCCCCACTACACCCAACTTCCCCACTTCACCCAACTTCCCCACTTCACCCAACCTCCCAATTCCACTATACCTCCGCACTCCACCCAATCTCCCCACTCAACCCAACCTCTCCACTCCACACAACCTCCTCACTTCACCCAACCTCCCCATTTCACCCAACCTCCCCACTTCACCCAACCTCCCCCCTTCACCCAACCACCCCACTTCACCCAACCTCCCCACTTCACCCAACCACCCCACTTCACCCATCCTCCCCACTTCACCCAACCTCCCCACTTCACCCAACCTCCCCACTTCACCCAACCTCCCCACTTCACCCAACCTCCCCACTTCACCCAACCTCCCCACTCCACCCAACCTCCCCACTTCACCCAACCTACGCACTCCACCCAACCTACGCACTCCAACCAACTTCCGCACTCCGCCCAACCTCCGCACTCCACCCAACTATTGCTCTCCACCCAACTTCAGCACTCCACACAACTTCCGCACTCCACCCAACCTCCCCACTCCACCCAACCTCCCCACTGCACTCATCCTCCCCACTGTACTCAACCTCCCCACTCCACCCAACCTCCCAATTCCACTATACCTCCGCACTCCACCCAATCTCCCCACTCAACCCAACCTCTCCACTCCACACAACCTCCCCACTCCACCAAGCCTCCCCGCTCAACGCAACCTCCCCACTCCACCCAACCTCCCCAATTCACCCAACCTCCCCACTTCACCCAACCTCCCAATTCCACTATACCTCCGCACTCCACCCAACCTCCGCACTCAACCCAACCTCCCCACTTTACCCAACCTCCCCACTCCACCCAACCTCCCCACTCCACCCAAACTCCCCACTCCACCCAAACTCCCCACTCCACCCAAACTCCCCACTCCACTCAACCTCCCCTCCACCCAACCTCCCCACTCCACCCAACCCCCCACTTCACTCAACATCCCTACTTCACCCAACCTCCCCACTCCACCCAACCTACGCACTCCACCCAAACTTCGCAATTAACCCAACCTCCACACCTCACCCAACGCACAACTCCATCCAACATCCCCACTTCAAACTTCCGCACACCACCCAACCACTCCACTCCACCCAACTTCCGCACTCCACCCAACTTCCGCATTCCATCCAACATCCGCACTCCATCCAACCTCCGCACTCCACCCAACCTCCCCACTCCACCCATCCTCCCCACTCCACCCAACCTCCCCACTCCATCCAACCTTCCCACTCCACACAATCTCCCCACTCCACCACACCTCCCCACTCAACCCAACCTCCGCACTCCACCCAACCTCCTCATTTCACCCAGCCTCCCCACTCCACCCAACCTCCCAATTCCACTAAGCCTCCCCACTTCACCCAACCTCCCCACTTCACCCAACCTCCCCACTTCACCCAACCTCCCCACTTCACCCAACCTCCCCACTTCACCCAACCTCCCCACTTCACCCAACCACCCAATTCCACTACACCTCCGCACTCCACCCAACCTCCGCACTCAACCCAACCTCCCCACTTTACCCAACATCCCCACTCCACCCAAACTCCCCACTTCACCCAACCTCCCCACTCCACAATGCCTCCCCACTTCACTCAACCTCCCCACTTCACCCAACCTCCCCACTTCACCCAACCTCCCCACTTCACCCAACCTCCCCACTTCACCCAACTTCCCCACTTCACCCAACCTCCCCACTTCACCCAACCTCCCCACTTCACCCAACCTCCCCACTTCACCCAACCTACCAATTCCACTATACCTCCGGACTCCAACCAAACTCTGCACTCAACCCAACCTCCCCACTTCACCCAACCTCCCCACTCCACCCAACCTCCCCACTTCACCCAACCTCCGCACTCCACCCAACCTACGCACTCCAACCAACTTCCGCACTCCGCCCAACCTCCCCACTTCACACAACCTCCCCACTTCACCCAACCTCCCCACTCCACCCAACCACCCCACTTCACCCAACCTCCGCACTCCACCCAACCTCCCCACTCCACCCAAACTCCCCACTCCACCCAAACTCCCCACTCCACCCAAACTCCCCACTCCACCCAACCTCCCCACTCCACCCAACCTCCCCACTCCACCCAACCCCCCACTTCACTCAACTTCCCTACTTCACCCAACCTCCCCACTCCACCCAACCTACGCACTCCACCCAAACTTCGCAATTAACCCAACCTCCACACTTCACCAAACGCACAACTCCATCCAACATCCCCACTTCAAACTTCCGCACATCACCCAACCACTCCACTCCACCCAACTTCCGCACTCCACCCAACTTCCGCATTCCATCCAACATCCGTACTCCACCCAATCTCCGCACTCCACCCAACCTCCCCACTCCACCCATCCTCCCCACTCCACCCAACCTCCCCACTCCACCCAACCTTCCCACTGCACACAACCTCCCCACTCCACCAAGCCTCCCCACTCAACCCAACCTCCCCACACCACCCAACCTCCTCATTTCACCCAGCCTCCCCACTCCACCCAACCTCCCAATTCCACAAAGCCTCCCCACTTCACCCAACCTCCCCACTCCACCCAACCTCCCCACTTAACCCAACCTCCGCACTCCACCCAACCTACGCATTCCAACCAACTTCCGCACTCCGCCCAACCTCCGCACTCCACCCAACTATTGCACTCCACCCAACTTCAGCACTCCACACAACGTCCGCACTCCACCCAACCTCCCCACTCCACCCAACCTCCCCACTGCACTCAACCTCCCCACTCAACCCAACCTCCCCACTCCACCCAACTTCCTCACTTCACCCAGCCTCCCCACTCCACCCAACCTCCCCTCTCCACCCAACCTCCCCACATCACCCAACCTCCCCACTTCACTCAACCTCCCCAATCCACTCAACCTCCCCACTCCACCCAACCTTCCAAATCCACACAACCTCCTCACTTCACCCAGCCTCCCCACTCCACCCAAACTCCCCTCTCCACCCAACCTCCCCACTTCACCCAACCTCCCAATTCCACTAAGCCTCCCCACTTCATCCAACCTCCCCACTTCACCCAACCTCCCCACTACACCCAACTTCCCCACTTCACCCAACTTCCCCACTTCACCCAACCTCCCAATTCCACTATACCTCCGCACTCCACCCAATCTCCCCACTCAACCCAACCTCTCCACTCCACACAACCTCCTCACTTCACCCAACCTCCCCATTTCACCCAACCTCCCCACTTCACCCAACCTCCCCCCTTCACCCAACCACCCCACTTCACCCAACCTCCCCACTTCACCCAACCACCCCACTTCACCCATCCTCCCCACTTCACCCAACCTCCCCACTTCACCCAACATCCCCACTTCACCCAACCTCCCCACTTCACCCAACCTCCCCACTTCACCCAACCTCCCCACTCCACCCAACCTCCCCACTTCACCCAACCTACGCACTCCACCCAACCTACGCACTCCAACCAACTTCCGCACTCCGCCCAACCTCCGCACTCCACCCAACTATTGCTCTCCACCCAACTTCAGCACTCCACACAACTTCCGCACTCCACCCAACCTCCCCACTCCACCCAACCTCCCCACTGCACTCATCCTCCCCACTGTACTCAACCTCCCCACTCCACCCAACCTCCCAATTCCACTATACCTCCGCACTCCACCCAATCTCCCCACTCAACCCAACCTCTCCACTCCACACAACCTCCCCACTCCACCAAGCCTCCCCGCTCAACGCAACCTCCCCACTCCACCCAACCTCCCCACTTCACCCAACCTCCCCACTTCACCCAACCTCCCAATTCCACTATACCTCCGCACTCCACCCAACCTCCGCACTCAACCCAACCTCCCCACTTTACCCAACCTCCCCACTCCACCCAACCTCCCCACTCCACCCAAACTCCCCACTCCACCCAAACTCCCCACTCCATCCAAACTCCCCACTCCACTCAACCTCCCCCTCCACCCAACCTCCCCACTCCACCCAACCCCCCACTTCACTCAACATCCCTACTTCACCCAACCTCCCCACTCCACCCAACCTACGCACTCCACCCAAACTTCGCAATTAACCCAACCTCCACACCTCACCCAACGCACAACTCCATCCAACATCCCCACTTCAAACTTCCGCACACCACCCAACCACTCCACTCCACCCAACTTCCGCACTCCACCCAACTTCCGCATTCCATCCAACATCCGCACTCCATCCAACCTCCGCACTCCACCCAACCTCCCCACTCCACCCATCCTCCCCACTCCACCCAACCTCCCCACTCCATCCAACCTTCCCACTCCACACAATCTCCCCACTCCACCACACCTCCCCACTCAACCCAACCTCCGCACTCCACCCAACCTCCTCATTTCACCCAGCCTCCCCACTCCACCCAACCTCCCAATTCCACTAAGCCTCCCCACTTCACCCAACCTCCCCACTTCACCCAACCTCCCCACTTCACCCAACCTCCCCACTTCACCCAACCTCCCCACTTCACCCAACCTCCCCACTTCACCCAACCTCCCAATTCCACTATACCTCCGCACTCCACCCAATCTCCCCACTCAACCCAACCTCTCCACTCCACACAACCTCCTCACTTCACCCAACCTCCCCATTTCACCCAACCTCCCCACTTCACCCAACCTCCCCCCTTCACCCAACCACCCCACTTCACCCAACCTCCCCACTTCACCCAACCACCCCACTTCACCCATCCTCCCCACTTCACCCAACCTCCCCACTTCACCCAACCTCCCCACTTCACCCAACCTCCCCACTTCACCCAACCTCCCCACTTCACCCAACCTCCCCACTCCACCCAACCTCCCCACTTCACCCAACCTACGCACTCCACCCAACCTACGCACTCCAACCAACTTCCGCACTCCGCCCAACCTCCGCACTCCACCCAACTATTGCTCTCCACCCAACTTCAGCACTCCACACAACTTCCGCACTCCACCCAACCTCCCCACTCCACCCAACCTCCCCACTGCACTAATCCTCCCCACTGTACTCAACCTCCCCACTCCACCCAACCTCCCAATTCCACTATACCTCCGCACTCCACCCAATCTCCCCACTCAACCCAACCTCTCCACTCTACACAACCTCCCCACTCCACCAAGCCTCCCCGCTCAACGCAACCTCCCCCACTCCACCCAACCTCCCCACTTCACCCAACCTCCCCACTTCACCCAACCTCCCAATTCCACTATACCTCCGCACTCCACCCAACCTCCGCACTCAACCCAACCTCCCCACTTTACCCAACCTCCCCACTCCACCCAACCTCCCCACTCCACCCAAACTCCCCACTCCACCCAAACTCCCCACTCCATCCAAACTCCCCACTCCACTCAACCTCCCCCTCCACCCAACCTCCCCACTCCACCCAACCCCCCACTTCACTCAACATCCCTACTTCACCCAACCTCCCCACTCCACCCAACCTACGCACTCCACCCAAACTTCGCAATTAACCCAACCTCCACACCTCACCCAACGCACAACTCCATCCAACATCCCCACTTCAAACTTCCGCACACCACCCAACCACTCCACTCCACCCAACTTCCGCACTCCACCCAACTTCCGCATTCCATCCAACATCCGCACTCCATCCAACCTCCGCACTCCACCCAACCTCCCCACTCCACCCATCCTCCCCACTCCACCCAACCTCCCCACTCCATCCAACCTTCCCACTCCACACAATCTCCCCACTCCACCACACCTCCCCACTCAACCCAACCTCCGCACTCCACCCAACCTCCTCATTTCACCCAGCCTCCCCACTCCACCCAACCTCCCAATTCCACTAAGCCTCCCCACTTCACCCAACCTCCCCACTTCACCCAACCTCCCCACTTCACCCAACCTCCCCACTTCACCCAACCACCCAATTCCACTACACCTCCGCACTCCACCCAACCTCCGCACTCAACCCAACCTCCCCACTTTACCCAACCTCCCCACTCCACCCAAACTCCCCACTTCACCCAACCTCCCCACTCCACAATGCCTCCCCACTTCACTCAACCTCCCCACTTCACCCAACCTCCCCACTTCACCCTACCTCCCCACTTCACCCAACCTCCCCACTTCACCCAACTTCCCCACTTCACCCAACCTCCCCACTTCACCCAACCTCCCCACTTCACCCAACCTCCCCACTTCACCCAACCTACCAATTCCACTATACCTCCGGACTCCAACCAACCTCTGCACTCAACCCAACCTCCCCACTTCACCCAACCTCCCCACTCCACCCAACCTCCCCACTTCACCCAACCTCCGCACTCCACCCAACCTACGCACTCCAACCAACTTCCGCACTCCGCCCAACCTCCCCACTTCACCCAACCTCCCCACTTCACCCAACCTCCCCACTCCACCCAACCACCCCACTTCACCCAACCTCCGCACTCCACCCAACCTCCCCACTCCACCCAAACTCCCCACTCCACCCAAACTCCCCACTCCACCCAAACTCCCCACTCCACCCAACCTCCCCACTCCACCCAACCTCCCCACTCCACCCAACCCCCCACTTCACTCAACTTCCCTACTTCACCCAACCTCCCCACTCCACCCAACCTACGCACTCCACCCAAACTTCGCAATTAACCCAACCTCCACACTTCACCAAACGCACAACTCCATCCAACATCCCCACTTCAAACTTCCGCACATCACCCAACCACTCCACTCCACCCAACTTCCGCACTCCACCCAACTTCCGCATTCCATCCAACATCCGTACTCCACCCAATCTCCGCACTCCACCCAACCTCCCCACTCCACCCATCCTCCCCACTCCACCCAACCTCCCCACTCCACCCAACCTTCCCACTGCACACAACCTCCCCACTCCACCAAGCCTCCCCACTCAACCCAACTTCCCCACTCCACCCAACCTCCTCATTTCACCCAGCCTCCCCACTCCACCCAACCTCCCAATTCCACAAAGCCTCCCCACTTCACCCAACCTCCCCACTCCACCCAACCTCCCCACTTAACCCAACCTCCGCACTCCACCCAACCTACGCATTCCAACCAACTTCCGCACTCCGCCCAACCTCCGCACTCCACCCAACTATTGCACTCCACCCAACTTCAGCACTCCACACAACGTCCGCACTCCACCCAACCTCCCCACTCCACCCAACCTCCCCACTGCACTCAACCTCCCCACTCAACCCAACCTCCCCCTCCACCCAACCTCCTCACTTCACCCAGCCTCCCCACTCCACCCAACCTCCCCTCTCCACCCAACCTCCCCACATCACCCAACCTCCCCACTTCACTCAACCTCCCCAATCCACTCAACCTCCCCACTCCACCCAACCTTCCAAATCCACACAACCTCCTCACTTCACCCAGCCTCCCCACTCCACCCAAACTCCCCTCTCCACCCAACCTCCCCACTTCACCCAACCTCCCAATTCCACTAAGCCTCCCCACTTCACCCAACCTCCCCACTTCACCCAACCTCCCCACTACACCCAACTTCCCCACTTCACCCAACTTCCGAATTCCATCCAACATCCGTACTCCACCCAATCTCCGCACTCCACCCAACTTCCGCACTCCACCCAACTTCCGCATTCCATCCAACATCCGTACTCCACCCAATCTCCGCACTCCACCCAACCTCCTCATTTCACCCAGCCTCCCCACTCCACCCAACCTCCCAATTCCACTAAGCCTCCCCACTTCACCCAACCTCCCCACTTCACCCAACCTCCCCACTTCACCCAACCTCCCCACTTCACCCAACCTCCCCACTTCACCCAACCTCCCCACTTCACCCAACCACCCAATTCCACTACACCTCCGCACTCCACCCAACCTCCGCACTCAACCCAACCTGCCCACTTTACCCAACCTCCCCACTCCACCCAAACTCCCCACTTCACCCAACCTCCCCACTCCACAATGCCTCCCCACTTCACTCAACCTCCCCACTTCACCCAACCTCCCCACTTCACCCAACCTCCCCACTTCACCCAACCTCCCCACTTCACCCAACTTCCCCACTTCACCCAACCTCCCCACTTCACCCAACCTCCCCACTTCACCCAACCTCCCCACTTCACCCAACCTACCAATTCCACTATACCTCCGGACTCCAACCAACCTCTGCACTCAACCCAACCTCCCCACTTCACCCAACCTCCCCACTCCACCCAACCTCCCCACTTCACCCAACCTCCGCACTCCACCCAACCTACGCACTCCAACCAACTTCCGCACTCCGCCCAACCTCCCCACTTCACCCAACCTCCCCACTTCACCCAACCTCCCCACTCCACCCAACCACCCCACTTCACCCAACCTCCGCACTCCACCCAACCTCCCCACTCCACCCAAACTCCCCACTCCACCCAAACTCCCCACTCCACCCAAACTCCCCACTCCACCCAACCTCCCCACTCCACCCAACCTCCCCACTCCACCCAACCCCCCACTTCACTCAACTTCCCTACTTCACCCAACCTCCCCACTCCACCCAACCTACGCACTCCACCCAAACTTCGCAATTAACCCAACCTCCACACTTCACCAAACGCACAACTCCATCCAACATCCCCACTTCAAACTTCCGCACATCACCCAACCACTCCACTCCACCCAACTTCCGCACTCCACCCAACTTCCGCATTCCATCCAACATCCGTACTCCACCCAATCTCCGCACTCCACCCAACCTCCCCACTCCACCCATCCTCCCCACTCCACCCAACCTCCCCACTCCACCCAACCTTCCCACTGCACACAACCTCCCCACTCCACCAAGCCTCCCCACTCAACCCAACTTCCCCACTCCACCCAACCTCCTCATTTCACCCAGCCTCCCCACTCCACCCAACCTCCCAATTCCACAAAGCCTCCCCACTTCACCCAACCTCCCCACTCCACCCAACCTCCCCACTTAACCCAACCTCCGCACTCCACCCAACCTACGCATTCCAACCAACTTCCGCACTCCGCCCAACCTCCGCACTCCACCCAACTATTGCACTCCACCCAACTTCAGCACTCCACACAACGTCCGCACTCCACCCAACCTCCCCACTCCACCCAACCTCCCCACTGCACTCAACCTCCCCACTCAACCCAACCTCCCCCTCCACCCAACCTCCTCACTTCACCCAGCCTCCCCACTCCACCCAACCTCCCCTCTCCACCCAACCTCCCCACATCACCCAACCTCCCCACTTCACTCAACCTCCCCAATCCACTCAACCTCCCCACTCCACCCAACCTTCCAAATCCACACAACCTCCTCACTTCACCCAGCCTCCCCACTCCACCCAAACTCCCCTCTCCACCCAACCTCCCCACTTCACCCAACCTCCCAATTCCACTAAGCCTCCCCACTTCACCCAACCTCCCCACTTCACCCAACCTCCCCACTACACCCAACTTCCCCACTTCACCCAACTTCCGAATTCCATCCAACATCCGTACTCCACCCAATCTCCGCACTCCACCCAACTTCCGCACTCCACCCAACTTCCGCATTCCATCCAACATCCGTACTCCACCCAATCTCCGCACTCCACCCAACCTCCTCATTTCACCCAGCCTCCCCACTCCACCCAACCTCCCAATTCCACTAAGCCTCCCCACTTCACCCAACCTCCCCACTTCACCCAACCTCCCCACTTCACCCAACCTCCCCACTTCACCCAACCTCCCCACTTCACCCAACCTCCCCACTTCACCCAACCACCCAATTCCACTACACCTCCGCACTCCACCCAACCTCCGCACTCAACCCAACCTCCCCACTTTACCCAACCTCCCCACTCCACCCAAACTCCCCACTTCACCCAACCTCCCCACTCCACAATGCCTCCCCACTTCACTCAACCTCCCCACTTCACCCAACCTCCCCACTTCACCCAACCTCCCCACTTCACCCAACCTCCCCACTTCACCCAACTTCCCCACTTCACCCAACCTCCCCACTTCACCCAACCTCCCCACTTCACCCAACCTCCCCACTTCACCCAACCTACCAATTCCACTATACCTCCGGACTCCAACCAACCTCTGCACTCAACCCAACCTCCCCACTTCACCCAACCTCCCCACTCCACCCAACCTCCCCACTTCACCCAACCTCCGCACTCCACCCAACCTACGCACTCCAACCAACTTCCGCACTCCGCCCAACCTCCCCACTTCACCCAACCTCCCCACTTCACCCAACCTCCCCACTCCACCCAACCACCCCACTTCACCCAACCTCCGCACTCCACCCAACCTCCCCACTCCACCCAAACTCCCCACTCCACCCAAACTCCCCACTCCACCCAAACTCCCCACTCCACCCAACCTCCCCACTCCACCCAACCTCCCCACTCCACCCAACCCCCCACTTCACTCAACTTCCCTACTTCACCCAACCTCCCCACTCCACCCAACCTACGCACTCCACCCAAACTTCGCAATTAACCCAACCTCCACACTTCACCAAACGCACAACTCCATCCAACATCCCCACTTCAAACTTCCGCACATCACCCAACCACTCCACTCCACCCAACTTCCGCACTCCACCCAACTTCCGCATTCCATCCAACATCCGTACTCCACCCAATCTCCGCACTCCACCCAACCTCCCCACTCCACCCATCCTCCCCACTCCACCCAACCTCCCCACTCCACCCAACCTTCCCACTGCACACAACCTCCCCACTCCACCAAGCCTCCCCACTCAACCCAACCTCCCCACTCCACCCAACCTCCTCATTTCACCCAGCCTCCCCACTCCACCCAACCTCCCAATTCCACAAAGCCTCCCCACTTCACCCAACCTCCCCACTCCACCCAACCTCCCCACTTAACCCAACCTCCGCACTCCACCCAACCTACGCATTCCAACCAACTTCCGCACTCCGCCCAACCTCCGCACTCCACCCAACTATTGCACTCCACCCAACTTCAGCACTCCACACAACTTCCGCACTCCACCCAACCTCCCCACTCCACCCAACCTCCCCACTGCACTCAACCTCCCCACTCAACCCAACCTCCCCACTCCACCCAACCTCCTCACTTCACCCAGCCTCCCCACTCCACCCAACCTCCCCTCTCCACCCAACCTCCCCACATCACCCAACCTCCCCACTTCACTCAACCTCCCCAATCCACTCAACCTCCCCACTCCACCCAACCTTCCAAATCCACACAACCTCCTCACTTCACCCAGCCTCCCCACTCCACCCAAACTCCCCTCTCCACCCAACCTCCCCACTTCACCCAACCTCCCAATTCCACTAAGCCTCCCCACTTCACCCAACCTCCCCACTTCACCCAACCTCCCCACTACACCCAACTTCCCCACTTCACCCAACTTCCCCACTTCACCCAACCTCCCAATTCCACTATACCTCCGCACTCCACCCAATCTCCCCACTCAACCCAACCTCTCCACTCCACACAACCTCCTCACTTCACCCAACCTCCCCATTTCACCCAACCTCCCCACTTCACCCAACCTCCCCCTTCACCCAACCACCCCACTTCACCCAACCTCCCCACTTCACCCAACCACCCCACTTCACCCATCCTCCCCACTTCACCCAACCTCCCCACTTCACCCAACATCCCCACTTCACCCAACCTCCCCACTTCACCCAACCTCCCCACTTCACCCAACCTCCCCACTCCACCCAACCTCCCCACTTCACCCAACCTACGCACTCCACCCAACCTACGCACTCCAACCAACTTCCGCACTCCGCCCAACCTCCGCACTCCACCCAACTATTGCTCTCCACCCAACTTCAGCACTCCACACAACTTCCGCACTCCACCCAACCTCCCCACTCCACCCAACCTCCCCACTGCACTCATCCTCCCCACTGTACTCAACCTCCCCACTCCACCCAACCTCCCAATTCCACTATACCTCCGCACTCCACCCAATCTCCCCACTCAACCCAACCTCTCCACTCCACACAACCTCCCCACTCCACCAAGCCTCCCCGCTCAACGCAACCTCCCCACTCCACCCAACCTCCCCACTTCACCCAACCTCCCCACTTCACCCAACCTCCCAATTCCACTATACCTCCGCACTCCACCCAACCTCCGCACTCAACCCAACCTCCCCACTTTACCCAACCTCCCCACTCCACCCAACCTCCCCACTCCACGCAAACTCCCCACTCCACCCAAACTCCCCACTCCACCCAAACTCCCCACTCCACTCAACCTCCCCCTCCACCCAACCTCCCCACTCCACCCAACCCCCCACTTCACTCAACATCCCTACTTCACCCAACCTCCCCACTCCACCCAACCTACGCACTCCACCCAAACTTCGCAATTAACCCAACCTCCACACCTCACCCAACGCACAACTCCATCCAACATCACCACTTCAAACTTCCGCACACCACCCAACTTCCGCATTCCATCCAACATCCGCACTCCATCCAACCTCCGCACTCCACCCAACCTCCCCACTCCACCCATCCTCCCCACTCCACCCAACCTCCCCACTCCATCCAACCTTCCCACTCCACACAATCTCCCCACTCCACCACACCTCCCCACTCAACCCAACCTCCGCACTCCACCCAACCTCCTCATTTCACCCAGCCTCCCCACTCCACCCAACCTCCCAATTCTACTAAGCCTCCCCACTTCACCCAACCTCCCCACTTCACCCAACCTCCCCACTTCACCCAACCTCCCCACTTCACCCAACCTCCCCACTTCACCCAACCTCCCCACTTCACCCAACCACCCAATTCCACTACACCTCCGCACTCCACCCAACCTCCGCACTCAACCCAACCTCCCCACTTTACCCAACCTCCCCACTCCACCCAAACTCCCCACTTCACCCAACCTCCCCACTCCACAATGCCTCCCCACTTCACTCAACCTCCCCACTTCACCCAACCTCCCCACTTCACCCAACCTCCCCACTTCACCCAACCTCCCCACTTCACCCAACTTCCCCACTTCACCCAACCTCCCCACTTCACCCAACCTCCCCACTTCACCCAACCTCCCCACTTCACCCAACCTACCAATTCCACTATACCTCCGGACTCCAACCAACCTCTGCACTCAACCCAACCTCCCCACTTCACCCAACCTCCCCACTCCACCCAACCTCCCCACTTCACCCAACCTCCGCACTCCACCCAACCTACGCACTCCAACCAACTTCCGCACTCCGCCCAACCTCCCCACTTCACCCAACCTCCCCACTTCACCCAACCTCCCCACTCCACCCAACCACCCCACTTCACCCAACCTCCGCACTCCACCCAACCTCCCCACTCCACCCAAACTCCCCACTCCACCCAAACTCCCCACTCCACCCAAACTCCCCACTCCACCCAACCTCCCCACTCCACCCAACCTCCCCACTCCACCCAACCCCCCACTTCACTCAACTTCCCTACTTCACCCAACCTCCCCACTCCACCCAACCTACGCACTCCACCCAAACTTCGCAATTAACCCAACCTCCACACTTCACCAAACGCACAACTCCATCCAACATCCCCACTTCAAACTTCCGCACATCACCCAACCACTCCACTCCACCCAACTTCCGCACTCCACCCAACTTCCGAATTCCATCCAACATCCGTACTCCACCCAATCTCCGCACTCCACCCAACTTCCGCACTCCACCCAACTTCCGCATTCCATCCAACATCCGTACTCCACCCAATCTCCGCACTCCACCCAACCTCCTCATTTCACCCAGCCTCCCCACTCCACCCAACCTCCCAATTCCACTAAGCCTCCCCACTTCACCCAACCTCCCCACTTCACCCAACCTCCCCACTTCACCCAACCTCCCCACTTCACCCAACCTCCCCACTTCACCCAACCTCCCCACTTCACCCAACCACCCAATTCCACTACACCTCCGCACTCCACCCAACCTCCGCACTCAACCCAACCTCCCCACTTTACCCAACCTCCCCACTCCACCCAAACTCCCCACTTCACCCAACCTCCCCACTCCACAATGCCTCCCCACTTCACTCAACCTCCCCACTTCACCCAACCTCCCCACTTCACCCAACCTCCCCACTTCACCCAACCTCCCCACTTCACCCAACTTCCCCACTTCACCCAACCTCCCCACTTCACCCAACCTCCCCACTTCACCCAACCTCCCCACTTCACCCAACCTACCAATTCCACTATACCTCCGGACTCCAACCAACCTCTGCACTCAACCCAACCTCCCCACTTCACCCAACCTCCCCACTCCACCCAACCTCCCCACTTCACCCAACCTCCGCACTCCACCCAACCTACGCACTCCAACCAACTTCCGCACTCCGCCCAACCTCCCCACTTCACCCAACCTCCCCACTTCACCCAACCTCCCCACTCCACCCAACCACCCCACTTCACCCAACCTCCGCACTCCACCCAACCTCCCCACTCCACCCAAACTCCCCACTCCACCCAAACTCCCCACTCCACCCAAACTCCCCACTCCACCCAACCTCCCCACTCCACCCAACCTCCCCACTCCACCCAACCCCCCACTTCACTCAACTTCCCTACTTCACCCAACCTCCCCACTCCACCCAACCTACGCACTCCACCCAAACTTCGCAATTAACCCAACCTCCACACTTCACCAAACGCACAACTCCATCCAACATCCCCACTTCAAACTTCCGCACATCACCCAACCACTCCACTCCACCCAACTTCCGCACTCCACCCAACTTCCGCATTCCATCCAACATCTGTACTCCACCCAATCTCCGCACTCCACCCAACCTCCTCATTTCACCCAGCCTCCCCACTCCACCGAACCTCCCAATTCCACTAAGCCTCCCCACTTCACCCAACCTCCCCACTTCACCCAACCTCCCCACTTCACCCAACCTCCCCACTTCACCCAACCTCCCCACTTCACCCAACCACCCAATTCCACTACACCTCCGCATTCCACCCAACCTCCGCACTCAACCCAACCTCCCCACTTTACCCAACCTCCCCACTCCACCCAACCTCCCCACTACACCCAACCTCCCCACTCCACAATGCCTCCCCACTTCACCCAACCTCCCCACTTCACCCAACCTCCACACTTCACCCAACCTCCCCACTTCACCCAACCTCCCCACTTCACCCAACCTACCAATTCCACTATACCTCCGGACTCCAACCAACCTCTGCACTCAACCCAACCTCCCCACTTCACCCAACCTCCCCACTCCACCCAACCTCCCCACTTCACCCAACCTCCGCACTCCACCCAACCTACGCATTCCAACCAACTTCCGCACTCCGCCCAACCTCCGCACTCCACCCAACTATTGCACTCCACCCAACTTCAGCACTCCACACAACTTCCGCACTCCACCCAACCTCCCCACTCCACCCAACCTCCCCACTGCACTCAACCTCCCCACTGTACTCAACCTCCCCACTCCACCCAACCTTCCCACTCCACACAACCTCCCCACTCCACCAAGCCTCCCTGCTCAACCCAACTTCCCCACTCCACCCAACCTCCTCACTTCACCCAACCTCCCCACTTCACCCAACTTCCCAATTCCACTGTACCTCCGCACTCCACCCAACCTCCGCACTCAACCCAACCTCCCCACTTTACCCAACCTCCCCACTCCACCCAACCTCCCCACTCCACCCAAACTCCCCACTCCCCCCAAACTCCCCACTCCACCCAAACTCCCCACTCCACCCAACCTCCCCACTCCACCCAACCTCCCCACTCCACCCAACCTACGCACTCCACCCAAACTTCGCAATTAACCCAACCTCCACACTTCACCCAACGCACAACTCCATCCAACATCCCCACTTCAAACTTCCGCACACCACCCAACCACTCCACTCAACCCAACTTCCGCACTCCACCCAACTTCCGTATTCCATCCAACATCCGCACTCCACCCAACCTCCGCACTCCACCCAACCTCCCCACTCCACCCATCCTCCCCACTCCACCCAACCTCCCCACTCCACCCAACCTTCCCACTCCACACAACCTCCCCACTCCACCAAGCATCCCCACTCAACCCAACCTCCCCACTCCACCCAACCTCCTCATTTCACCCAGCCTCCCCACTCCACCCAACCTCCCAATTCCACTAAGCCTCCCCACTTCACCCAACCTCCCCACTTCACCCAACCTCCCCACTCCACCCAACCTCCCCACTTCACCCAACCTCCGCACTCCACCCAACCTACGCACTCCAACCAACTTCCGCACTCCGCCCAACCTCCGCACTCCACCCAACTATTGCACTCCACCCAACTTCAGCCCTTCACACAACTTCCGCACTCCACCCAACCTCCCCACTCCACCCAACCTCCCCATTGCACTCAACCTCCCCACTCAACCCAACCTCCCAATTCCACTAAGCCTCCCCACTTCACCCAACCTCCCCACTTCACCCAACCTCCCCACTCCACCCAACCTCCCCACTTCACCCAACCTCCGCACTCCACCCAACCTACGCACTCCAACCAACTTCCGCACTCCGCCCAACCTCCGCACTCCACCCAACTATTGCACTCCACCCAACTTCAGCCCTTCACACAACTTCCGCACTCCACCCAACCTCCTCACTTCACCCAGCCTCCCCACTCCACCCAACCTCCCCTCTCCACCCAACCTCCCCACGTCACCCAACCTCCCCACTTCACTCAACCTCCCCAATCCACTCAACCTCCCCACTCCACCCAACCTTCCAAATCCACACAACCTCCCCACTCCACCAACCTCCCCACTCATCCCAATCTCCCCACTCCACCCAACCTCCCCAATCCACTCAACCTCCCCACTCCACCCAACCTCCCCACTCCACACAACCTCCCCACTCCACCAACCTCCCCACTCATCCCAATCTCCCCACTCCACCCAACCTTCCAAATCCACACAACCTCCCCACTCCACCCAAACTCCCCTCTCCACCCAACCTCCCCACTTCACCCAACCTCCCAATTCCACTAAGCCTCCCCACTTCACCCAACCTCCCCACTTCACCCAACCTCCCCACTGCACCCAACTTCCCCACTTCACCCAACTTCCCCACTTCACCCAACCTCCCAATTCCACTATACCTCCGCACTCCACCCAATCTCCCCACTCAACCCAACCTCTACACTCCACACAACCTCCTCACTTCACCCAACCTCCCCATTTCACCCAACCTCCCCATTTCACCCAACCTCCCCCCTTCACCCAACCTCCCCACTTCAACCAACCACCCCACTTCACCCAACCTCCCCACTTCACCCAACCTCCCCACTTCACCCAACCTCCCCACTTCACCCAACCTCCCCACTTCACCCAACCTCCCCACTTCACCCAACCTCCCCACTTCACCCAACCTCCCCACTCCACCCAAACACCCCACTTCACCCAACCTCCGCACTCCACCCAACCTCCCCACTCCACCCAAACTCCCCACTCCACCCAAACTCCCCACTCCACCCAAACTCCCCACTCCACCCAACCTCCCCACTCCACCCAACCTCCCCACTCCACCCAACCCCCCACTTCACTCAACTTCCCTACTTCACCCAACCTCCCCACTCCACCCAACCTACGCACTCCACCCAAACTTCGCAATTAACCCAACCTCCACACTTCACCCAACGCACAACTCCATCCAACATCCCCACTTCAAACTTCCGCACACCACCCAACCACTCCACTCCACCCAACTTCCGCAGTCCACCCAACTTCCGCATTCCATCCAACATGCGCACTCCACCCAACCTCCGCACTCCACCCAACCTCCCCACTCCACCCATCCTCCACGCTCCACCCAACCTCCCCACTCCACCCAACCTCCCAATTCCACTAAGCCTCCCCACTTCACCCAACCTCCCCACTTCACCCAACCTCCCCACTTCACCCAACCTCCCCACTTCACCCAACCTCCCCACTTCACCCAACCTCCCCACTCCACCCAACCTCCGCACTCCACCCATCCTCCCCACTCCACCCAACCTCCCCACTCCACCCAACCTTCCCAATCCACACAACCTCCCCACTCCACCAAGCATCCCCACTCAACCCAACCTCCCCACTCCACCCAACCTCCTCATTTCACCCAGCCTCCCCACTCCACCCAACCTCCCAATTCCACTAAGCCTCCCCACTTCACCCAACCTCCCCACTTCACCCAACCTCCCCACTCCACCCAACCTCCCCACTTCACCCAACCTCCGCACTCCACCCAACCTACGCACTCCAACCAACTTCCGCACTCCGCCCAACCTCCGCACTCCACCCAACTATTGCACTCCACCCAACTTCAGCCCTTCACACAACTTCCGCACTCCACCCAACCTCCCCACTCCACCCAACCTCCCCACTGCACTCAACCTCCCCACTCAACCCAACCTCCCCACTCCACCCAACCTCCTCACTTCACCCAGCCTCCCCACTCCACCCAACCTCCCCTCTCCACCCAACCTCCCCACGTCACCCAACCTCCCCACTTCACTCAACCTCCCCAATCCACTCAACCTCCCCACTCCACCCAACCTTCCAAATCCACACAACCTCCCCACTCCACCAAACATCCCCACTCATCCCAATCTCCCCACTCCACCCAACCTCCTCACTTCACCCAGCCTCCCCACTCCACCCAAACTCCCCTCTCCACCCAACCTCCCCACTTCACCCAACCTCCCAATTCCACTAAGCCTCCCCACTTCACCCAACCTCCCCACTTCACCCAACCTCCCCACTGCACCCAACTTCCCCACTTCACCCAACTTCCCCACTTCACCCAACCTCCCAATTCCACTATACCTCCGCACTCCACCCAATCTCCCCACTCAACCCAACCTCTACACTCCACACAACCTCCTCACTTCACCCAACCTCCCCATTTCACCCAACCTCCCCACTTCACCCAACCTCCCCCTTCACCCAACCTCCCCACTTCACCCAACCACCCCACTTCACCCAACCTCCCCACTTCACCCAACCTCCCCACTTCACCCAACCTCCCCACTTCACCCAACCTCCCCACTTCACCCAACCTCCCCACTTCACCCAACCTCCCCACTTCACCCAACCTCCCCACTCCACCCAACCACCCCACTTCACCCAACCTCCCCACTTCACCCAACCTCCCCACTTCACCCAACCTCCCCACTTCACCCAACCTCCCCACTCCACCCAACCACCCCACTTCACCCAACCTCCGCACTCCACCCAACCTCCCCACTCCACCCAACCTCCCCACTTTTCCCAACCTCCCCACTCCACCCAACCTCCCCACTTCACCCA
The DNA here is from genome assembly GCA_964017155.1 of Oasisia sp. SBJ-2009. Classification (NCBI taxonomy): domain Eukaryota; kingdom Metazoa; phylum Annelida; class Polychaeta; order Sabellida; family Siboglinidae; genus Oasisia; species Oasisia sp. SBJ-2009. The sequence continues at coordinate 28,139,532 of OZ024855.1, forward strand.
ACCTCCCCACTCCACAATGCCTCCCCACTTCACCCAACCTCCCCACTTCACCCAACCTCCCCACTTCACCCAACCTCCCCATTTCACCCAACCTCCCCACTTCACCCAACCTCCCCCCTTCACCCAACCACCCCACTTCACCCAACCTCCCCACTTCACCCAACTTCCCCACTTCACCCAACCTCCCCACTTCACCCAACCTCCCCACTTCACCCAACCTCCCCACTCCACCCAAACACCCCACTTCACCCAACCTCCGCACTCCACCCAACCTCCCCACTCCACCCAAACTCCCCACTCCACCCAAACTCCCCACTCCACCCAAACTCCCCACTCCACCCAACCTCCCCACTCCACCCAACCTCCCCACTCCACCCAACCCCCCACTTCACTCAACTTCCCTACTTCACCCAACCTCCCCACTCCACCCAACCTACGCACTCCACCCAACGCACAACTCCATCCAACATCCCCACTTCAAACTTCCGCACACCACCCAACCACTCCACTCCACCCAACTTCCGCACTCCTCCCAACTTCCGCATTCCATCCAACATCCGCACTCCACCCAATCTCCGCACTCCACCCAACCTCCCCACTCCACCCAACCTCCCCACTCCACCCAACCTCCTCACTTCACGCAGCCTCCCCACTCCACCCAACCTCCCCTCTCCACCCAACCTCCCCACGTCACCCAACCTCCCCACTTCACTTAACCTCCCCAATCCACTCAACCTCCCCACTCCACCCAACCTTCCAAATCCACACAACCTCCCCACTCCACCAAACCTACCCACTCATCCCAATCTCCCCACTCCACCCAACCTCCTCACTTCACCCAGCCTCCCCACTCCACCCAAACTCCCCTCTCCACCCAACCTCCCCACTTCACCCAACCTCCCAATTCCACTAAGCCTCCCCACTTCACCCAACCTCCCCACTTCACCCAACCTCCCCACTGCACCCAACTTCCCCACTTCACCCAACTTCCCCACTTCACACAACCTCCCAATTCCACTATACCTCCGCACTCCACCCAATCTCCCCACTCAACCCAACCTCTCCACTCCACACAACCTCCTCACTTCACCCAACCTCCCCATTTCACCCAACCTCCCCACTTCACCCAACCTCCCCCCTTCACCCAACCACCCCACTTCACCCAACCTCCCCACTACACCCAACCACCCCACTTCACCCAACCTCCCCACTTCACCCAACCTCCCCACTTCACCCAACCTCCCCACTTCACCCAACCTCCCCACTTCACCCAACCTCCCCACTTCACCCAACCTCCCCACTTCACCCAACCTCCCCACTTCACCCAACCTCCCCACTCCACCCAACCACCCCACTTCACCCAACCTCCGCACTCCACCCAACCTCCCCACTCCACCCAAACTCCCCACTCCACCCAAACTCCCCACTCCACCCAAACTCCCCACTCCACCCAACCTCCCCACTCCACCCAACCTCCCCACTCCACCCAACCCCCCACTTCACTCAACTTCCCTACTTCACCCAACCTCCCCACTCCACCCAACCTACGCACTCCACCCAAACTTCGCAATTAACCCAACCTCCACACTTCACCAAACGCACAACTCCATCCAACATCCCCACTTCAAACTTCCGCACACCACCCAACCACTCCACTCCACCCAACTTCCGCACTCCACCCAACTTCCGCATTCCATCCAACATCCGCACTCCACCCAATCTCCGCACTCCACCCAACCTCCCCACTCCACCCATCCTCCCCACTCCACCCAACCTCCCCACTCCACCCAACCTTCCCACTCCACACAACCTCCCCACTCCATCAAGCCTCCCCACTCAACCCAACCTCCCCACTCCACCCAACCTCCTCATTTCACCCGGCCTCCCCACTCCACACAACCTCCCAATTCCACTACACCTCCGCACTCCACCCAACCTCCGCACTCAACCCAACCTCCCCACTTTACCCAACCTCCCCACTCCACCCAACCTCCCCACTTCACCCAACCTCCCCACTCCACAATGCCTCCCCACTTCACCCAACCTCCCCACTTCACCCAACTTCCCCACTTCACCCAACCTCCCCACTTCACCCAACCTCCCCACTTCACCCAACTTCCCCACTTCACCCAACCTCCCCACTTCACCCAACCTCCCCACTTCACCCAACCTCCCCACTTCACCCAACCTACCAATTCCACTATACCTCCGGACTCCAACCAACCTCTGCACTCAACCCAACCTCCCCACTTCACCCAACCTCCCCACTCCACCCAACCTCCCCACTTCACCCAACCTCCGCACTCCACCCAACCTACGCACTCCAACCAACTTCCGCACTCCACCCAACCTCCCCACTCCACCCAACCTTCCCACTCCACACAACCTCCCAACTCCACCAAGCCTCCCCACTCAACCCAACCTCCCCACTCCACCCAAACTCCCCTCTCCACCCAACCTCCCCACTTCACCCAACCTCCCCACTTCACCCAACCTCCCAATTCCACTAAGCCTCCCCACTTCACCCAACCTCCCCACTTCACCCAACCTCCCCACTGCACCCAACTTCCCCACTTCACCCAACTTCCCCACTTCACCCAACCTCCCCACTCCACCCAACCTCCCCACGTCACCCAACCTCCCCACTTCACTCAACCTCCCCAATGCACTCAACCTCCCCACTCCACCCAACCTTCCAAATCCACACAACCTCCTCACTTCACCCAGCCTCCCCCCTCCACCCAAACTCCCCTCTCCACCCAACCTCCCCACTTCACCCAACCTCCCAATTCCACTAAGCCTCCCCACTTCACCCAACCTCCCCACTTCACCCAACCTCCCCACTACACCCAACTTCCCCACTTCACCCAACTTCCCCACTTCACCCAACCTCCCAATTCCACTATACCTCCGCACTCCACCCAATCTCCCCACTCAACCCAACCTCTCCACTCCACACAACCTCCTCACTTCACCCAACCTCCCCATTTCACCCAACCTCCCCACTTCACCCAACCTCCCCCCTTCACCCAACCACCCCACTTCACCCAACCTCCGCACTCCACCCAACCTCCCCACTCCACCCAAACTCCCCACTCCACCCAAACTCCCCACTCCACCCAAACTCCCCACTCCACCCAACCTCCCCACTCCACCCAACCTCCCCACTCCACCCAACCCCCCACTTCACTCAACTTCCCTACTTCACCCAACCTCCCCACTCCACCCAACCTACGCACTCCACCCAACGCACAACTCCATCCAACATCCCCACTTCAAACTTCCGCACACCACCCAACCACTCCACTCCACCCAACTTCCGCACTCCTCCCAACTTCCGCATTCCATCCAACATCCGCACTCCACCCAATCTCCGCACTCCACCCAACCTCCCCACTCCACCCAACCTCCCCACTCCACCCAACCTCCTCACTTCACGCAGCCTCCCCACTCCACCCAACCTCCCCTCTCCACCCAACCTCCCCACGTCACCCAACCTCCCCACTTCACTTAACCTCCCCAATCCACTCAACCTCCCCACTCCACCCAACCTTCCAAATCCACACAACCTCCCCATTCCACCAAACCTACCCACTCATCCCAATCTCCCCACTCCACCCAACCTCCTCACTTCACCCAGCCTCCCCACTCCACCCAAACTCCCCTCTCCACCCAACCTCCCCACTTCACCCAACCTCCCAATTCCACTAAGCCTCCCCACTTCACCCAACCTCCCCACTTCACCCAACCTCCCCACTGCACCCAACTTCCCCACTTCACCCAACTTCCCCACTTCACCCAACCTCCCAATTCCACTATACCTCCGCACTCCACCCAATCTCCCCACTCAACCCAACCTCTCCACTCCACACAACCTCCTCACTTCACCCAACCTCCCCATTTCACCCAACCTCCCCACTTCACCCAACCTCCCCCCTTCACCCAACCACCCCACTTCACCCAACCTCCCCACTACACCCAACCACCCCACTTCACCCAACCTCCCCACTTCACCCAACCTCCCCACTTCACCCAACCTCCCCACTTCACCCAACCTCCCCACTTCACCCAACCTCCCCACTTCACCCAACCTCCCCACTTCACCCAACCTCCCCACTTCACCCAACCTCCCCACTCCACCCAACCACCCCACTTCACCCAACCTCCGCACTCCACCCAACCTCCCCACTCCACCCAAACTCCCCACTCCACCCAAACTCCCCACTCCACCCAAACTCCCCACTCCACCCAACCTCCCCACTCCACCCAACCTCCCCACTCCACCCAACCCCCCACTTCACTCAACTTCCCTACTTCACCCAACCTCCCCACTCCACCCAACCTACGCACTCCACCCAAACTTCGCAATTAACCCAACCTCCACACTTCACCAAACGCACAACTCCATCCAACATCCCCACTTCAAACTTCCGCACACCACCCAACCACTCCACTCCACCCAACTTCCGCACTCCACCCAACTTCCGCATTCCATCCAACATCCGCACTCCACCCAATCTCCGCACTCCACCCAACCTCCCCACTCCACCCATCCTCCCCACTCCACCCAACCTCCCCACTCCACCCAACCTTCCCACTCCACACAACCTCCCCACTCCATCAAGCCTCCCCACTCAACCCAACCTCCCCACTCCACCCAACCTCCTCATTTCACCCGGCCTCCCCACTCCACACAACCTCCCAATTCCACTACACCTCCGCACTCCACCCAACCTCCGCACTCAACCCAACCTCCCCACTTTACCCAACCTCCCCACTCCACCCAACCTCCCCACTTCACCCAACCTCCCCACTCCACAATGCCTCCCCACTTCACCCAACCTCCCCACTTCACCCAACCTCCCCACTTCACCCAACCTCCCCACTTCACCCAACCTCCCCACTTCACCCAACTTCCCCACTTCACCCAACCTCCCCACTTCACCCAACCTCCCCACTTCACCCAACCTCCCCACTTCACCCAACCTACCAATTCCACTATACCTCCGGACTCCAACCAACCTCTGCACTCAACCCAACCTCCCCACTTCACCCAACCTCCCCACTCCACCCAACCTCCCCACTTCACCCAACCTCCGCACTCCACCCAACCTACGCACTCCAACCAACTTCCGCACTCCACCCAACCTCCCCACTCCACCCAACCTTCCCACTCCACACAACCTCCCAACTCCACCAAGCCTCCCCACTCAACCCAACCTCCCCACTCCACCCAAACTCCCCTCTCCACCCAACCTCCCCACTTCACCCAACCTCCCCACTTCACCCAACCTCCCAATTCCACTAAGCCTCCCCACTTCACCCAACCTCCCCACTTCACCCAACCTCCCCACTGCACCCAACTTCCCCACTTCACCCAACTTCCCCACTTCACCCAACCTCCCCACTCCACCCAACCTCCCCACGTCACCCAACCTCCCCACTTCACTCAACCTCCCCAATGCACTCAACCTCCCCACTCCACCCAACCTTCCAAATCCACACAACCTCCTCACTTCACCCAGCCTCCCCCCTCCACCCAAACTCCCCTCTCCACCCAACCTCCCCACTTCACCCAACCTCCCAATTCCACTAAGCCTCCCCACTTCACCCAACCTCCCCACTTCACCCAACCTCCCCACTACACCCAACTTCCCCACTTCACCCAACTTCCCCACTTCACCCAACCTCCCAATTCCACTATACCTCCGCACTCCACCCAATCTCCCCACTCAACCCAACCTCTCCACTCCACACAACCTCCTCACTTCACCCAACCTCCCCATTTCACCCAACCTCCCCACTTCACCCAACCTCCCCCCTTCACCCAACCACCCCACTTCACCCAACCTCCCCACTTCACCCAACCACCCCACTTCACCCATCCTCGCCACTTCACCCAACCTCCCCACTTCACCCAACCTCCCCACTTCACCCAACCTCCCCACTTCACCCAACCTCCCCACTTCACCCAACCTCCCCACTCCACCCAACCTCCCCACTTCACCCAACCTCCGCACTCCACCCAACCTACGCACTCCAACCAACTTCCGCACTCCGCCCAACCTCCGCACTCCACCCAACTATTGCTCTCCACCCAACTTCAGCACTCCACACAACTTCCGCACTCCACCCAACCTCCCCACTCCACCCAACCTCCCCACTGCACTCATCCTCCCCACTGTACTCAACCTCCCCACTCCACCAAGCCTCCCCGCTCAACGCAACCTCCCCACTCCACCCAACCTCCCCACTTCACCCAACCTCCCAAATTCACCCAACCTCCCAATTCCACTATACCTCCGCACTCCACCCAACCTCCGCACTCAACCCAACCTCCCCACTTTACCCAACCTCCGCACTCCACCCAACCTCCCCACTCCACCCAAACTCCCCACTCCACCCAAACTCCCCACTCCACCCAAACTCCCCACTCCACCCAACGTCCCCCTCCACCCAACCTCCCCACTCCACCCAACCCCCCACTTCACTCAACATCCCTACTTCACCCAACCTCCCCACTCCACCCAACCTACGCACTCCACCCAAACTTCGCAATTAACCCAACCTCCACACCTCACCCAACGCACAACTCCATCCAACATCCCCACTTCAAACTTCCGCACACCACCCAACCACTCCACTCCACCCAACTTCCGCACTCTACCCAACTTCCGCATTCCATCCAACATCCGCACTCCATCCAACCTCCGCACTCCACCCAACCTCCCCACTGCACCCATCCTCCCCACTCCACCCAACCTCCCCACTCCATCCAACCTTCCCACTCCACCCAACCTCCTCACTTCACCCAGCCTCCCCACTCCACCCAAACTCCCCTCTCCACCCAACCTCCCCACTTCACCCAACCTCCCAATTCCACTAAGCCTCCCCACTTCACCCAACCTCCCCACTTCACCCAACCTCCCCACTCCATCCAACCTTCCCACTCCACACAACCTCCCCACTCCACCACACCTCCCCACTCAACCCAACCTCCGCACTCCACCCAACCTCCTCATTTCACCCAGCCTCCCCACTCCACCCAACCTCCCAATTCCACTAAGCCTCCCCACTTCACCCAAACTCCCCACTTCACCCAACCTCCCCACTTCACCCAACCTCCCCACTTCACCCAACCTCCCCACTTCACCCAACCACCCAATTCCACTACACCTCCGCATTCCACTCAACCTCCACACTCAACCCAACCTCCCCACTGCACCCATCCTCCCCACTCCACCCAACCTCCCCACTCCATGCAACCTTCCCACTCCACACAACCTCCCCACTCCACCACACCTCCCCACTCAACCCAACCTCCGCACTCCACCCAACCTCCTCATTTCACCCAGCCTCCCCACTCCACCCAACCTCCCAATTCCACTAAGCCTCCCCACTTCACCCAACCTCCCCACTTCACCCAACCTCCCCACTTCACCCAACCTCCCCACTTCACCCAACCTCCCCACTTCACCCAACCACCCAATTCCACTACACCTCCGCATTCCACCCAACCTCCGCACTCAACCCAACCTCCCCACTACACCCAACCTCCCCACTCCACAATGCCTCCCCACTTCACCCAACCTCCCCACTTCACCCAACCTCCACACTTCACCCAACCTCCCCACTTCACCCAACCTCCCCACTTCACCCAACCTACCAATTCCACTATACCTCCGGACTCCAACCAACCTCTGCACTCAACGCAACCTCCCCACTTCACCCAACCTCCCCACTCCACCCAACCTCCCCACTTCATCCAACCTCCGCACTCCACCCAACCTACGCATTCCAACCAACTTCCGCACTCCGCCCAACCTCCGCACTCCACCCAACTATTGCACTCCACCCAACTTCAGCACTCCACACAACTTCCGCAATCCACCCAACCTCCCCACTCCACCCAACCTCCCCACTGCACTCAACCTCCCCACTGTACTCAACCTCCCCACTCCACCCAACCTTCCCACTCCACACAACCTCCCCACTCCACCAAGCCTCCCCGCTCAACCCAACTTCCCCACTCCACCCAACCTCCCCACTTCACCCAACCTCCCCACTTCACCCAACTTCCCAATTCCACTATACCTCCGCACTCCACCCAACCTCCGCACTCAACCCAACCTCCCCACTTTACCCAACCTCCCCACTCCACCCAACCTCCCCACTCCACCCAAACTCCCCACTCCCCCCAAACTCCCCACTCCACCCAAACTCCCCACTCCACCCAACCTCCCCACTCCACCCAACCTCCCCACTCCACCCAACCTACGCACTCCACCCAAACTTCGCAATTAACCCAACCTCCACGCTTCACCCAACGCACAACTCCATCCAACATCCCCACTTCAAACTTCCGCACACCACCCAACCACTCCACTCCACCCAACTTCCGCACTCCACCCAACCTCCGCACTCCACCCAACCTCCCCACTCCACCCATCCTCCCCACTCCACCCAACCTCCCCACTCCACCCAACCTTCCCACTCCACACAACCTCCCCACTCCACCAAGCATCCCCACTCAACCCAACCTCCCCACTCCACCCAACCTCCTCATTTCACCCAGCCTCCCCACTCCACCCAACCTCCCAATTCCACTAAGCCTCCCCACTTCACCCAACCTCCCCACTTCACCCAACCTCCCCACTCCACCCAACCTCCCCACTTCACCCAACCTCCGCACTCCATCCCAACCTACGCACTCCAACCAACTTCCGCACTCCGCCCAACCTCCGCACTCCACCCAACTATTGCACTCCACCCAACTTCAGCCCTTCACACAACTTCCGCACTCCACCCAACCTCCCCACTCCACCCAACCTCCCCACTGCACTCAACCTCCCCACTCAACCCAACCTCCCCACTCCACCCAACCTCCTCACTTCACCCAGCCTCCCCACTCCACCCAACCTCCCCTCTCCACCCAACCTCCCCACGTCACCCAACCTCCCCACTTCACTCAACCTCCCCAATCCACTCAACCTCCCCACTCCACCCAACCTTCCAAATCCACACAACCTCCCCACTCCACCAAACCTCCCCACTCATCCCAATCTCCCCACTCTACCCAACCTCCTCACTTCACCCAGCCTCCCCACTCCACCCAAACTCCCCTCTCCACCCAACCTCCCCACTTCACCCAAACTCCCAATTCCACTAAGCCTCCCCACTTCACCCAACCTCCCCACTGCACCCAACTTCCCCACTTCACCCAACTTCCCCACTTCACCCAACCTCCCAATTCCACTATACCTCCGCACTCCACCCAATCTCCCCACTCAACCCAACCTCTCCACTCCACACAACCTCCTCACTTCACCCAACCTCCCCATTTCACCCAACCTCCCCACTTCACCCAACCTCCCCCCTTCACCCACTCCACCCAACCTCCCCCTCCACCCAACCTCCCCACTCCACCCAACCCCCCACTTCACTCAACATCCCTACTTCACCCAACCTCCCCACTCCACCCAACCTACGCACTCCACCCAAACTTCGCAATTAACCCAACCTCCACACCTCACCCAACGCACAACTCAACGCACAACTCCCACTTCAAACTTCCGCACACCACCCAACCACTCCACTCCACCCAACTTCCGCACTCCACCCAACTTCCGCATTCCATCCAACCTACGCACTCCAACCAACTTCCGCACTCCACCCAACCTCCGCACTCCACCCAACTATTGCACTCCACCCAACTTCAGCACTCCACACAACTTCCGCACTCCACCCAACCTCCGCACTCCACCCAACTATTGCACTACACCCAACTTCAGCACTCCACACAACTTCCGCACTCCACCCAACCTCCCCACTCCACCCAACCTCCCCACTACACTCAACCTCCACACTGTACTCAACCTCCCCACTCCACCCAACCTTCCCACTCCACACAACCTCCCCACTCCACCAAACCTCCCCACTCAACCTAACCTCCCCACTCCACCCAACCTCCCCACTTCACCCAACCTCCCCACTTCACCCAACCTACCAATTCCACTATACCTCCGGACTGCAACCAACCTCTGCACTCAACCCAACCTCCCCACTTCACCCAACCTCCCCACTCCACCCAACCTCCCCACTTCACCCAACCTCCGCACTCCATCCAACCTACGCACTCCAACCAACTTCCGCACTCCACCCAACCTCCGCACTCCACCCAACTATTGCACTCCACCCAACTTCAGCACTCCAGACAACTTCTGCACTCCACCCAACCTCCCCACTCCACCCAACCTCCCCACTGCACTCAACCTCCCCACTGTACTCAACCTCCCCACTCCACCCAACCTTCCCACTCCACACAACCTCACCACTCCAACAAACCTCCCCACTCAACCCAACCTCCCCACTCCACCCAACCTCCCCACTTCACCCAACTTCCCCACTTCACCCAACCTCCCAATTCCACTATACCTCCGCACTCCACCCAACCTCCGCACTCAACCCAACCTCCCCACTTTACCCAACCTCCCCACTCCACCCAACCTCCCCACTTCACTCAACCTCCTCACTCCACAATGCCTCCCCACTTCACCCAACCTCCCCACTTCACCCAACCTCCCCACTTCACCCAACCTCCCCACTTCACCCAACCTCCCCACTTCACCCAACCTCCCCACTTCACCCAACCTCCCCACTTCACCCAACTTCCCCACTTCACCCAATCTCCCCACTTCACCCAACCTCCCCACTTCACCCAACCTCCCCACTTCACCCAACCTACCAATTCCACTATACCTCCGCACTCCACCCAACCTCCGCACTCAACCCAACCTCCCCACTTTACCCAACCTCCCCACTCCACCCAACCTCCCCACTCAACCTAACCTCCCCACTCCACCCAACCTCCCCACTTCACCCAACCTCCCCACTTCACCCAACCTCCCAATTCCACTATACCTCCGCACTCCACCCAACCTCCGCACTCAACGCAACCTCCCCACTTTACCCAACCTCCCCACTCCACCCAACCTCCCAATTCCACTATACCTCCGCACTCCACCCTACCTCCGCACTCAACCCAACCTCCCCACTTTACCCAACCTCACCACTCCACCCAACCTCCCCACTTCACTCAACCTCCCCACTCCACAATGCCTCCCCACTTCACCCAACCTCCCCACTTCACCCAACCTCCCCACTTCACCCAACTTCCCCACTTCACCCAACCTCCCCACTTCACCCAACCTCCCCACTTCACCCAACCTCCCCACTTCACCCAACCTACCAATTCCACTATACCTCCGGACTCCAAACAACCTCTGCACTCAACCCAATCTCCCCACTTCACCCAACCTCCCCACTCCACCCAACCTCCCCACTTAACCTACCTCCGCACTCCACCCAACCTACGCACTCCAACCAACTTCCGCACTCCACCCAACCTCCGCACTCCACCCAACTATTGCACTCCACCCAACTTCAGCACTCCACACAACTTCCGCACTCCACCCAACCTCCCCACTCCACCCAACCTCCCCACTGCACTCAACCTCCCCACTGTACTCAACTTCCCCACTCCACCCAACCTTCCCACTCCACACAACCTCCCCACTCCACCAAACCTCCCCACTCAACCTAACCTCCCCACTCCACCCAACCTCCCCACTTCACCCAACCTCCCCACTTCACCCAACCTCCCAATTCCACTATACTTCTGCACTCCACCCAACCTCCGCACTCAACCCAACCTCCCCACTTTACCCAACCTCCCCACTCCACCCAACCTCCCCACTCCACCAAACCTCCCGACTCAACCCAACCTCCCCACTCCACCCAACCTCCTCATTTCACCCAGCCTCCCCACTCAACCCAACCTCCCAATTCCACTAAGCCTCCCCACTTCACCCAACCTCCCCACTTCACCCAACCTCCCCACTTCACCCAACCTCCCCACTTCACCCAACCTCCCCACTTCACCCAACCTCCCCACTTCACCCAACCTCCCAATTCCACTATACCTCCGCACTCAACCTAACCTCCGCACTCAACCCAACCTCCCCACTTTACCCAACCTCCCCACTCCACCCAACCTCCCCACTTCACCCAACCTCCCCACTCCACAATGCCTCCCCACTTCACCCAACCTCCCCACTTCACCCAACCTCCCCACTCCACAATGCCTCCCCACTTCACCCAACCTCCCCACTTCACCCAACCTCCCCACTTCACCCAACCTCCCCACTTCACCCAACCTCCCCACTTCACCCAACCTCCCCACTTCTCCCAACTTCCCCACTTCACCCAACCTCCCCACTTCACCCAACCTCCCCACTTCACCCAACCTCCCCACTTCACCCAACCTACCAATTCCACTATACCTACGGACTCCAACCAACCTCTGCACTCAACCCAACCTCCCCACTTCACCCAACCTCCCCACTCCACCCAACCTCCCCACTTCACCCAACCTCCGCACTCCATCCAACCTACGCACTCCAACCAACTTCCGCACTCCACCCAACCTCCGCACTCCACCCAACTATTGCACTCCACCCAACTTCAGCACTCCACACAACTTCCGCACTCCACCCAACCTCCGCACTCCACCCAACTATTGCACTACACCCAACTTCAGCACTCCACACAACTTCCGCACTCCACCCAACCTCCCCACTCCACCCAACCTCCCCACTACACTCAACCTCCACACTGTACTCAACCTCCCCACTCCACCCAACCTTCCCACTCCACACAACCTCCCCACTCCACCAAACCTCCCCACTCAACCTAACCTCCCCACTCCACCCAACCTCCCCACTTCACCCAACCTCCCCACTTCACCCAACCTACCAATTCCACTATACCTCCGGACTCCAACCAACCTCTGCACTCAACCCAACCTCCCCACTTCACCCAACCTCCCCACTTCACCCAACCTACCAATTCCACTATACCTCCGGACTCCAACCAACCTCTGCACTCAACCCAACCTCCCCACTTCACCCAACCTCCGCACTCCATCCAACCTACGCACTCCAACCAACTTCCGCACTCCACCCAACCTCCGCACTCCACCCAACTATTGCACTCCACCCAACTTCAGCACTCCACACAACTTCCGCACTCCACCCAACCTCCGCACTCCACCCAACTTCAGCACTCCACACAACTTCCGCACTCCACCCAACCTCCCCACTCCACCCAACCTCCCCACTACACTCAACCTCCCCACTGTACTCAACCTCCCCACTCCACCCAACCTTCCCACTCCACACAACCTCCCCACACCACCAAACCTCCCCACTCAACCTAACCTCCCCACTCCACCCAACCTCCCCACTTCACCCAACCTCCCCACTTCACCCAACCTCCCAATTCCACTATACCTCCGCACTCCACCCAACCTCCGCACTCAACCCAACCTCCCCACTTTACCCAACCTCCCCACTCCACCCAACGTCCCAATTCCACTATACCTCCGCACTCCACCCTACCTCCGCACTCAACCCAACCTCCCCACTTTACCCAACCTCACCACTCCACCCAACCTCCCCACTTCACTCAACCTCCCCACTCCACAATGCCTCCCCACTTCACCCAACCTCCCCACTTCACCCAACCTCCCCACTTCACCCAACTTCCCCACTTCACCCAACCTCCCCACTTCACCCAACCTCCCCACTTCACCCAACCTCCCCACTTCACCCAACCTACCAATTCCACTATACCTCCGGATTCCAAACAACCTCTGCACTCAACCCAACCTCCCCACTTCACCCAACCTCCCCACTCCACCCAACCTCCCCACTTAACCTACCTCCGCACTCCACCCAACCTACGCACTCCAACCAACTTCCGCACTCCACCCAACCTCCGCACTCCACCCAACTATTGCACTCCACCCAACTTCAGCACTCCACACAACTTCCGCACTCCACCCAACCTCCCCACTCCACCCAACCTCCCCACTGCACTCAACCTCCCCACTGTACTCAACCTCCCCACTCCACCCAACCTTCCCACTCCACACAACCTCCCCACTCCACCAAACCTCCCCACTCAACCTAACCTCCCCACTCCACCCAAACTCCCCACTTCACTCAACCTCCCCACTTCACCCAACCTCCCAATTCCACTATACTTCTGCACTCCACCCAACCTCCGCACTCAACCCAACCTCCCCACTTTACCCAACCTCCCCACTCCACCAAACCTCCCCACTCCACCCAACCTCCTCATTTCACCCAGCCTCCCCACTCAACCCAACCTCCCAATTCCACTAAGCCTCCCCACTTCACCCAACCTCCCCACTTCACCCAACCTCCCCACTTCACCCAACCTCCCCACTTCACCCAACCTCCCCACTTCACCCAACCTCCCAATTCCACTATACCTCCGCACTCAACCTAACCTCCGCACTCAACCCAACCTCCCCACTTTACCCAACCTCCCCACTCCACCCAACCTCCCCACTTCACCCAATCTCCCCACTCCACAATGACTCCCCACTTCACCCAACCTCCCCACTTCACCCAAACTCCCCACTCCACAATGCCTCCCCACTTCACCCAACCTCCCCACTTCACCCAACCTCCCCACTTCACCCAACCTCCCCACTTCACCCAACCTCCCCACTTCACCCAACCTCCCCACTTCACCCAACTTCCCCACTTCACCCAACCTCCCCACTTCACCCAACCTCCCCACTTCACCCAACCTCCCCACTTCACCCAACCTACCAATTCCACTATACATCCGGACTCCAAACAACCTCTGCACTCAACCCAACCTCCCCACTTCACCCAACCTCCCCACTCCACCCAACCTCCCCACTTAACCTACCTCCGCACTCCACCCAACCTACGCACTCCAACCAACTTCCGCACTCCACCCAACCTCCGCACTCCACCCAACTATTGCACTCCACCCAACTTCAGCACTCCACACAACTTCCGCACTCCACCCAACCTCCCCACTCCACCCAACCTCCCCACTACACTCAACCTCCCCACTGTACTCAACCTCCCCACTCCACCCAACCTTCCCACTCCACACAACCTCCCCACTCAACCCAACCTCCCCACTTTACCCAACCTCCCCACTCCACCCAACCTCCCCACTCCACCCAAACTCCCCACTCCACCCAAACTCCCCACTCCACCCAAACTCCCCATCCACCCAACCTCCCCACTCCACCCAACCTCCCCACTCCACCCAACCCCCCACTTCACTCAACTTCCCTACTTCACCCAACCTCCCCACTCCACCCAACCTACGCACTCCACCCAAACTTCGCAATTAACCCAACCTCCACACTTCACCCAACGCACAACTCCATCCAACATCCCCACTTCAAACTTCCGCACACCACCCAACCACTCCACTCCACCCAACTTCCGCACTCCACACAACTTCCGCACTCCACCCAACCTCCCCACTCCACCCAACCTCCCCACTGCACTCAACCTCCCCACTGTACTCAACCTCCCCACTCCACCCAACCTTCCCACTCCACACAACCTCCCCACTCCACCAAACCTCCCCACTCAACCTAACCTCCCCACTCCACCCAAACTCCCCACTTCACTCAACCTCCCCACTTCACCCAACCTCCCAATTCCACTATACTTCTGCACTCCACCCAACCTCCGCACTCAACCCAACCTCCCCACTTTACCCAACCTCCCCACTCCACCAAACCTCCCCACTCCACCCAACCTCCTCATTTCACCCAGCCTCCCCACTCAACCCAACCTCCCAATTCCACTAAGCCTCCCCACTTCACCCAACCTCCCCACTTCACCCAACCTCCCCACTTCACCCAACCTCCCCACTTCACCCAACCTCCCCACTTCACCCAACCTCCCAATTCCACTATACCTCCGCACTCAACCTAACCTCCGCACTCAACCCAACCTCCCCACTTTACCCAACCTCCCCACTCCACCCAACCTCCCCACTTCACCCAACCTCCCCACTCCACAATGACTCCCCACTTCACCCAACCTCCCCACTTCACCCAAACTCCCCACTCCACAATGCCTCCCCACTTCACCCAACCTCCCCACTTCACCCAACCTCCCCACTTCACCCAACCTCCCCACTTCACCCAACCTCCCCACTTCACCCAACTTCCCCACTTCACCCAACCTCCCCACTTCACCCAACCTCCCCACTTCACCCAACCTCCCCACTTCACCCAACCTACCAATTCCACTATACATCCGGACTCCAAACAACCTCTGCACTCAACCCAACCTCCCCACTTCACCCAACCTCCCCACTCCACCCAACCTCCCCACTTAACCTACCTCCGCACTCCACCCAACCTACGCACTCCAACCAACTTCCGCACTCCACCCAACCTCCGCACTCCACCCAACTATTGCACTCCACCCAACTTCAGCACTCCACACAACTTCCGCACTCCACCCAACCTCCCCACTCCACCCAACCTCCCCACTACACTCAACCTCCCCACTGTACTCAACCTCCCCACTCCACCCAACCTTCCCACTCCACACAACCTCCCCACTCAACCCAACCTCCCCACTTTACCCAACCTCCCCACTCCACCCAACCTCCCCACTCCACCCAAACTCCCCACTCCACCCAAACTCCCCACTCCACCCAAACTCCCCATCCACCCAACCTCCCCACTCCACCCAACCTCCCCACTCCACCCAACCCCCCACTTCACTCAACTTCCCTACTTCACCCAACCTCCCCACTCCACCCAACCTACGCACTCCACCCAAACTTCGCAATTAACCCAACCTCCACACTTCACCCAACGCACAACTCCATCCAACATCCCCACTTCAAACTTCCGCACACCACCCAACCACTCCACTCCACCCAACTTCCGCACTCCACCCAACTTCCGCATTCCATCCAACATCCGCACTCCACCCAACCTCCGCACTCCACCCAACCTCCCCACTCCACCCATCCTCCCCACTCCACCCAACCTCCCCACTCCACCCAACCTCCCCACTCCACCCAACCTTCCCACTCCACACAACCTCCCCACTCCACCAAACCTCCCCACTAAACCCAACCTCCCCACTAAACCCAACCTCCCCACTCCACCCAACCTCCCCACTTCACTCAACCTCCCCACTCCACAATGCCTCCCCACTTCACCCAACCTCCCCACTTCACCCAACCTCCCCACTTCACCCAACCTCCCCACTTCACCCAACCTCCCCACTTCACCCAACCTCCCCACTTCACCCAACCTCCCCACTTCACCCAACTTCCCCACTTCACCCAATCTCCCCACTTCACCCAACCTCCCCACTTCACCCAACCTCCCCACTTCACCCAACCTACCAATTCCACTATACCTCCGGACTCCAACCAACCACTGCACTCAACTCAACCTCCCCACTTCACCCAACCTCCCCACTCCACCCAACCTCCCCACTTAACCTACCTCCGCACTCCACCCAACCTACGCACTCCAACCAACTTCCGCACTCCACCCAACCTCCGCACTCCACCCAACTTCAGCACTCCACACAACTTCCGCACTCCACCCAACCTCCCCACTCCACCCAACCTCCCCACTACACTCAACCTCCCCACTGTACTCAACCTCCCCACTCCACCCAACCTTCCCACTCCACACAACCTCCCCACACCACCAAACCTCCCCACTCAACCTAACCTCCCCACTCCACCCAACCTCCCCACTTCACCCAACCTCCCCACTTCACCCAACCTCCCAATTCCACTATACCTCCGCACTCCACCCAACCTCTGCACTCAACCCAACCTCCCCACTTCACCCAACCTCCCCACTCCACCCAACCTCCCCACTTCACCCAACCTCCGCACTCCATCCAACCTACGCACTCCAACCAACTTCCGCACTCCACCCAACCTCCGCACTCCACCCAACTAATGCACTCCACCCAACTTCAGCACTCCACACAACTTCCGCACTCCACCCAACCTCCCCACTCCACCCAACCTCCCCACTGCACTCAACCTCCCCACTGTACTCAACCTCCCCACTCCACCCAACCTTCCCACTCCACACAACCTCCCCACTCCACCAAACCTCCCCACTCAACCCAACCTCCCCACTCCACCCAACCTCCCCATTTCACCCAACCTCCCCACTTCACCCAACCTCCCAATTCCACTATACCTCCGCACTCCACCCAACCTCCGCACTCAACCCAACCTCCCCACTTTACCCAACCTCCCCACTCCACCCAACCTCCCAATTCCACTATACCTCCGCACTCCACCCTACCTCCGCACTCAACCCAACCTCCCCACTTTACCCAACCTCACCACTCCACCCAACCTCCCCACTTCACTCAACCTCCCCACTCCACAATGCCTCCCCACTTCACCCAACCTCCCCACTTCACCCAACCTCCCCACTTCACCCAACCTCCCCACTTCACCCAACTTCCCCACTTCACCCAACCTCCCCACTTCACCCAACCTCCCCACTTCACCCAACCTCCCCACTTCACCCAACCTACCAATTCCACTATACCGCCGGACTCCAAACAACCTCTGCACTCAACCCAACCTCCCCACTTCACCCAACCTCCCCACTCCACCCAACCTCCCCACTTAACCTACCTCCGCACTCCACCCAACCTACGCACTCCAACCAACTTCCGCACTCCACCCAACCTCCGCACTCCACCCAACTATTGCACTCCACCCAACTTCAGTACTCCACACAACTTCCGCACTCCACCCAACCTTCCCACTCCACACAACCTCCCCACTCAACCCAACCTCCCCACTTTACCCAACCTCCCCACTCCACCCAACCTCCCCACTCCACCCAAACTCCCCACTCCACCCAAACTCCCCACTCCACCCAAACTCCCCATCCACCCAACCTCCCCACTCCACCCAACATCCCCACTCCACCCAACCCCCCACTTCACTCAACTTCCCTACTTCACCCAACCTCCCCACTCCACCCAACCTACTCACTCCACCCAAACTTCGCAATTAACCCAACCTCCACACTTCACCCAACGCACAACTCCATCCAACATCCCCACTTCAAACTTCCGCACACCACCCAACCACTCCACTCCACCCAACTTCCGCACTCCACCCAACTTCCGCATTCCATCCAACATCCGCACTCCACCCAACCTCCGCACTCCACCCAACCTCCCCACTCCACCCATCCTCCCCACTCCACCCAACCTCCCCACTCCACCCAACCTTCCCACTCCACACAACCTCCCCACTCCACCAAACCTCCCCACTAAACCCAACCTCCCCACTCCACCCAACCTCCTCATTTCACCCAGCCTCTCCACTCAACCCAACCTCCCAATTCCACTAAGCCTCCCCACTTCACCCTACCTCCCCTCTTCACCCAACCTCCCCACTTCACCCAACCTCCCCACTTCACCCAAACTCCCCACTTCACCCAACCTCCCCACTTCACCCAACCTCCCAATTCCACTATACCCCCGCACTCCACCCAACCTCCGCACTCAACCCAACCTCCCCACTTTACCCAACCTCCCCACTCCACCCAACCTCCCCACTTCACCCAACCTCCCCACTCCACAATGCCTCCCCACTTCACCCAACCTACCCACTTCACCCAACCTCCCCACTTCACCCAACCTCCCCACTTCACCCAACCTCCCCACTTCTCCCAACTTCCCCACTTCACCCAACCTCCCCACTTCACCCAACCTCCCCACTTCACCCAACCTCCCCACTTCCCCCGACCTACCAATTCCACTATACCTCCGGACTCCAACCAACCTCTGCACTCAACCCAACCTCCCCACTTCACCCAACCTCCCCACTCCACCCAACCTTCCCACTTCACCCAACCTCCGCACTCCATCCAACCTACGCACTCTAACCAACTTCCGCACTCCACCCAACCTCCGCACTCCACCCAACTATTGCACTCCACCCAACTTCAGCACTCCACACAACTTCCGCACTCCACCCTACCTCCCCACTCCACCCAACCTCCCCACTGCACTCAACCTCCCCACTGTACTCAACCTCCCCACTTCACCCAACCTACCAATTCCACTATACCTCCGGACTCCAACCAACCTCTGCACTCAACACAACCTCCCCACTCCACCCAACCTCCCCACTACACTCAACCTCCCCACTGTACTCAACCTCCCCACTCCACCCAACCTTCCCACTCCACACAACCTCCCCACACCACCAAACCTCCCCACTCAACCTAACCTCCCCACTCCACCCAACCTCCCCACTTCACCCAACCTCCCCACTTCACCCAACCTCCCAATTCCACTATACCTCCGCACTCCACCCAACCTCTGCACTCAACCCAACCTCCCCACTTCACCCAACCTCCCCACTCCACCCAACCTCCCCACTTCACCCAACCTCCGCACTCCATCCAACCTACGCACTCCAACCAACTTCCGCACTCCACCCAACCTCCGCACTCCACCCAACTAATGCACTCCACCCAACTTCAGCACTCCACACAACTTCCGCACTCCACCCAACCTCCCCACTCCACCCAACCTCCCCACTGCACTCAACATCCCCACTGTACTCAACCTCCCCACTCCACCCAACCTTCCCACTCCACACAACCTCCCCACTCCACCAAACCTCCCCACTCAACCCAACCTCCCCACTCCACCCAACCTCCCCATTTCACCCAACCTCCCCACTTCACCCAACCTCCCAATTCCACTATACCTCCGCACTCCACCCAACCTCCGCACTCAACCCAACCTCCCCACTTTACCCAACCTCCCCACTCCACCCAACCTCCCAATTCCACTATACCTCCGCACTCCACCCTACCTCCGCACTCAACCCAACCTCCCCACTTTACCCAACCTCACCACTCCACCCAACCTCCCCACTTCACTCAACCTCCCCACTCCACAATGCCTCCCCACTTCACCCAACCTCCCCACTTCACCCAACCTCCCCACTTCACCCAACCTCCCCACTTCACCCAACTTCCCCACTTCACCCAACCTCCCCACTTCACCCAACCTCCCCACTTCACCCAACCTCCCCACTTCACCCAACCTACCAATTCCACTATACCGCCGGACTCCAAACAACCTCTGCACTCAACCCAACCTCCCCACTTCACCCAACCTCCCCAATCCACCCAACCTCCCCACTTAACCTACCTCCGCACTCCACCCAACCTACGCACTCCAACCAACTTCCGCACTCCACCCAACCTCCGCACTCCACCCAACTATTGCACTCCACCCAACTTCAGTACTCCACACAACTTCCGCACTCCACCCAACCTTCCCACTCCACACAACCTCCCCACTCAACCCAACCTCCCCACTTTACCCAACCTCCCCACTCCACCCAACCTCCCCACTCCACCCAAACTCCCCACTCCACCCAAACTCCCCACTCCACCCAAACTCCCCATCCACCCAACCTCCCCACTCCACCCAACATCCCCACTCCACCCAACCCCCCACTTCACTCAACTTCCCTACTTCACCCAACCTCCCCACTCCACCCAACCTACTCACTCCACCCAAACTTCGCAATTAACCCAACCTCCACACTTCACCCAACGCACAACTCCATCCAACATCCCCACTTCAAACTTCCGCACACCACGCAACCACTCCACTCCACCCAACTTCCGCACTCCACCCAACTTCCGCATTCCATCCAACATCCGCACTCCACCCAACCTCCGCACTCCACCCAACCTCCCCACTCCACCCATCCTCCCCACTCCACCCAACCTCCCCACTCCACCCAACCTTCCCACTCCACACAACCTCCCCACTCCACCAAACCTCCCCACTAAACCCAACCTCCCCACTCCACCCAACCTCCTCATTTCACCCAGCCTCTCCACTCAACCCAACCTCCCAATTCCACTAAGCCTCCCCACTTCACCCTACCTCCCCTCTTCACCCAACCTCCCCACTTCACCCAACCTCCCCACTTCACCCAAACTCCCCACTTCACCCAACCTCCCCACTTCACCCAACCTCCCAATTCCACTATACCCCCGCACTCCACCCAACCTCCGCACTCAACCCAACCTCCCCACTTTACCCAACCTCCCCACTCCACCCAACCTCCCCACTTCACCCAACCTCCCCACTCCACAATGCCTCCCCACTTCACCCAACCTACCCACTTCACCCAACCTCCCCACTTCACCCAACCTCCCCACTTCACCCAACCTCCCCACTTCTCCCAACTTCCCCACTTCACCCAACCTCCCCACTTCACCCAACCTCCCCACTTCACCCAACCTCCCCACTTCCCCCGACCTACCAATTCCACTATACCTCCGGACTCCAACCAACCTCTGCACTCAACCCAACCTCCCCACTTCACCCAACCTCCCCACTCCACCCAACCTTCCCACTTCACCCAACCTCCGCACTCCATCCAACCTACGCACTCTAACCAACTTCCGCACTCCACCCAACCTCCGCACTCCACCCAACTATTGCACTCCACCCAACTTCAGCACTCCACACAACTTCCGCACTCCACCCTACCTCCCCACTCCACCCAACCTCCCCACTGCACTCAACCTCCCCACTGTACTCAACCTCCCCACTTCACCCAACCTACCAATTCCACTATACCTCCGGACTCCAACCAACCTCTGCACTCAACACAACCTCCCCACTCCACCCAACCTCCCCACTACACTCAACCTCCCCACTGTACTCAACCTCCCCACTCCACCCAACCTTCCCACTCCACACAACCTCCCCACACCACCAAACCTCCCCACTCAACCTAACCTCCCCACTCCACCCAACCTCCCCACTTCACCCAACCTCCCCACTTCACCCAACCTCCCAATTCCACTATACCTCCGCACTCCACCCAACCTCTGCACTCAACCCAACCTCCCCACTTCACCCAACCTCCCCACTCCACCCAACCTCCCCACTTCACCCAACCTCCGCACTCCATCCAACCTACGCACTCCAACCAACTTCCGCACTCCACCCAACCTCCGCACTCCACCCAACTAATGCACTCCACCCAACTTCAGCACTCCACACAACTTCCGCACTCCACCCAACCTCCCCACTCCACCCAACCTCCCCACTGCACTCAACATCCCCACTGTACTCAACCTCCCCACTCCACCCAACCTTCCCACTCCACACAACCTCCCCACTCCACCAAACCTCCCCACTCAACCCAACCTCCCCACTCCACCCAACCTCCCCATTTCACCCAACCTCCCCACTTCACCCAACCTCCCAATTCCACTATACCTCCGCACTCCACCCAACCTCCGCACTCAACCCAACCTCCCCACTTTACCCAACCTCCCCACTCCACCCAACCTCCCAATTCCACTATACCTCCGCACTCCACCCTACCTCCGCACTCAACCCAACCTCCCCACTTTACCCAACCTCACCACTCCACCCAACCTCCCCACTTCACTCAACCTCCCCACTCCACAATGCCTCCCCACTTCACCCAACCTCCCCACTTCACCCAACCTCCCCACTTCACCCAACCTCCCCACTTCACCCAACTTCCCCACTTCACCCAACCTCCCCACTTCACCCAACCTCCCCACTTCACCCAACCTCCCCACTTCACCCAACCTACCAATTCCACTATACCGCCGGACTCCAAACAACCTCTGCACTCAACCCAACCTCCCCACTTCACCCAACCTCCCCAATCCACCCAACCTCCCCACTTAACCTACCTGCGCACTCCACCCAACCTACGCACTCCAACCAACTTCCGCACTCCACCCAACCTCCGCACTCCACCCAACTATTGCACTCCACCCAACTTCAGCACTCCACACAACTTCCGCACTCCACCCAACCTTCCCACTCCACACAACCTCCCCACTCAACCCAACCTCCCCACTTTACCCAACCTCCCCACTCCACCCAACCTCCCCACTCCACCCAAACTCCCCACTCCACCCAAACTCCCCACTCCACCCAAACTCCCCATCCACCCAACCTCCCCACTCCACCCAACCTCCCCACTCCACCCAACCTCCCCACTCCACCCAACCCCCCACTTCACTCAACTTCCCTACTTCACCCAACCTCCCCACTCCACCCAACCTACGCACTCCACCCAAACTTCGCAATTAACCCAACCTCCACACTTCACCCAACGCACAACTTCATCCAACATCCCCACTTCAAACTTCCGCACACCACCCAACCACTCCACTCCACCCAACTTCCGCACTCCACCCAACTTCCGCATTCCATCCAACATCCGCACTCCACCCAACCTCCGCACTCCACCCAACCTCCCCACTCCACCCATCCTCCCCACTCCACCCAACCTCCCCACTCCACCCAACCTTCCCACTCCACACAACCTCCCCACTCCACCAAACCTCCCCACTAAACCCAACCTCCCCACTCCACCCAACCTCCTCATTTCACCCAGCCTCTCCACTCAACCCAACCTCCCAATTCCACTAAGCCTCCCCACTTCACCCTACCTCCCCTCTTCACCCAACCTCCCCACTTCACCCAACCTCCCCACTTCACCCAAACTCCCCACTTCACCCAACCTCGCCACTTCACCCAACCTCCCAATTCCACTATACCCCCGCACTCCACCCAACCTCCGCACTCAACCCAACCTCCCCACTTTACCCAACCTCCCCACTCCACCCAACCTCCCCACTTCACCCAACTTCCCCACTTCACCCAACCTCCCCACTTCACCCAACCTCCCCACTTCACCCAACCTCCCCACTTCCCCCGACCTACCAATTCCACTATACCTCCGGACTCCAACCAACCTCTGCACTCAACCCAACCTCCCCACTCCACCCAACCTCCCCACTTAACCTACCTCCGCACTCCACCCAACCTACGCACTCCAACCAACTTCCGCACTCCACCCAACCTCCGCACTCCACCCAACTATTGCACTCCACCCAACTTCAGCACTCCACACAACTTCCGCACTCCACCCAACCTTCCCACTCCACACAACCTCCCCACTCAACCCAACCTCCCCACTTTACCCAACCTCCCCACTCCACCCAACCTTCCCACTCCACCCAAACTCCCCACTCCACCCAAACTCCCCACTCCACCCAAACTCCCCATCCACCCAACCTCCCCACTCCACCCAACCTCCCCACTCCACCCAACCCCCCACTTCACTCAACTTCCCTACTTCACCCAACCTCCCCACTCCACCCAACCTACGCACTCCACCCAAACTTCGCAATTAACCCAACCTCCACACTTCACCCAACGCACAACTCCATCCAACATCCCCACTTCAAACTTCCGCACACCACCCAACCTCCCCACTTCACCCAACCTCCCCACTCCACAATGCCTCCCCACTTCACCCAACCTACCCACTTCACCCAACCTCCCCACTTCACCCAACCTCCCCACTTCACCCAACCTCCCCACTTCTCCCAACTTCCCCACTTCACCCAACCTCCCCACTTAACCCAACCTCCCCACTTCACCCAACCTCCCCACTTCCCCCGACCTACCAATTCCACTATACCTCCGGACTCCAACCAACCTCTGCACTCAACCCAACCTCCCCACTTCACCCAACCTCCCCACTCCACCCAACCTTCCCACTTCACCCAACCTCCGCACTCCATCCAACCTACGCACTCTAACCAACTTCCGCACTCCACCCAACCTCCGCACTCCACCCAACTATTGCACTCCACCCAACTTCAGCACTCCACACAACTTCCGCACTCCACCCTACCTCCCCACTCCACCCAACCTCCCCACTGCACTCAACCTCCCCACTGTACTCAACCTCCCCACTTCACCCAACCTACCAATTCCACTATGCCTCCGGACTCCAACCAACCGCTGCACTCAACACAACCTCCCCACTTCACCCAACCTCCCCACTCCACCCAACCTCCCCACTTCATCCAACCTCCGCACTCCATCCAACCTACGCACTCCAACCAACTTCCGCACTCCACCCAACCTCCGCACTCCACCCAACTATTGCACTCCACCCAACTTCAGCACTCCACACTACTTCCGCACTCCACCCAACCTCCGCACTCCACCCAACTATTGCACTCCACCCAACTTCAGCACTCCACACAACTTCCGCACTCCACCCAACCTCCCCACTCCACCCAACCTCCCCACTACACTCAACCTCCACACTGTACTCAACCTCCCCACTCCACCCAACCTTCCCACTCCACACAACCTCCCCACTCCACCAAACCTCCCCACTCAACCTAACCTCCCCACTCCACCCAACCTCCCCACTCCACCAAACCTCCCCACTCAACCTAACCTCCCCACTCCACCCAACCTCCCCACTTCACCCAACCTCCCCACTTCATCCAACCTCCGCACTCCATCCAACCTACGCACTCCAACCAACTTCCGCACTCCACCCAACCTCCGCACTCCACCCAACTATTGCACGCCACCCAACTTCAGCACTCCACACAACTTCCGCACTCCACCCAACCTCCCCACTCCACCCAACCTCCCCACTCCACTCAACCTCCCCACTGTACTCAACCTCCCCACTCCACCCAACCTTCCCACTCCACACTTCACCCAACGCACAACTCCATCCAACATCCCCACTTCAAACTTCCGCACACCACCCAACCACTCCACTCCACCCAACTTCCGCACTCCACCAAACCTCCCCACTCAACCCAACCTCCCCACTCCACCCAACCTCCCCACTTCACCCAACCTCCCCACTTCACCCAACCTCCCAATTCCACTATACCTCCGCACTCCACCCAACCTCCGCACTCAACCCAACCTCCCCACTTTACCCAACCTCCCCACTCCACCCAACCTCCCCACTCCACCCAAACTCCCCACTCCACCCAAACTCCCCACTCCACCCAAACTCCCCATCCACCCAACCTCCCCACTCCACCCAACCTCCCCACTCCACCCAACCCCCCACTTCACTCAACTTCCCTACTTCACCCAACCTCCCCACTCCACCCAACCTACGCACTCCACCCAAACTTCGCAATTAACCCAACCTCCACACTTCACCCAACGCACAACTCCATCCAACATCCCCACTTCAAACTTCCGCACACCACCCAACCACTCCACTCCACCCAACTTCCGCACTCCACCCAACTTCCGCATTCCATCCAACATCCGCACTCCACCCAACCTCCGCACTCCACCCAACCTCCCCACTCCACGCATCCTCCCCACTCCACCCAACCTCCCCACTCCACCCAACCTTCCCACTCCACACAACCTCCCCATTCCACCAAACCTCCCCACTCAACTCAACCTCCCCACTCCACCCAACCTCCTCATTTCACCCAGCCTCCCCACTCAACCCAACCTCCAAATTCCACTAAGCCTCCCCACTTCACCCAACCTCCCCACTTCACCCAACCTCCCCACTTCACCCAACCTCCCCACTTCACCCAACCTCCCCACTTCACCCAACCTCCCCACTTCACCCAACCTCCCAATTCCACTATACCTCCGCACTCCACCTAACCTCCGCACTCAACCCAACCTCCCCACTTTACCCAACCTCCCCACTCCACCCAACCTCCCCACTTCACCCAACCTCCCCACTCCACAATGCCTCCCCACTTCACCCAACCTCCCCACTTCACCCAACCTCCCCACTTCACCCAACCTACCAATTCCACTATGCCTCCGGACTCCAACCAACCGCTGCACTCAACACAACCTCCCCACTTCACCCAACCTCCCCACTCCACCCAACCTCCCCACTTCATCCAACCTCCGCACTCCATCCAACCTACGCACTCCAACCAACTTCCGCACTCCACCCAACCTCCGCACTCCACCCAACTATTGCACTCCACCCAACTTCAGCACTCCACACTACTTCCGCACTCCACCCAACCTCCGCACTCCACCCAACTATTGCACTCCACCCAACTTCAGCACTCCACACAACTTCCGCACTCCACCCAACCTCCCCACTCCACCCAACCTCCCCACTACACTCAACCTCCACACTGTACTCAACCTCCCCACTCCACCCAACCTTCCCACTCCACACAACCTCCCCACTCCACCAAACCTCCCCACTCAACCTAACCTCCCCACTCCACCCAACCTCCCCACTTCACCCAACCTCCCCACTTCACCCAACCTACCAATTCCACTATACCTCCGGACTCCAACCAACCTCTGCACTCAACCCAACCTCCCCACTTCACCCAACCTCCCCACTCCACCCAACCTCCCCACTTCACCCAACCTCCGCACTCCATCCAACCTACGCACTCCAACCAACTTCCGCACTCCACCCAACCTCCGCACTCCACCCAACTATTGCACGCCACCCAACTTCAGCACTCCACACAACTTCCGCACTCCACCCAACCTCCCCACTCCACCCAACCTCCCCACTCCACTCAACCTCCCCACTGTACTCAACCTCCCCACTCCACCCAACCTTCCCACTCCACACTTCACCCAACGCACAACTCCATCCAACATCCCCACTTCAAACTTCCGCACACCACCCAACCACTCCACTCCACCCAACTTCCGCACTCCACCAAACCTCCCCACTCAACCCAACCTCCCCACTCCACCCAACCTCCCCACTTCACCCAACCTCCCCACTCCACCCAACCTACTCACTCCACCCAAACTTCGCAATTAACCCAACCTCCACACTTCACCCAACGCACAACTCCATCCAACATCCCCACTTCAAACTTCCGCACACCACCCAACCACTCCACTCCACCCAACTTCCGCACTCCACCCAACTTCCGCATTCCATCCAACATCCGCACTCCACCCAACCTCCGCACTCCACCCAACCTCCCCACTCCACCCATCCTCCCCACTCCACCCAACCTCCCCACTCCACCCAACCTTCCCACTCCACACAACCTCCCCACTCCACCAAACCTCCCCACTAAACCCAACCTCCCCACTCCACCCAACCTCCTCATTTCACCCAGCCTCTCCACTCAACCCAACCTCCCAATTCCACTAAGCCTCCCCACTTCACCCTACCTCCCCTCTTCACCCAACCTCCCCACTTCACCCAACCTCCCCACTTCACCCAAACTCCCCACTTCACCCAACCTCCCCACTTCACCCAACCTCCCAATTCCACTATACCCCCGCACTCCACCCAACCTCCGCACTCAACCCAACCTCCCCACTTTACCCAACCTCCCCACTCCACCCAACCTCCCCACTTCACCCAACCTCCCCACTCCACAATGCCTCCCCACTTCACCCAACCTACCCACTTCACCCAACCTCCCCACTTCACCCAACCTCCCCACTTCACCCAACCTCCCCACTTCTCCCAACTTCCCCACTTCACCCAACCTCCCCACTTCACCCAACCTCCCCACTTCACCCAACCTCCCCACTTCCCCCGACCTACCAATTCCACTATACCTCCGGACTCCAACCAACCTCTGCACTCAACCCAACCTCCCCACTTCACCCAACCTCCCCACTCCACCCAACCTTCCCACTTCACCCAACCTCCGCACTCCATCCAACCTACGCACTCTAACCAACTTCCGCACTCCACCCAACCTCCGCACTCCACCCAACTATTGCACTCCACCCAACTTCAGCACTCCACACAACTTCCGCACTCCACCCTACCTCCCCACTCCACCCAACCTCCCCACTGCACTCAACCTCCCCACTGTACTCAACCTCCCCACTTCACCCAACCTACCAATTCCACTATACCTCCGGACTCCAACCAACCTCTGCACTCAACACAACCTCCCCACTCCACCCAACCTCCCCACTACACTCAACCTCCCCACTGTACTCAACCTCCCCACTCCACCCAACCTTCCCACTCCACACAACCTCCCCACACCACCAAACCTCCCCACTCAACCTAACCTCCCCACTCCACCCAACCTCCCCACTTCACCCAACCTCCCCACTTCACCCAACCTCCCAATTCCACTATACCTCCGCACTCCACCCAACCTCTGCACTCAACCCAACCTCCCCACTTCACCCAACCTCCCCACTCCACCCAACCTCCCCACTTCACCCAACCTCCGCACTCCATCCAACCTACGCACTCCAACCAACTTCCGCACTCCACCCAACCTCCGCACTCCACCCAACTAATGCACTCCACCCAACTTCAGCACTCCACACAACTTCCGCACTCCACCCAACCTCCCCACTCCACCCAACCTCCCCACTGCACTCAACATCCCCACTGTACTCAACCTCCCCACTCCACCCAACCTTCCCACTCCACACAACCTCCCCACTCCACCAAACCTCCCCACTCAACCCAACCTCCCCACTCCACCCAACCTCCCCATTTCACCCAACCTCCCCACTTCACCCAACCTCCCAATTCCACTATACCTCCGCACTCCACCCAACCTCCGCACTCAACCCAACCTCCCCACTTTACCCAACCTCCCCACTCCACCCAACCTCCCAATTCCACTATACCTCCGCACTCCACCCTACCTCCGCACTCAACCCAACCTCCCCACTTTACCCAACCTCACCACTCCACCCAACCTCCCCACTTCACTCAACCTCCCCACTCCACAATGCCTCCCCACTTCACCCAACCTCCCCACTTCACCCAACCTCCCCACTTCACCCAACCTCCCCACTTCACCCAACTTCCCCACTTCACCCAACCTCCCCACTTCACCCAACCTCCCCACTTCACCCAACCTCCCCACTTCACCCAACCTACCAATTCCACTATACCGCCGGACTCCAAACAACCTCTGCACTCAACCCAACCTCCCCACTTCACCCAACCTCCCCAATCCACCCAACCTCCCCACTTAACCTACCTGCGCACTCCACCCAACCTACGCACTCCAACCAACTTCCGCACTCCACCCAACCTCCGCACTCCACCCAACTATTGCACTCCACCCAACTTCAGCACTCCACACAACTTCCGCACTCCACCCAACCTTCCCACTCCACACAACCTCCCCACTCAACCCAACCTCCCCACTTTACCCAACCTCCCCACTCCACCCAACCTCCCCACTCCACCCAAACTCCCCACTCCACCCAAACTCCCCACTCCACCCAAACTCCCCATCCACCCAACCTCCCCACTCCACCCAACCTCCCCACTCCACCCAACCTCCCCACTCCACCCAACCCCCCACTTCACTCAACTTCCCTACTTCACCCAACCTCCCCACTCCACCCAACCTACGCACTCCACCCAAACTTCGCAATTAACCCAACCTCCACACTTCACCCAACGCACAACTTCATCCAACATCCCCACTTCAAACTTCCGCACACCACCCAACCACTCCACTCCACCCAACTTCCGCACTCCACCCAACTTCCGCATTCCATCCAACATCCGCACTCCACCCAACCTCCGCACTCCACCCAACCTCCCCACTCCACCCATCCTCCCCACTCCACCCAACCTCCCCACTCCACCCAACCTTCCCACTCCACACAACCTCCCCACTCCACCAAACCTCCCCACTAAACCCAACCTCCCCACTCCACCCAACCTCCTCATTTCACCCAGCCTCTCCACTCAACCCAACCTCCCAATTCCACTAAGCCTCCCCACTTCACCCTACCTCCCCTCTTCACCCAACCTCCCCACTTCACCCAACCTCCCCACTTCACCCAAACTCCCCACTTCACCCAACCTCGCCACTTCACCCAACCTCCCAATTCCACTATACCCCCGCACTCCACCCAACCTCCGCACTCAACCCAACCTCCCCACTTTACCCAACCTCCCCACTCCACCCAACCTCCCCACTTCACCCAACTTCCCCACTTCACCCAACCTCCCCACTTCACCCAACCTCCCCACTTCACCCAACCTCCCCACTTCCCCCGACCTACCAATTCCACTATACCTCCGGACTCCAACCAACCTCTGCACTCAACCCAACCTCCCCACTCCACCCAACCTCCCCACTTAACCTACCTCCGCACTCCACCCAACCTACGCACTCCAACCAACTTCCGCACTCCACCCAACCTCCGCACTCCACCCAACTATTGCACTCCACCCAACTTCAGCACTCCACACAACTTCCGCACTCCACCCAACCTTCCCACTCCACACAACCTCCCCACTCAACCCAACCTCCCCACTTTACCCAACCTCCCCACTCCACCCAACCTTCCCACTCCACCCAAACTCCCCACTCCACCCAAACTCCCCACTCCACCCAAACTCCCCATCCACCCAACCTCCCCACTCCACCCAACCTCCCCACTCCACCCAACCCCCCACTTCACTCAACTTCCCTACTTCACCCAACCTCCCCACTCCACCCAACCTACGCACTCCACCCAAACTTCGCAATTAACCCAACCTCCACACTTCACCCAACGCACAACTCCATCCAACATCCCCACTTCAAACTTCCGCACACCACCCAACCTCCCCACTTCACCCAACCTCCCCACTCCACAATGCCTCCCCACTTCACCCAACCTACCCACTTCACCCAACCTCCCCACTTCACCCAACCTCCCCACTTCACCCAACCTCCCCACTTCTCCCAACTTCCCCACTTCACCCAACCTCCCCACTTAACCCAACCTCCCCACTTCACCCAACCTCCCCACTTCCCCCGACCTACCAATTCCACTATACCTCCGGACTCCAACCAACCTCTGCACTCAACCCAACCTCCCCACTTCACCCAACCTCCCCACTCCACCCAACCTTCCCACTTCACCCAACCTCCGCACTCCATCCAACCTACGCACTCTAACCAACTTCCGCACTCCACCCAACCTCCGCACTCCACCCAACTATTGCACTCCACCCAACTTCAGCACTCCACACAACTTCCGCACTCCACCCTACCTCCCCACTCCACCCAACCTCCCCACTGCACTCAACCTCCCCACTGTACTCAACCTCCCCACTTCACCCAACCTACCAATTCCACTATGCCTCCGGACTCCAACCAACCGCTGCACTCAACACAACCTCCCCACTTCACCCAACCTCCCCACTCCACCCAACCTCCCCACTTCATCCAACCTCCGCACTCCATCCAACCTACGCACTCCAACCAACTTCCGCACTCCACCCAACCTCCGCACTCCACCCAACTATTGCACTCCACCCAACTTCAGCACTCCACACTACTTCCGCACTCCACCCAACCTCCGCACTCCACCCAACTATTGCACTCCACCCAACTTCAGCACTCCACACAACTTCCGCACTCCACCCAACCTCCCCACTCCACCCAACCTCCCCACTACACTCAACCTCCACACTGTACTCAACCTCCCCACTCCACCCAACCTTCCCACTCCACACAACCTCCCCACTCCACCAAACCTCCCCACTCAACCTAACCTCCCCACTCCACCCAACCTCCCCACTCCACCAAACCTCCCCACTCAACCTAACCTCCCCACTCCACCCAACCTCCCCACTTCACCCAACCTCCCCACTTCATCCAACCTCCGCACTCCATCCAACCTACGCACTCCAACCAACTTCCGCACTCCACCCAACCTCCGCACTCCACCCAACTATTGCACGCCACCCAACTTCAGCACTCCACACAACTTCCGCACTCCACCCAACCTCCCCACTCCACCCAACCTCCCCACTCCACTCAACCTCCCCACTGTACTCAACCTCCCCACTCCACCCAACCTTCCCACTCCACACTTCACCCAACGCACAACTCCATCCAACATCCCCACTTCAAACTTCCGCACACCACCCAACCACTCCACTCCACCCAACTTCCGCACTCCACCAAACCTCCCCACTCAACCCAACCTCCCCACTCCACCCAACCTCCCCACTTCACCCAACCTCCCCACTTCACCCAACCTCCCAATTCCACTATACCTCCGCACTCCACCCAACCTCCGCACTCAACCCAACCTCCCCACTTTACCCAACCTCCCCACTCCACCCAACCTCCCCACTCCACCCAAACTCCCCACTCCACCCAAACTCCCCACTCCACCCAAACTCCCCATCCACCCAACCTCCCCACTCCACCCAACCTCCCCACTCCACCCAACCCCCCACTTCACTCAACTTCCCTACTTCACCCAACCTCCCCACTCCACCCAACCTACGCACTCCACCCAAACTTCGCAATTAACCCAACCTCCACACTTCACCCAACGCACAACTCCATCCAACATCCCCACTTCAAACTTCCGCACACCACCCAACCACTCCACTCCACCCAACTTCCGCACTCCACCCAACTTCCGCATTCCATCCAACATCCGCACTCCACCCAACCTCCGCACTCCACCCAACCTCCCCACTCCACGCATCCTCCCCACTCCACCCAACCTCCCCACTCCACCCAACCTTCCCACTCCACACAACCTCCCCATTCCACCAAACCTCCCCACTCAACTCAACCTCCCCACTCCACCCAACCTCCTCATTTCACCCAGCCTCCCCACTCAACCCAACCTCCAAATTCCACTAAGCCTCCCCACTTCACCCAACCTCCCCACTTCACCCAACCTCCCCACTTCACCCAACCTCCCCACTTCACCCAACCTCCCCACTTCACCCAACCTCCCCACTTCACCCAACCTCCCAATTCCACTATACCTCCGCACTCCACCTAACCTCCGCACTCAACCCAACCTCCCCACTTTACCCAACCTCCCCACTCCACCCAACCTCCCCACTTCACCCAACCTCCCCACTCCACAATGCCTCCCCACTTCACCCAACCTCCCCACTTCACCCAACCTCCCCACTTCACCCAACCTACCAATTCCACTATGCCTCCGGACTCCAACCAACCGCTGCACTCAACACAACCTCCCCACTTCACCCAACCTCCCCACTCCACCCAACCTCCCCACTTCATCCAACCTCCGCACTCCATCCAACCTACGCACTCCAACCAACTTCCGCACTCCACCCAACCTCCGCACTCCACCCAACTATTGCACTCCACCCAACTTCAGCACTCCACACTACTTCCGCACTCCACCCAACCTCCGCACTCCACCCAACTATTGCACTCCACCCAACTTCAGCACTCCACACAACTTCCGCACTCCACCCAACCTCCCCACTCCACCCAACCTCCCCACTACACTCAACCTCCACACTGTACTCAACCTCCCCACTCCACCCAACCTTCCCACTCCACACAACCTCCCCACTCCACCAAACCTCCCCACTCAACCTAACCTCCCCACTCCACCCAACCTCCCCACTTCACCCAACCTCCCCACTTCACCCAACCTACCAATTCCACTATACCTCCGGACTCCAACCAACCTCTGCACTCAACCCAACCTCCCCACTTCACCCAACCTCCCCACTCCACCCAACCTCCCCACTTCACCCAACCTCCGCACTCCATCCAACCTACGCACTCCAACCAACTTCCGCACTCCACCCAACCTCCGCACTCCACCCAACTATTGCACGCCACCCAACTTCAGCACTCCACACAACTTCCGCACTCCACCCAACCTCCCCACTCCACCCAACCTCCCCACTCCACTCAACCTCCCCACTGTACTCAACCTCCCCACTCCACCCAACCTTCCCACTCCACACTTCACCCAACGCACAACTCCATCCAACATCCCCACTTCAAACTTCCGCACACCACCCAACCACTCCACTCCACCCAACTTCCGCACTCCACCAAACCTCCCCACTCAACCCAACCTCCCCACTCCACCCAACCTCCCCACTTCACCCAACCTCCCCACTTCACCCAACCTCCCAATTCCACTATACCTCCGCACTCCACCCAACCTCCGCACTCAACCCAACCTCCCCACTTTACCCAACCTCCCCACTCCACCCAACCTCCCCACTCCACCCAAACTCCCCACTCCACCCAAACTCCCCACTCCACCCAAACTCCCCATCCACCCAACCTCCCCACTCCACCCAACCTCCCCACTCCACCCAACCCCCCACTTCACTCAACTTCCCTACTTCACCCAACCTCCCCACTCCACCCAACCTACGCACTCCACCCAAACTTCGCAATTAACCCAACCTCCACACTTCACCCAACGCACAACTCCATCCAACATCCCCACTTCAAACTTCCGCACACCACCCAACCACTCCACTCCACCCAACTTCCGCACTCCACCCAACTTCCGCATTCCATCCAACATCCGCACTCCACCCAACCTCCGCACTCCACCCAACCTCCCCACTCCACCCATCCTCCCCACTCCACCCAACCTCCCCACTCCACCCAACCTTCCCACTCCACACAACCTCCCCATTCCACCAAACCTCCCCACTCAACTCAACCTCCCCACTCCACCCAACCTCCTCATTTCACCCAGCCTCCCCACTCAACCCAACCTCCAAATTCCACTAAGCCTCCCCACTTCACCCAACCTCCCCACTTCACCCAACCTCCCCACTTCACCCAACCTCCCCACTTCACCCAACCTCCCCACTTCACCCAACCTCCCCACTTCACCCAACCTCCCAATTCCACTATACCTCCGCACTCCACCTAACCTCCGCACTCAACCCAACCTCCCCACTTTACCCAACCTCCCACTCCACCCAACCTCCCCACTTCACCCAACCTCCCCACTCCACAATGCCTCCCCACTTCACCCAACCTCCCCACTTCACCCAACCTCCCCACTTCACCCAACCTCCCCACTTCACCCAACCTACCAATTCCACTATACCTCCGGACTCCAACCTACCTCTGCACTCAACCCAACCTCCCCACTTCACCCAACCTCCCCACTCCACCCAACCTCCCCACTTCACCCAACCTCCGCATTCCATCCAACCTACGCACTCCAACCAACTTCCGCACTCCACCCAACCTCCGCACTCCACCCAACTGTTGCACTCCACCCAACTTCAGCACTCCACACAACTTCCGCACTCCACCCAACCTCCGCACTCCACCCAACTATTGCACTCCACCCAACTTCAGCACTCCACACAACTTCCGCACTCCACCCAACCTCCCCACTCCACCCAACCTCCCCACTACACTCAACCTCCACACTGTACTCAACCTCCCCACTCCACCCAACCTTCCCACTCCACACAACCTCCCCACTTCACCCAACCTCCCCACTTCACCCAACCTCCCCACTCCACCCAACCTCCCCACTCCACCCAAACTCCCCACTCCACCCAAACTCCCCACTCCACCCAAACTCCCCATCCACCCAACCTCCCCACTCCACCCAACCTCCCCACTCCACCCAACCCCCCACTTCACTCAACTTCCCTACTTCACCCAACCTCCCCACTCCACCCAACCTACGCACTCCACCCAAACTTCGCAATTAACCCAACCTCCACACTTCACCCAACGCACAACTCCATCCAACATCCCCACTTCAAACTTCCGCACACCACCCAACCACTCCACTCCACCCAACTTCCGCACTCCACCCAACTTCCGCATTCCATCCAACATCCGCACTCCACCCAACCTCCGCACTCCACCCAACCTCCCCACTCCACGCATCCTCCCCACTCCACCCAACCTCCCCACTCCACCCAACCTTCCCACTCCACACAACCTCCCCATTCCACCAAACCTCCCCACTCAACTCAACCTCCCCACTCCACCCAACCTCCTCATTTCACCCAGCCTCCCCACTCAACCCAACCTCCAAATTCCACTAAGCCTCCCCACTTCACCCAACCTCCCCACTTCACCCAACCTCCCCACTTCACCCAACCTCCCCACTTCACCCAACCTCCCCACTTCACCCAACCTCCCCACTTCACCCAACCTCCCAATTCCACTATACCTCCGCACTCCACCTAACCTCCGCACTCAACCCAACCTCCCCACTTTACCCAACCTCCCCACTCCACCCAACCTCCCC
Source organism: Oasisia sp. SBJ-2009 (assembly GCA_964017155.1). Classification (NCBI taxonomy): domain Eukaryota; kingdom Metazoa; phylum Annelida; class Polychaeta; order Sabellida; family Siboglinidae; genus Oasisia; species Oasisia sp. SBJ-2009. The sequence goes on from OZ024855.1 coordinate 28,177,310, forward strand.
ACTTCACCCAACCTCCCCACTCCACAATGCCTCCCCACTTCACCCAACCTCCCCACTTCACCCAACCTCCCCACTTCACCCAACCTACCAATTCCACTATGCCTCCGGACTCCAACCAACCGCTGCACTCAACACAACCTCCCCACTTCACCCAACCTCCCCACTCCACCCAACCTCCCCACTTCATCCAACCTCCGCACTCCATCCAACCTACGCACTCCAACCAACTTCCGCACTCCACCCAACCTCCGCACTCCACCCAACTATTGCACTCCACCCAACTTCAGCACTCCACACTACTTCCGCACTCCACCCAACCTCCGCACTCCACCCAACTATTGCACTCCACCCAACTTCAGCACTCCACACAACTTCCGCACTCCACCCAACCTCCCCACTCCACCCAACCTCCCCACTACACTCAACCTCCACACTGTACTCAACCTCCCCACTCCACCCAACCTTCCCACTCCACACAACCTCCCCACTCCACCAAACCTCCCCACTCAACCTAACCTCCCCACTCCACCCAACCCCCCCACTTCACCCAACCTCCCCACTTCACCCAACCTACCAATTCCACTATACCTCCGGACTCCAACCAACCTCTGCACTCAACCCAACCTCCCCACTTCACCCAACCTCCCCACTCCACCCAACCTCCCCACTTCACCCAACCTCCGCACTCCATCCAACCTACGCACTCCAACCAACTTCCGCACTCCACCCAACCTCCGCACTCCACCCAACTATTGCACGCCACCCAACTTCAGCACTCCACACAACTTCCGCACTCCACCCAACCTCCCCACTCCACCCAACCTCCCCACTCCACTCAACCTCCCCACTGTACTCAACCTCCCCACTCCACCCAACCTTCCCACTCCACACTTCACCCAACGCACAACTCCATCCAACATCCCCACTTCAAACTTCCGCACACCACCCAACCACTCCACTCCACCCAACTTCCGCACTCCACCAAACCTCCCCACTCAACCCAACCTCCCCACTCCACCCAACCTCCCCACTTCACCCAACCTCCCCACTTCACCCAACCTCCCAATTCCACTATACCTCCGCACTCCACCCAACCTCCGCACTCAACCCAACCTCCCCACTTTACCCAACCTCCCCACTCCACCCAACCTCCCCACTCCACCCAAACTCCCCACTCCACCCAAACTCCCCACTCCACCCAAACTCCCCATCCACCCAACCTCCCCACTCCACCCAACCTCCCCACTCCACCCAACCCCCCACTTCACTCAACTTCCCTACTTCACCCAACCTCCCCACTCCACCCAACCTACGCACTCCACCCAAACTTCGCAATTAACCCAACCTCCACACTTCACCCAACGCACAACTCCATCCAACATCCCCACTTCAAACTTCCGCACACCACCCAACCACTCCACTCCACCCAACTTCCGCACTCCACCCAACTTCCGCATTCCATCCAACATCCGCACTCCACCCAACCTCCGCACTCCACCCAACCTCCCCACTCCACCCATCCTCCCCACTCCACCCAACCTCCCCACTCCACCCAACCTTCCCACTCCACACAACCTCCCCATTCCACCAAACCTCCCCACTCAACTCAACCTCCCCACTCCACCCAACCTCCTCATTTCACCCAGCCTCCCCACTCAACCCAACCTCCAAATTCCACTAAGCCTCCCCACTTCACCCAACCTCCCCACTTCACCCAACCTCCCCACTTCACCCAACCTCCCCACTTCACCCAACCTCCCCACTTCACCCAACCTCCCCACTTCACCCAACCTCCCAATTCCACTATACCTCCGCACTCCACCTAACCTCCGCACTCAACCCAACCTCCCCACTTTACCCAACCTCCCACTCCACCCAACCTCCCCACTTCACCCAACCTCCCCACTCCACAATGCCTCCCCACTTCACCCAACCTCCCCACTTCACCCAACCTCCCCACTTCACCCAACCTCCCCACTTCACCCAACCTACCAATTCCACTATACCTCCGGACTCCAACCTACCTCTGCACTCAACCCAACCTCCCCACTTCACCCAACCTCCCCACTCCACCCAACCTCCCCACTTCACCCAACCTCCGCATTCCATCCAACCTACGCACTCCAACCAACTTCCGCACTCCACCCAACCTCCGCACTCCACCCAACTGTTGCACTCCACCCAACTTCAGCACTCCACACAACTTCCGCACTCCACCCAACCTCCGCACTCCACCCAACTATTGCACTCCACCCAACTTCAGCACTCCACACAACTTCCGCACTCCACCCAACCTCCCCACTCCACCCAACCTCCCCACTACACTCAACCTCCACACTGTACTCAACCTCCCCACTCCACCCAACCTTCCCACTCCACACAACCTCCCCACTTCACCCAACCTCCCCACTTCACCCAACCTCCCCACTTCACCCAACCTCCCCACTTCACCCAACCTCCCCACTTCACCCAACCTCCCAATTCCACTATACCTCCGCACTCCACCTAACCTCCGCACTCAACCCAACCTCCCCACTTTACCCAACCTCCCCACTCCACCCAACCTCCCCACTTCACCCAACCTCCCCACTCCACAATGCCTCCCCACTTCACCCAACCTCCCCACTTCACCCAACCTCCCCACTTCACCCAACCTCCCCACTTCACCCAACCTCCCCACTCCACAATGCCTCCCCACTTCACCCAACCTCCCCACTTCACCCAACCTCCCCACTTCACCCAACCTCCCCACTTCACCCAACCTCCCCACTTCTCCCAACTTCCCCACTTCACCCAACCTCCCCACTTCACCCAACCTCCCCACTTCACCCAACCTCCCCACTTCACCCAACCTACCAATTCCACTATACCTCCGGACTCCAACCTACCTCTGCACTCAACCCAACCTCCCCACTTCACCCAACCTCCCCACTCCACCCAACCTCCCCACTTCACCCAACCTCCGCACTCCATCCAACCTACGCACTCCAACCAACTTCCGCACTCCACCCAACCTCCGCACTCCACCCAACTGTTGCACTCCACCCAACTTCAGCACTCCACACAACTTCCGCACTCCACCCAACCTCCGCACTCCACCCAACTATTGCACTCCACCCAACTTCAGCACTCCACACAACTTCCGCACTCCACCCAACCTCCCCACTCCACCCAACCTCCCCACTACACTCAACCTCCACACTGTACTCAACCTCCCCACTCCACCCAACCTTCCCACTCCACACAACCTCCCCACTCCACCAAACCTCCCCACTCAACCTAACCTCCCCACTCCACCCAACCTCCCCACTTCACCCAACCTCCCCACTTCACCCAACCTACCAATTCCACTATACCTCCGGACTCCAACCAACCTCTGCACTCAACCCAACCTCCCCACTTCACCCAACCTCCCCACTCCACCCAACCTACGCACTCCAACCAACTTCCGCACTCCACCCAACCTCCGCACTCCACCCAACTATTGCACTCCACCCAACTTCAGCACTCCACACAACTTCCGCACTCCACCCGACCTCCTCACTCCACCCAACCTCCCCACTCCACTCAACTTCCCCACTGTACTCAACCTCCCTACTCCACCCAACTTCCCCACTTCACCCAATCTCCCCACTTCACCCAACCTCCCCACTTCACCCAACCTCCCCACTTCACCCAACCTACCAATTCCACTATACCTCCGGACTCCAACCAACCACTGCACTCAACTCAACCTCCCCACTTCACCCAACCTCCCCACTCCACCCAACCTCCCCACTTCACCCAACCTCCGCACTCCACCCAACCTACGCACTCCAACCAACTTCCGCACTCCGCCCAACCTCCGCACTCCACCCAACTATTGCTCTCCACCCAACTTCAGCACTCCACACAACTTCCGCACTCCACCCAACCTCCCCACTCCACCCAACCTCCCCACTGCACTCATCCTCCCCACTGTACTCAACCTCCCCACTCCACCAAGCCTCCCCGCTCAACGCAACCTCCCCACTCCACCCAACCTCCCCACTTCACCCAACCTCCCAAATTCACCCAACCTCCCAATTCCACTATACCTCCGCACTCCACCCAACCTCCGCACTCAACCCAACCTCCCCACTTTACCCAACCTCCGCACTCCACCCAACCTCCCCACTCCACCCAAACTCCCCACTCCACCCAAACTCCCCACTCCACCCAAACTCCCCACTCCACCCAACGTCCCCCTCCACCCAACCTCCCCACTCCACCCAACCCCCCACTTCACTCAACATCCCTACTTCACCCAACCTCCCCACTCCACCCAACCTACGCACTCCACCCAAACTTCGCAATTAACCCAACCTCCACACCTCACCCAACGCACAACTCCATCCAACATCCCCACTTCAAACTTCCGCACACCACCCAACCACTCCACTCCACCCAACTTCCGCACTCTACCCAACTTCCGCATTCCATCCAACATCCGCACTCCATCCAACCTCCGCACTCCACCCAACCTCCCCACTGCACCCATCCTCCCCACTCCACCCAACCTCCCCACTCCATCCAACCTTCCCACTCCACACAACCTCCCCACTCCACCACACCTCCCCACTCAACCCAACCTCCGCACTCCACCCAACCTCCTCATTTCACCCAGCCTCCCCACTCCACCCAACCTCCCAATTCCACTAAGCCTCCCCACTTCACCCAAACTCCCCACTTCACCCAACCTCCCCACTTCACCCAACCTCCCCACTTCACCCAACCTCCCCACTTCACCCAACCACCCAATTCCACTACACCTCCGCATTCCACTCAACCTCCACACTCAACCCAACCTCCCCACTGCACCCATCCTCCCCACTCCACCCAACCTCCCCACTCCATCCAACCTTCCCACTCCACACAACCTCCCCACTCCACCACACCTCCCCACTCAACCCAACCTCCGCACTCCACCCAACCTCCTCATTTCACCCAGCCTCCCCACTCCACCCAACCTCCCAATTCCACTAAGCCTCCCCACTTCACCCAACCTCCCCACTTCACCCAACCTCCCCACTTCACCCAACCTCCCCACTTCACCCAACCTCCCCACTTCACCCAACCACCCAATTCCACTACACCTCCGCATTCCACCCAACCTCCGCACTCAACCCAACCTCCCCACTACACCCAACCTCCCCACTCCACAATGCCTCCCCACTTCACCCAACCTCCCCACTTCACCCAACCTCCACACTTCACCCAACCTCCCCACTTCACCCAACCTCCCCACTCCACCCAACCTACGCATTCCAACCAACTTCCGCACTCCGCCCAACCTCCGCACTCCACCCAACTATTGCACTCCACCCAACTTCAGCACTCCACACAACTTCCGCAATCCACCCAACCTCCCCACTCCACCCAACCTCCCCACTGCACTCAACCTCCCCACTGTACTCAACCTCCCCACTCCACCCAACCTTCCCACTCCACACAACCTCCCCACTCCACCAAGCCTCCCCGCTCAACCCAACTTCCCCACTCCACCCAACCTCCCCACTTCACCCAACCTCCCCACTTCACCCAACTTCCCAATTCCACTATACCTCCGCACTCCACCCAACCTCCGCACTCAACCCAACCTCCCCACTTTACCCAACCTCCCCACTCCACCCAACCTCCCCACTCCACCCAAACTCCCCACTCCCCCCAAACTCCCCACTCCACCCAAACTCCCCACTCCACCCAACCTCCCCACTCCACCCAACCTCCCCACTCCACCCAACCTACGCACTCCACCCAAACTTCGCAATTAACCCAACCTCCACGCTTCACCCAACGCACAACTCCATCCAACATCCCCACTTCAAACTTCCGCACACCACCCAACCACTCCACTCCACCCAACTTCCGCACTCCACCCAACCTCCGCACTCCACCCAACCTCCCCACTCCACCCATCCTCCCCACTCCACCCAACCTCCCCACTCCACCCAACCTTCCCACTCCACACAACCTCCCCACTCCACCAAGCATCCCCACTCAACCCAACCTCCCCACTCCACCCAACCTCCTCATTTCACCCAGCCTCCCCACTCCACCCAACCTCCCAATTCCACTAAGCCTCCCCACTTCACCCAACCTCCCCACTTCACCCAACCTCCCCACTCCACCCAACCTCCCCACTTCACCCAACCTCCGCACTCCATCCCAACCTACGCACTCCAACCAACTTCCGCACTCCGCCCAACCTCCGCACTCCACCCAACTATTGCACTCCACCCAACTTCAGCCCTTCACACAACTTCCGCACTCCACCCAACCTCCCCACTCCACCCAACCTCCCCACTGCACTCAACCTCCCCACTCAACCCAACCTCCCCACTCCACCCAACCTCCTCACTTCACCCAGCCTCCCCACTCCACCCAACCTCCCCTCTCCACCCAACCTCCCCACGTCACCCAACCTCCCCACTTCACTCAACCTCCCCAATCCACTCAACCTCCCCACTCCACCCAACCTTCCAAATCCACATAACCTCCCCACTCCACCAAACCTCCCCACTCATCCCAATCTCCCCACTCCACCCAACCTCCTCACTTCACCCAGCCTCCCCACTCCACCCAAACTCCCCTCTCCACCCAACCTCCCCACTTCACCCAAACTCCCAATTCCACTAAGCCTCCCCACTTCACCCAACCTCCCCACTGCACCCAACTTCCCCACTTCACCCAACTTCCCCACTTCACCCAACCTCCCAATTCCACTATACCTCCGCACTCCACCCAATCTCCCCACTCAACCCAACCTCTCCACTCCACACAACCTCCTCACTTCACCCAACCTCCCCATTTCACCCAACCTCCCCACTTCACCCAACCTCCCCCCTTCACCCACTCCACCCAACCTCCCCCTCCACCCAACCTCCCCACTCCACCCAACCCCCCACTTCACTCAACATCCCTACTTCACCCAACCTCCCCACTCCACCCAACCTACGCACTCCACCCAAACTTCGCAATTAACCCAACCTCCACACCTCACCCAACGCACAACTCAACGCACAACTCCCACTTCAAACTTCCGCACACCACCCAACCACTCCACTCCACCCAACTTCCGCACTCCACCCAACTTCCGCATTCCATCCAACCTACGCACTCCAACCAACTTCCGCACTCCACCCAACCTCCGCACTCCACCCAACTATTGCACTCCACCCAACTTCAGCACTCCACACAACTTCCGCACTCCACCCAACCTCCGCACTCCACCCAACTATTGCACTACACCCAACTTCAGCACTCCACACAACTTCCGCACTCCACCCAACCTCCCCACTCCACCCAACCTCCCCACTACACTCAACCTCCACACTGTACTCAACCTCCCCACTCCACCCAACCTTCCCACTCCACACAACCTCCCCACTCCACCAAACCTCCCCACTCAACCTAACCTCCCCACTCCACCCAACCTCCCCACTTCACCCAACCTCCCCACTTCACCCAACCTACCAATTCCACTATACCTCCGGACTGCAACCAACCTCTGCACTCAACCCAACCTCCCCACTTCACCCAACCTCCCCACTCCACCCAACCTCCCCACTTCACCCAACCTCCGCACTCCATCCAACCTACGCACTCCAACCAACTTCCGCACTCCACCCAACCTCCGCACTCCACCCAACTATTGCACTCCACCCAACTTCAGCACTCCAGACAACTTCTGCACTCCACCCAACCTCCCCACTCCACCCAACCTCCCCACTGCACTCAACCTCCCCACTGTACTCAACCTCCCCACTCCACCCAACCTTCCCACTCCACACAACCTCACCACTCCAACAAACCTCCCCACTCAACCCAACCTCCCCACTCCACCCAACCTCCCCACTTCACCCAACTTCCCCACTTCACCCAACCTCCCAATTCCACTATACCTCCGCACTCCACCCAACCTCCGCACTCAACCCAACCTCCCCACTTTACCCAACCTCCCCACTCCACCCAACCTCCCCACTTCACTCAACCTCCTCACTCCACAATGCCTCCCCACTTCACCCAACCTCCCCACTTCACCCAACCTCCCCACTTCACCCAACCTCCCCACTTCACCCAACCTCCCCACTTCACCCAACCTCCCCACTTCACCCAACCTCCCCACTTCACCCAACTTCCCCACTTCACCCAATCTCCCCACTTCACCCAACCTCCCCACTTCACCCAACCTCCCCACTTCACCCAACCTACCAATTCCACTATACCTCCGCACTCCACCCAACCTCCGCACTCAACCCAACCTCCCCACTTTACCCAACCTCCCCACTCCACCCAACCTCCCCACTCAACCTAACCTCCCCACTCCACCCAACCTCCCCACTTCACCCAACCTCCCCACTTCACCCAACCTCCCAATTCCACTATACCTCCGCACTCCACCCAACCTCCGCACTCAACGCAACCTCCCCACTTTACCCAACCTCCCCACTCCACCCAACCTCCCAATTCCACTATACCTCCGCACTCCACCCTACCTCCGCACTCAACCCAACCTCCCCACTTTACCCAACCTCACCACTCCACCCAACCTCCCCACTTCACTCAACCTCCCCACTCCACAATGCCTCCCCACTTCACCCAACCTCCCCACTTCACCCAACCTCCCCACTTCACCCAACTTCCCCACTTCACCCAACCTCCCCACTTCACCCAACCTCCCCACTTCACCCAACCTCCCCACTTCACCCAACCTACCAATTCCACTATACCTCCGGACTCCAAACAACCTCTGCACTCAACCCAATCTCCCCACTTCACCCAACCTCCCCACTCCACCCAACCTCCCCACTTAACCTACCTCCGCACTCCACCCAACCTACGCACTCCAACCAACTTCCGCACTCCACCCAACCTCCGCACTCCACCCAACTATTGCACTCCACCCAACTTCAGCACTCCACACAACTTCCGCACTCCACCCAACCTCCCCACTCCACCCAACCTCCCCACTGCACTCAACCTCCCCACTGTACTCAACTTCCCCACTCCACCCAACCTTCCCACTCCACACAACCTCCCCACTCCACCAAACCTCCCCACTCAACCTAACCTCCCCACTCCACCCAACCTCCCCACTTCACCCAACCTCCCCACTTCACCCAACCTCCCAATTCCACTATACTTCTGCACTCCACCCAACCTCCGCACTCAACCCAACCTCCCCACTTTACCCAACCTCCCCACTCCACCCAACCTTCCCACTCCACCAAACCTCCCGACTCAACCCAACCTCCCCACTCCACCCAACCTCCTCATTTCACCCAGCCTCCCCACTCAACCCAACCTCCCAATTCCACTAAGCCTCCCCACTTCACCCAACCTCCCCACTTCACCCAACCTCCCCACTTCACCCAACCTCCCCACTTCACCCAACCTCCCCACTTCACCCAACCTCCCCACTTCACCCAACCTCCCAATTCCACTATACCTCCGCACTCAACCTAACCTCCGCACTCAACCCAACCTCCCCACTTTACCCAACCTCCCCACTCCACCCAACCTCCCCACTTCACCCAACCTCCCCACTCCACAATGCCTCCCCACTTCACCCAACCTCCCCACTTCACCCAACCTCCCCACTCCACAATGCCTCCCCACTTCACCCAACCTCCCCACTTCACCCAACCTCCCCACTTCACCCAACCTCCCCACTTCACCCAACCTCCCCACTTCACCCAACCTCCCCACTTCTCCCAACTTCCCCACTTCACCCAACCTCCCCACTTCACCCAACCTCCCCACTTCACCCAACCTCCCCACTTCACCCAACCTACCAATTCCACTATACCTACGGACTCCAACCAACCTCTGCACTCAACCCAACCTCCCCACTTCACCCAACCTCCCCACTCCACCCAACCTCCCCACTTCACCCAACCTCCGCACTCCATCCAACCTACGCACTCCAACCAACTTCCGCACTCCACCCAACCTCCGCACTCCACCCAACTATTGCACTCCACCCAACTTCAGCACTCCACACAACTTCCGCACTCCACCCAACCTCCGCACTCCACCCAACTATTGCACTACACCCAACTTCAGCACTCCACACAACTTCCGCACTCCACCCAACCTCCCCACTCCACCCAACCTCCCCACTACACTCAACCTCCACACTGTACTCAACCTCCCCACTCCACCCAACCTTCCCACTCCACACAACCTCCCCACTCCACCAAACCTCCCCACTCAACCTAACCTCCCCACTCCACCCAACCTCCCCACTTCACCCAACCTCCCCACTTCACCCAACCTACCAATTCCACTATACCTCCGGACTCCAACCAACCTCTGCACTCAACCCAACCTCCCCACTTCACCCAACCTCCCCACTTCACCCAACCTACCAATTCCACTATACCTCCGGACTCCAACCAACCTCTGCACTCAACCCAACCTCCCCACTTCACCCAACCTCCGCACTCCATCCAACCTACGCACTCCAACCAACTTCCGCACTCCACCCAACCTCCGCACTCCACCCAACTATTGCACTCCACCCAACTTCAGCACTCCACACAACTTCCGCACTCCACCCAACCTCCGCACTCCACCCAACTTCAGCACTCCACACAACTTCCGCACTCCACCCAACCTCCCCACTCCACCCAACCTCCCCACTACACTCAACCTCCCCACTGTACTCAACCTCCCCACTCCACCCAACCTTCCCACTCCACACAACCTCCCCACACCACCAAACCTCCCCACTCAACCTAACCTCCCCACTCCACCCAACCTCCCCACTTCACCCAACCTCCCCACTTCACCCAACCTCCCAATTCCACTATACCTCCGCACTCCACCCAACCTCCGCACTCAACCCAACCTCCCCACTTTACCCAACCTCCCCACTCCACCCAACGTCCCAATTCCACTATACCTCCGCACTCCACCCTACCTCCGCACTCAACCCAACCTCCCCACTTTACCCAACCTCACCACTCCACCCAACCTCCCCACTTCACTCAACCTCCCCACTCCACAATGCCTCCCCACTTCACCCAACCTCCCCACTTCACCCAACCTCCCCACTTCACCCAACTTCCCCACTTCACCCAACCTCCCCACTTCACCCAACCTCCCCACTTCACCCAACCTCCCCACTTCACCCAACCTACCAATTCCACTATACCTCCGGATTCCAAACAACCTCTGCACTCAACCCAACCTCCCCACTTCACCCAACCTCCCCACTCCACCCAACCTCCCCACTTAACCTACCTCCGCACTCCACCCAACCTACGCACTCCAACCAACTTCCGCACTCCACCCAACCTCCGCACTCCACCCAACTATTGCACTCCACCCAACTTCAGCACTCCACACAACTTCCGCACTCCACCCAACCTCCCCACTCCACCCAACCTCCCCACTGCACTCAACCTCCCCACTGTACTCAACCTCCCCACTCCACCCAACCTTCCCACTCCACACAACCTCCCCACTCCACCAAACCTCCCCACTCAACCTAACCTCCCCACTCCACCCAAACTCCCCACTTCACTCAACCTCCCCACTTCACCCAACCTCCCAATTCCACTATACTTCTGCACTCCACCCAACCTCCGCACTCAACCCAACCTCCCCACTTTACCCAACCTCCCCACTCCACCAAACCTCCCCACTCCACCCAACCTCCTCATTTCACCCAGCCTCCCCACTCAACCCAACCTCCCAATTCCACTAAGCCTCCCCACTTCACCCAACCTCCCCACTTCACCCAACCTCCCCACTTCACCCAACCTCCCCACTTCACCCAACCTCCCCACTTCACCCAACCTCCCAATTCCACTATACCTCCGCACTCAACCTAACCTCCGCACTCAACCCAACCTCCCCACTTTACCCAACCTCCCCACTCCACCCAACCTCCCCACTTCACCCAACCTCCCCACTCCACAATGACTCCCCACTTCACCCAACCTCCCCACTTCACCCAAACTCCCCACTCCACAATGCCTCCCCACTTCACCCAACCTCCCCACTTCACCCAACCTCCCCACTTCACCCAACCTCCCCACTTCACCCAACCTCCCCACTTCACCCAACCTCCCCACTTCACCCAACTTCCCCACTTCACCCAACCTCCCCACTTCACCCAACCTCCCCACTTCACCCAACCTCCCCACTTCACCCAACCTACCAATTCCACTATACATCCGGACTCCAAACAACCTCTGCACTCAACCCAACCTCCCCACTTCACCCAACCTCCCCACTCCACCCAACCTCCCCACTTAACCTACCTCCGCACTCCACCCAACCTACGCACTCCAACCAACTTCCGCACTCCACCCAACCTCCGCACTCCACCCAACTATTGCACTCCACCCAACTTCAGCACTCCACACAACTTCCGCACTCCACCCAACCTCCCCACTCCACCCAACCTCCCCACTACACTCAACCTCCCCACTGTACTCAACCTCCCCACTCCACCCAACCTTCCCACTCCACACAACCTCCCCACTCAACCCAACCTCCCCACTTTACCCAACCTCCCCACTCCACCCAACCTCCCCACTCCACCCAAACTCCCCACTCCACCCAAACTCCCCACTCCACCCAAACTCCCCATCCACCCAACCTCCCCACTCCACCCAACCTCCCCACTCCACCCAACCCCCCACTTCACTCAACTTCCCTACTTCACCCAACCTCCCCACTCCACCCAACCTACGCACTCCACCCAAACTTCGCAATTAACCCAACCTCCACACTTCACCCAACGCACAACTCCATCCAACATCCCCACTTCAAACTTCCGCACACCACCCAACCACTCCACTCCACCCAACTTCCGCACTCCACACAACTTCCGCACTCCACCCAACCTCCCCACTCCACCCAACCTCCCCACTGCACTCAACCTCCCCACTGTACTCAACCTCCCCACTCCACCCAACCTTCCCACTCCACACAACCTCCCCACTCCACCAAACCTCCCCACTCAACCTAACCTCCCCACTCCACCCAAACTCCCCACTTCACTCAACCTCCCCACTTCACCCAACCTCCCAATTCCACTATACTTCTGCACTCCACCCAACCTCCGCACTCAACCCAACCTCCCCACTTTACCCAACCTCCCCACTCCACCAAACCTCCCCACTCCACCCAACCTCCTCATTTCACCCAGCCTCCCCACTCAACCCAACCTCCCAATTCCACTAAGCCTCCCCACTTTACCCAACCTCCCCACTTCACCCAACCTCCCCACTTCACCCAACCTCCCCACTTCACCCAACCTCCCCACTTCACCCAACCTCCCAATTCCACTATACCTCCGCACTCAACCTAACCTCCGCACTCAACCCAACCTCCCCACTTTACCCAACCTCCCCACTCCACCCAACCTCCCCACTTCACCCAACCTCCCCACTCCACAATGACTCCCCACTTCACCCAACCTCCCCACTTCACCCAAACTCCCCACTCCACAATGCCTCCCCACTTCACCCAACCTCCCCACTTCACCCAACCTCCCCACTTCACCCAACCTCCCCACTTCACCCAACTTCCCCACTTCACCCAACCTCCCCACTTCACCCAACCTCCCCACTTCACCCAACCTCCCCACTTCACCCAACCTACCAATTCCACTATACATCCGGACTCCAAACAACCTCTGCACTCAACCCAACCTCCCCACTTCACCCAACCTCCCCACTCCACCCAACCTCCCCACTTAACCTACCTCCGCACTCCACCCAACCTACGCACTCCAACCAACTTCCGCACTCCACCCAACCTCCGCACTCCACCCAACTATTGCACTCCACCCAACTTCAGCACTCCACACAACTTCCGCACTCCACCCAACCTCCCCACTCCACCCAACCTCCCCACTACACTCAACCTCCCCACTGTACTCAACCTCCCCACTCCACCCAACCTTCCCACTCCACACAACCTCCCCACTCAACCCAACCTCCCCACTTTACCCAACCTCCCCACTCCACCCAACCTCCCCACTCCACCCAAACTCCCCACTCCACCCAAACTCCCCACTCCACCCAAACTCCCCATCCACCCAACCTCCCCACTCCACCCAACCTCCCCACTCCACCCAACCCCCCACTTCACTCAACTTCCCTACTTCACCCAACCTCCCCACTCCACCCAACCTACGCACTCCACCCAAACTTCGCAATTAACCCAACCTCCACACTTCACCCAACGCACAACTCCATCCAACATCCCCACTTCAAACTTCCGCACACCACCCAACCACTCCACTCCACCCAACTTCCGCACTCCACCCAACTTCCGCATTCCATCCAACATCCGCACTCCACCCAACCTCCGCACTCCACCCAACCTCCCCACTCCACCCATCCTCCCCACTCCACCCAACCTCCCCACTCCACCCAACCTCCCCACTCCACCCAACCTTCCCACTCCACACAACCTCCCCACTCCACCAAACCTCCCCACTAAACCCAACCTCCCCACTAAACCCAACCTCCCCACTCCACCCAACCTCCCCACTTCACTCAACCTCCCCACTCCACAATGCCTCCCCACTTCACCCAACCTCCCCACTTCACCCAACCTCCCCACTTCACCCAACCTCCCCACTTCACCCAACCTCCCCACTTCACCCAACCTCCCCACTTCACCCAACCTCCCCACTTCACCCAACTTCCCCACTTCACCCAATCTCCCCACTTCACCCAACCTCCCCACTTCACCCAACCTCCCCACTTCACCCAACCTACCAATTCCACTATACCTCCGGACTCCAACCAACCACTGCACTCAACTCAACCTCCCCACTTCACCCAACCTCCCCACTCCACCCAACCTCCCCACTTAACCTACCTCCGCACTCCACCCAACCTACGCACTCCAACCAACTTCCGCACTCCACCCAACCTCCGCACTCCACCCAACTTCAGCACTCCACACAACTTCCGCACTCCACCCAACCTCCCCACTCCACCCAACCTCCCCACTACACTCAACCTCCCCACTGTACTCAACCTCCCCACTCCACCCAACCTTCCCACTCCACACAACCTCCCCACTCAACCCAACCTCCCCACTTTACCCAACCTCCCCACTCCACCCAACCTCCCCACTCCACCCAAACTCCCCACTCCACCCAAACTCCCCACTCCACCCAAACTCCCCATCCACCCAACCTCCCCACTTCACCAAACCTCCCCACTTCACCCAACCTCCCCACTCCACCCAACCTCCCCACTCCACCCAAACTCCCCACTCCACCCAAACTCCCCACTCCACCCAAACTCCCCATCCACCCAACCTCCCCACTCCACCCAACCTCCCCACTCCACCCAACCCCCCACTTCACTCAACTTCCCTACTTCACCCAACCTCCCCACTCCACCCAACCTACGCACTCCACCCAAACTTCGCAATTAACCCAACCTCCACACTTCACCCAACGCACAACTCCATCCAACATCCCCACTTCAAACTTCCGCACACCACCCAACCACTCCACTCCACCCAACTTCCGCACTCCACACAACTTCCGCACTCCACCCAACCTCCCCACTCCACCCAACCTCCCCACTGCACTCAACCTCCCCACTGTACTCAACCTCCCCACTCCACCCAACCTTCCCACTCCACACAACCTCCCCACTCCACCAAACCTCCCCACTCAACCTAACCTCCCCACTCCACCCAAACTCCCCACTTCACTCAACCTCCCCACTTCACCCAACCTCCCAATTCCACTATACTTCTGCACTCCACCCAACCTCCGCACTCAACCCAACCTCCCCACTTTACCCAACCTCCCCACTCCACCAAACCTCCCCACTCCACCCAACCTCCTCATTTCACCCAGCCTCCCCACTCAACCCAACCTCCCAATTCCACTAAGCCTCCCCACTTTACCCAACCTCCCCACTTCACCCAACCTCCCCACTTCACCCAACCTCCCCACTTCACCCAACCTCCCCACTTCACCCAACCTCCCAATTCCACTATACCTCCGCACTCAACCTAACCTCCGCACTCAACCCAACCTCCCCACTTCACCCAACCTCCCCACTCCACAATGACTCCCCACTTCACCCAACCTCCCCACTTCACCCAAACTCCCCACTCCACAATGCCTCCCCACTTCACCCAACCTCCCCACTTCACCCAACCTCCCCACTTCACCCAACCTCCCCACTTCACCCAACCTCCCCACTTCACCCAACCTCCCCACTTCACCCAACTTCCCCACTTCACCCAACCTCCCCACTTCACCCAACCTCCCCACTTCACCCAACCTCCCCACTTCACCCAACCTACCAATTCCACTATACATCCGGACTCCAAACAACCTCTGCACTCAACCCAACCTCCCCACTTCACCCAACCTCCCCACTCCACCCAACCTCCCCACTTAACCTACCTCCGCACTCCACCCAACCTACGCACTCCAACCAACTTCCGCACTCCACCCAACCTCCGCACTCCACCCAACTATTGCACTCCACCCAACTTCAGCACTCCACACAACTTCCGCACTCCACCCAACCTCCCCACTCCACCCAACCTCCCCACTACACTCAACCTCCCCACTGTACTCAACCTCCCCACTCCACCCAACCTTCCCACTCCACACAACCTCCCCACTCAACCCAACCTCCCCACTTTACCCAACCTCCCCACTCCACCCAACCTCCCCACTCCACCCAAACTCCCCACTCCACCCAAACTCCCCACTCCACCCAAACTCCCCATCCACCCAACCTCCCCACTCCACCCAACCTCCCCACTCCACCCAACCCCCCACTTCACTCAACTTCCCTACTTCACCCAACCTCCCCACTCCACCCAACCTACGCACTCCACCCAAACTTCGCAATTAACCCAACCTCCACACTTCACCCAACGCACAACTCCATCCAACATCCCCACTTCAAACTTCCGCACACCACCCAACCACTCCACTCCACCCAACTTCCGCACTCCACCCAACTTCCGCATTCCATCCAACATCCGCACTCCACCCAACCTCCGCACTCCACCCAACCTCCCCACTCCACCCATCCTCCCCACTCCACCCAACCTCCCCACTCCACCCAACCTCCCCACTCCACCCAACCTTCCCACTCCACACAACCTCCCCACTCCACCAAACCTCCCCACTAAACCCAACCTCCCCACTAAACCCAACCTCCCCACTCCACCCAACCTCCCCACTTCACTCAACCTCCCCACTCCACAATGCCTCCCCACTTCACCCAACCTCCCCACTTCACCCAACCTCCCCACTTCACCCAACCTCCCCACTTCACCCAACCTCCCCACTTCACCCAACCTCCCCACTTCACCCAACCTCCCCACTTCACCCAACTTCCCCACTTCACCCAATCTCCCCACTTCACCCAACCTCCCCACTTCACCCAACCTCCCCACTTCACCCAACCTACCAATTCCACTATACCTCCGGACTCCAACCAACCACTGCACTCAACTCAACCTCCCCACTTCACCCAACCTCCCCACTCCACCCAACCTCCCCACTTAACCTACCTCCGCACTCCACCCAACCTACGCACTCCAACCAACTTCCGCACTCCACCCAACCTCCGCACTCCACCCAACTTCAGCACTCCACACAACTTCCGCACTCCACCCAACCTCCCCACTCCACCCAACCTCCCCACTACACTCAACCTCCCCACTGTACTCAACCTCCCCACTCCACCCAACCTTCCCACTCCACACAACCTCCCCACTCAACCCAACCTCCCCACTTTACCCAACCTCCCCACTCCACCCAACCTCCCCACTCCACCCAAACTCCCCACTCCACCCAAACTCCCCACTCCACCCAAACTCCCCATCCACCCAACCTCCCCACTTCACCCAACCTCCCCACTTCACCCAACCTCCCCACTTCACCCAACCTCCCCACTTCACCCAACCTCCCCACTCCACCCAACCTCCCCACTTAACCTACCTCCGCACTCCACCCAACCTACGCACTCCAACCAACTTCCGCACTCCACCCAACCTCCGCACTCCACCCAACTATTGCACTCCACCCAACTTCAGCACTCCACACAACTTCCGCACTCCACCCAACCTCCCCACTCCACCCAACCTCCCCACTACACTCAACCTCCCCACTGTACTCAACCTCCCCACTCCACCCAACCTTCCCACTCCACACAACCTCCCCACTCAACCCAACCTCCCCACTTTACCCAACCTCCCCACTCCACCCAACCTCCCCACTCCACCCAAACTCCCCACTCCACCCAAACTCCCCACTCCACCCAAACTCCCCATCCACCCAACCTCCCCACTCCACCCAACCTCCCCACTCCACCCAACCCCCCACTTCACTCAACTTCCCTACTTCACCCAACCTCCCCACTCCACCCAACCTACGCACTCCACCCAAACTTCGCAATTAACCCAACCTCCACACTTCACCCAACGCACAACTCCATCCAACATCCCCACTTCAAACTTCCGCACACCACCCAACCACTCCACTCCACCCAACTTCCGCACTCCACCCAACTTCCGCATTCCATCCAACATCCGCACTCCACCCAACCTCCGCACTCCACCCAACCTCCCCACTCCACCCATCCTCCCCACTCCACCCAACCTCCCCACTCCACCCAACCTCCCCACTCCACCCAACCTTCCCACTCCACACAACCTCCCCACTCCACCAAACCTCCCCACTAAACCCAACCTCCCCACTAAACCCAACCTCCCCACTCCACCCAACCTCCCCACTTCACTCAACCTCCCCACTCCACAATGCCTCCCCACTTCACCCAACCTCCCCACTTCACCCAACCTCCCCACTTCACCCAACCTCCCCACTTCACCCAACCTCCCCACTTCACCCAACCTCCCCACTTCACCCAACCTCCCCACTTCACCCAACTTCCCCACTTCACCCAATCTCCCCACTTCACCCAACCTCCCCACTTCACCCAACCTCCCCACTTCACCCAACCTACCAATTCCACTATACCTCCGGACTCCAACCAACCACTGCACTCAACTCAACCTCCCCACTTCACCCAACCTCCCCACTCCACCCAACCTCCCCACTTAACCTACCTCCGCACTCCACCCAACCTACGCACTCCAACCAACTTCCGCACTCCACCCAACCTCCGCACTCCACCCAACTTCAGCACTCCACACAACTTCCGCACTCCACCCAACCTCCCCACTCCACCCAACCTCCCCACTACACTCAACCTCCCCACTGTACTCAACCTCCCCACTCCACCCAACCTTCCCACTCCACACAACCTCCCCACACCACCAAACCTCCCCACTCAACCTAACCTCCCCACTCCACCCAACCTCCCCACTTCACCCAACCTCCCCACTTCACCCAACCTCCCAATTCCACTATACCTCCGCACTCCACCCAACCTCTGCACTCAACCCAACCTCCCCACTTCACCCAACCTCCCCACTCCACCCAACCTCCCCACTTCACCCAACCTCCGCACTCCATCCAACCTACGCACTCCAACCAACCTCCCCACTTCACCCAACCTCCCCACTTCACCCAACCTCCCCACTTCACCCAACCTACCAATTCCACTATACATCCGGACTCCAAACAACCTCTGCACTCAACCCAACCTCCCCACTTCACCCAACCTCCCCACTCCACCCAACCTCCCCACTTAACCTACCTCCGCACTCCACCCAACCTACGCACTCCAACCAACTTCCGCACTCCACCCAACCTCCGCACTCCACCCAACTATTGCACTCCACCCAACTTCAGCACTCCACACAACTTCCGCACTCCACCCAACCTCCCCACTCCACCCAACCTCCCCACTACACTCAACCTCCCCACTGTACTCAACCTCCCCACTCCACCCAACCTTCCCACTCCACACAACCTCCCCACTCAACCCAACCTCCCCACTTTACCCAACCTCCCCACTCCACCCAACCTCCCCACTCCACCCAAACTCCCCACTCCACCCAAACTCCCCACTCCACCCAAACTCCCCATCCACCCAACCTCCCCACTCCACCCAACCTCCCCACTCCACCCAACCCCCCACTTCACTCAACTTCCCTACTTCACCCAACCTCCCCACTCCACCCAACCTACGCACTCCACCCAAACTTCGCAATTAACCCAACCTCCACACTTCACCCAACGCACAACTCCATCCAACATCCCCACTTCAAACTTCCGCACACCACCCAACCACTCCACTCCACCCAACTTCCGCACTCCACCCAACTTCCGCATTCCATCCAACATCCGCACTCCACCCAACCTCCGCACTCCACCCAACCTCCCCACTCCACCCATCCTCCCCACTCCACCCAACCTCCCCACTCCACCCAACCTCCCCACTCCACCCAACCTTCCCACTCCACACAACCTCCCCACTCCACCAAACCTCCCCACTAAACCCAACCTCCCCACTAAACCCAACCTCCCCACTCCACCCAACCTCCCCACTTCACTCAACCTCCCCACTCCACAATGCCTCCCCACTTCACCCAACCTCCCCACTTCACCCAACCTCCCCACTTCACCCAACCTCCCCACTTCACCCAACCTCCCCACTTCACCCAACCTCCCCACTTCACCCAACCTCCCCACTTCACCCAACTTCCCCACTTCACCCAATCTCCCCACTTCACCCAACCTCCCCACTTCACCCAACCTCCCCACTTCACCCAACCTACCAATTCCACTATACCTCCGGACTCCAACCAACCACTGCACTCAACTCAACCTCCCCACTTCACCCAACCTCCCCACTCCACCCAACCTCCCCACTTAACCTACCTCCGCACTCCACCCAACCTACGCACTCCAACCAACTTCCGCACTCCACCCAACCTCCGCACTCCACCCAACTTCAGCACTCCACACAACTTCCGCACTCCACCCAACCTCCCCACTCCACCCAACCTCCCCACTACACTCAACCTCCCCACTGTACTCAACCTCCCCACTCCACCCAACCTTCCCACTCCACACAACCTCCCCACACCACCAAACCTCCCCACTCAACCTAACCTCCCCACTCCACCCAACCTCCCCACTTCACCCAACCTCCCCACTTCACCCAACCTCCCAATTCCACTATACCTCCGCACTCCACCCAACCTCTGCACTCAACCCAACCTCCCCACTTCACCCAACCTCCCCACTCCACCCAACCTCCCCACTTCACCCAACCTCCGCACTCCATCCAACCTACGCACTCCAACCAACCTCCCCACTTCACCCAACCTCCCCACTTCACCCAACCTCCCCACTTCACCCAACCTACCAATTCCACTATACATCCGGACTCCAAACAACCTCTGCACTCAACCCAACCTCCCCACTTCACCCAACCTCCCCACTCCACCCAACCTCCCCACTTCACTCAACCTCCCCACTCCACAATGCCTCCCCACTTCACCCAACCTCCCCACTTCACCCAACCTCCCCACTTCACCCAACCTCCCCACTTCACCCAACCTCCCCACTTCACCCAACCTCCCCCCTTCACCCAACCACCCCACTTCACCCAACCTCCCCACTACACCCAACCACCCCACTTCACCCAACCTCCCCACTTCACCCAACCTCCCCACTTCACCCAACCTCCCCACTTCACCCAACCTCCCCACTTCACCCAACCTCCCCACTTCACCCAACCTCCCCACTTCACCCAACCTCCCCACTTCACCCAACCTCCCCACTCCACCCAACCACCCCACTTCACCCAACCTCCGCACTCCACCCAACCTCCCCACTCCACCCAAACTCCCCACTCCACCCAAACTCCCCACTCCACCCAAACTCCCCACTCCACCCAACCTCCCCACTCCACCCAACCTCCCCACTCCACCCAACCCCCCACTTCACTCAACTTCCCTACTTCACCCAACCTCCCCACTCCACCCAACCTACGCACTCCACCCAAACTTCGCAATTAACCCAACCTCCACACTTCACCAAACGCACAACTCCATCCAACATCCCCACTTCAAACTTCCGCACACCACCCAACCACTCCACTCCACCCAACTTCCGCACTCCACCCAACTTCCGCATTCCATCCAACATCCGCACTCCACCCAATCTCCGCACTCCACCCAACCTCCCCACTCCACCCATCCTCCCCACTCCACCCAACCTCCCCACTCCACCCAACCTTCCCACTCCACACAATCTCCCCACTCCATCAAGCCTCCCCACTCAACCCAACCTCCCCACTCCACCCAACCTCCTCATTTCACCCGGCCTCCCCACTCCACACAACCTCCCAATTCCACTACACCTCCGCACTCCACCCAACCTCCGCACTCAACCCAACCTCCCCACTTTACCCAACCTCCCCACTCCACCCAACCTCCCCACTTCACCCAACCTCCCCACTCCACAATGCCTCCCCACTTCACCCAACCTCCCCACTTCACCCAACCTCCCCACTTCACCCAACCTCCCCACTTCACCCAACCTCCCCACTTCACCCAACTTCCCCACTTCACCCAACCTCCCCACTTCACCCAACCTCCCCACTTCACCCAACCTCCCCACTTCACCCAACCTACCAATTCCACTATACCTCCGGACTCCAACCAACCTCTGCACTCAACCCAACCTCCCCACTTCACCCAACCTCCCCACTCCACCCAACCTCCCCACTTCACCCAACCTCCGCACTCCACCCAACCTACGCACTCCAACCAACATCCGCACTCCACCCAACCTCCCCACTCCACCCAACCTTCCCACTCCACACAACCTCCCAACTCCACCAAGCCTCCCCACTCAACCCAACCTCCCCACTCCACCCAAACTCCCCTCTCCACCCAACCTCCCCACTTCACCCAACCTCCCCACTTCACCCAACCTCCCAATTCCACTAAGCCTCCCCACTTCACCCAACCTCCCCACTTCACCCAACCTCCCCACTGCACCCAACTTCCCCACTTCACCCAACTTCCCCACTTCACCCAACCTCCCCACTCCACCCAACCTCCCCACGTCACCCAACCTCCCCACTTCACTCAACCTCCCCACTCCACCCAACCTTCCAAATCCACACAACCTCCTCACTTCACCCAGCCTCCCCCCTCCACCCAAACTCCCCTCTCCACCCAACCTCCCCACTTCACCCAACCTCCCAATTCCACTAAGCCTCCCCACTTCACCCAACCTCCCCACTTCACCCAACCTCCCCACTACACCCAACTTCCCCACTTCACCCAACTTCCCCACTTCACCCAACCTCCCAATTCCACTATGCCTCCGCACTCCACCCAATCTCCCCACTCAACCCAACCTCTCCACTCCACACAACCTCCTCACTTCACCCAACCTCCCCATTTCACCCAACCTCCCCACTTCACCCAACCTCCCCCCTTCACCCAACCACCCCACTTCACCCAACCTCCCCACTTCACCCAACCACCCCACTTCACCCATCCTCGCCACTTCACCCAACCTCCCCACTTCACCCAACCTCCCCACTTCACCCAACCTCCCCACTTCACCCAACCTCCCCACTTCACCCAACCTCCCCACTCCACCCAACCTCCCCACTTCACCCAACCTCCGCACTCCACCCAACCTACGCACTCCAACCAACTTCCGCACTCCGCCCAACCTCCGCACTCCACCCAACTATTGCACTCCACCCAACTTCAGCACTCCACACAACTTCCGCACTCCACCCAACCTCCCCACTCCACCCAACCTCCCCACTGCACTCATCCTCCCCACTGTACTCAATCTCCCCACTCCACCAAGCCTCCCCGCTCAACGCAACCTCCCCACTCCACCCAACCTCCCCACTTCACCCAACCTCCCAAATTCACCCAACCTCCCAATTCCACTATACCTCCGCACTCCACCCAACCTCCGCACTCAACCCAACCTCCCCACTTTACCCAACCTCCGCACTCCACCCAACCTCCCCACTCCACCCAAACTCCCCACTCCACCCAAACTCCCCACTCCACCCAACCTCCCCACTCCACCCAACCCCCCACTTCACTCAACATCCCTACTTCACCCAACCTCCCCACTCCACCCAACCTACGCACTCCACCCAAACTTCGCAATTAACCCAACCTCCACACCTCACCCAACGCACAACTCCATCCAACATCCCCACTTCAAACTTCCGCACACCACCCAACCACTCCACTCCACCCAACTTCCGCACTCTACCCAACTTCCGCATTCCATCCAACATCCGCACTCCATCCAACCTCCGCACTCCACCCAACCTCCCCACTGCACCCATCCTCCCCACTCCACCCAACCTCCCCACTCCATCCAACCTTCCCACTCCACACAACCTCCCCACTCCACCACACCTCCCCACTCAACCCAACCTCCGCACTCCACCCAACCTCCTCATTTCACCCAGCCTCCCCACTCCACCCAACCTCCCAATTCCACTAAGCCTCCCCACTTCACCCAAACTCCCCACTTCACCCAACCTCCCCACTTCACCCAACCTCCCCACTTCACCCAACCTCCCCACTTCACCCAACCACCCAATTCCACTACACCTCCGCATTCCACTCAACCTCCACACTCAACCCAACCTCCCCACTGCACCCATCCTCCCCACTCCACCCAACCTCCCCACTCCATCCAACCTTCCCACTCCACACAACCTCCCCACTCCACCACACCTCCCCACTCAACCCAACCTCCGCACTCCACCCAACCTCCTCATTTCACCCAGCCTCCCCACTCCACCCAACCTCCCAATTCCACTAAGCCTCCCCACTTCACCCAACCTCCCCACTTCACCCAACCTCCCCACTTCACCCAACCTCCCCACTTCACCCAACCTCCCCACTTCACCCAACCACCCAATTCCACTACACCTCCGCATTCCACCCAACCTCCGCACTCAACCCAACCTCCCCACTACACCCAACCTCCCCACTCCACAATGCCTCCCCACTTCACCCAACCTCCCCACTTCACCCAACCTCCACACTTCACCCAACCTCCCCACTTCACCCAACCTCCCCACTCCACCCAACCTACGCATTCCAACCAACTTCCGCACTCCGCCCAACCTCCGCACTCCACCCAACTATTGCACTCCACCCAACTTCAGCACTCCACACAACTTCCGCAATCCACCCAACCTCCCCACTCCACCCAACCTCCCCACTGCACTCAACCTCCCCACTGTACTCAACCTCCCCACTCCACCCAACCTTCCCACTCCACACAACCTCCCCACTCCACCAAGCCTCCCCGCTCAACCCAACTTCCCCACTCCACCCAACCTCCCCACTTCACCCAACCTCCCCACTTCACCCAACTTCCCAATTCCACTATACCTCCGCACTCCACCCAACCTCCGCACTCAACCCAACCTCCCCACTTTACCCAACCTCCCCACTCCACCCAACCTCCCCACTCCACCCAAACTCCCCACTCCCCCCAAACTCCCCACTCCACCCAAACTCCCCACTCCACCCAACCTCCCCACTCCACCCAACCTCCCCACTCCACCCAACCTACGCACTCCACCCAAACTTCGCAATTAACCCAACCTCCACGCTTCACCCAACGCACAACTCCATCCAACATCCCCACTTCAAACTTCCGCACACCACCCAACCACTCCACTCCACCCAACTTCCGCACTCCACCCAACCTCCGCACTCCACCCAACCTCCCCACTCCACCCATCCTCCCCACTCCACCCAACCTCCCCACTCCACCCAACCTTCCCACTCCACACAACCTCCCCACTCCACCAAGCATCCCCACTCAACCCAACCTCCCCACTCCACCCAACCTCCTCATTTCACCCAGCCTCCCCACTCCACCCAACCTCCCAATTCCACTAAGCCTCCCCACTTCACCCAACCTCCCCACTTCACCCAACCTCCCCACTCCACCCAACCTCCCCACTTCACCCAACCTCCGCACTCCATCCCAACCTACGCACTCCAACCAACTTCCGCACTCCGCCCAACCTCCGCACTCCACCCAACTATTGCACTCCACCCAACTTCAGCCCTTCACACAACTTCCGCACTCCACCCAACCTCCCCACTCCACCCAACCTCCCCACTGCACTCAACCTCCCCACTCAACCCAACCTCCCCACTCCACCCAACCTCCTCACTTCACCCAGCCTCCCCACTCCACCCAACCTCCCCTCTCCACCCAACCTCCCCACGTCACCCAACCTCCCCACTTCACTCAACCTCCCCAATCCACTCAACCTCCCCACTCCACCCAACCTTCCAAATCCACACAACCTCCCCACTCCACCAAACCTCCCCACTCATCCCAATCTCCCCACTCCACCCAACCTCCTCACTTCACCCAGCCTCCCCACTCCACCCAAACTCCCCTCTCCACCCAACCTCCCCACTTCACCCAAACTCCCAATTCCACTAAGCCTCCCCACTTCACCCAACCTCCCCACTGCACCCAACTTCCCCACTTCACCCAACTTCCCCACTTCACCCAACCTCCCAATTCCACTATACCTCCGCACTCCACCCAATCTCCCCACTCAACCCAACCTCTCCACTCCACACAACCTCCTCACTTCACCCAACCTCCCCATTTCACCCAACCTCCCCACTTCACCCAACCTCCCCCCTTCACCCACTCCACCCAACCTCCCCCTCCACCCAACCTCCCCACTCCACCCAACCCCCCACTTCACTCAACATCCCTACTTCACCCAACCTCCCCACTCCACCCAACCTACGCACTCCACCCAAACTTCGCAATTAACCCAACCTCCACACCTCACCCAACGCACAACTCAACGCACAACTCCCACTTCAAACTTCCGCACACCACCCAACCACTCCACTCCACCCAACTTCCGCACTCCACCCAACTTCCGCATTCCATCCAACCTACGCACTCCAACCAACTTCCGCACTCCACCCAACCTCCGCACTCCAACCAACTATTGCACTCCACCCAACTTCAGCACTCCACACAACTTCCGCACTCCACCCAACCTCCGCACTCCACCCAACTATTGCACTACACCCAACTTCAGCACTCCACACAACTTCCGCACTCCACCCAACCTCCCCACTCCACCCAACCTCCCCACTACACTCAACCTCCACACTGTACTCAACCTCCCCACTCCACCCAACCTTCCCACTCCACACAACCTCCCCACTCCACCAAACCTCCCCACTCAACCTAACCTCCCCACTCCACCCAACCTCCCCACTTCACCCAACCTCCCCACTTCACCCAACCTACCAATTCCACTATACCTCCGGACTGCAACCAACCTCTGCACTCAACCCAACCTCCCCACTTCACCCAACCTCCCCACTCCACCCAACCTCCCCACTTCACCCAACCTCCGCACTCCATCCAACCTACGCACTCCAACCAACTTCCGCACTCCACCCAACCTCCGCACTCCACCCAACTATTGCACTCCACCCAACTTCAGCACTCCAGACAACTTCTGCACTCCACCCAACCTCCCCACTCCACCCAACCTCCCCACTGCACTCAACCTCCCCACTGTACTCAACCTCCCCACTCCACCCAACCTTCCCACTCCACACAACCTCACCACTCCAACAAACCTCCCCACTCAACCCAACCTCCCCACTCCACCCAACCTCCCCACTTCACCCAACTTCCCCACTTCACCCAACCTCCCAATTCCACTATACCTCCGCACTCCACCCAACCTCCGCACTCAACCCAACCTCCCCACTTTACCCAACCTCCCCACTCCACCCAACCTCCCCACTTCACTCAACCTCCTCACTCCACAATGCCTCCCCACTTCACCCAACCTCCCCACTTCACCCAACCTCCCCACTTCACCCAACCTCCCCACTTCACCCAACCTCCCCACTTCACCCAACCTCCCCACTTCACCCAACCTCCCCACTTCACCCAACTTCCCCACTTCACCCAATCTCCCCACTTCACCCAACCTCCCCACTTCACCCAACCTCCCCACTTCACCCAACCTACCAATTCCACTATACCTCCGCACTCCACCCAACCTCCGCACTCAACCCAACCTCCCCACTTTACCCAACCTCCCCACTCCACCCAACCTCCCCACTCAACCTAACCTCCCCACTCCACCCAACCTCCCCACTTCACCCAACCTCCCCACTTCACCCAACCTCCCAATTCCACTATACCTCCGCACTCCACCCAACCTCCGCACTCAACGCAACCTCCCCACTTTACCCAACCTCCCCACTCCACCCAACCTCCCAATTCCACTATACCTCCGCACTCCACCCTACCTCCGCACTCAACCCAACCTCCCCACTTTACCCAACCTCACCACTCCACCCAACCTCCCCACTTCACTCAACCTCCCCACTCCACAATGCCTCCCCACTTCACCCAACCTCCCCACTTCACCCAACCTCCCCACTTCACCCAACTTCCCCACTTCACCCAACCTCCCCACTTCACCCAACCTCCCCACTTCACCCAACCTCCCCACTTCACCCAACCTACCAATTCCACTATACCTCCGGACTCCAAACAACCTCTGCACTCAACCCAATCTCCCCACTTCACCCAACCTCCCCACTCCACCCAACCTCCCCACTTAACCTACCTCCGCACTCCACCCAACCTACGCACTCCAACCAACTTCCGCACTCCACCCAACCTCCGCACTCCACCCAACTATTGCACTCCACCCAACTTCAGCACTCCACACAACTTCCGCACTCCACCCAACCTCCCCACTCCACCCAACCTCCCCACTGCACTCAACCTCCCCACTGTACTCAACTTCCCCACTCCACCCAACCTTCCCACTCCACACAACCTCCCCACTCCACCAAACCTCCCCACTCAACCTAACCTCCCCACTCCACCCAACCTCCCCACTTCACCCAACCTCCCCACTTCACCCAACCTCCCAATTCCACTATACTTCTGCACTCCACCCAACCTCCGCACTCAACCCAACCTCCCCACTTTACCCAACCTCCCCACTCCACCCAACCTTCCCACTCCACCAAACCTCCCGACTCAACCCAACCTCCCCACTCCACCCAACCTCCTCATTTCACCCAGCCTCCCCACTCAACCCAACCTCCCAATTCCACTAAGCCTCCCCACTTCACCCAACCTCCCCACTTCACCCAACCTCCCCACTTCACCCAACCTCCCCACTTCACCCAACCTCCCCACTTCACCCAACCTCCCCACTTCACCCAACCTCCCAATTCCACTATACCTCCGCACTCAACCTAACCTCCGCACTCAACCCAACCTCCCCACTTTACCCAACCTCCCCACTCCACCCAACCTCCCCACTTCACCCAACCTCCCCACTCCACAATGCCTCCCCACTTCACCCAACCTCCCCACTTCACCCAACCTCCCCACTCCACAATGCCTCCCCACTTCACCCAACCTCCCCACTTCACCCAACCTCCCCACTTCACCCAACCTCCCCACTTCACCCAACCTCCCCACTTCACCCAACCTCCCCACTTCTCCCAACTTCCCCACTTCACCCAACCTCCCCACTTCACCCAACCTCCCCACTTCACCCAACCTCCCCACTTCACCCAACCTACCAATTCCACTATACCTACGGACTCCAACCAACCTCTGCACTCAACCCAACCTCCCCACTTCACCCAACCTCCCCACTCCACCCAACCTCCCCACTTCACCCAACCTCCGCACTCCATCCAACCTACGCACTCCAACCAACTTCCGCACTCCACCCAACCTCCGCACTCCACCCAACTATTGCACTCCACCCAACTTCAGCACTCCACACAACTTCCGCACTCCACCCAACCTCCGCACTCCACCCAACTATTGCACTACACCCAACTTCAGCACTCCACACAACTTCCGCACTCCACCCAACCTCCCCACTCCACCCAACCTCCCCACTACACTCAACCTCCACACTGTACTCAACCTCCCCACTCCACCCAACCTTCCCACTCCACACAACCTCCCCACTCCACCAAACCTCCCCACTCAACCTAACCTCCCCACTCCACCCAACCTCCCCACTTCACCCAACCTCCCCACTTCACCCAACCTACCAATTCCACTATACCTCCGGACTCCAACCAACCTCTGCACTCAACCCAACCTCCCCACTTCACCCAACCTCCCCACTTCACCCAACCTACCAATTCCACTATACCTCCGGACTCCAACCAACCTCTGCACTCAACCCAACCTCCCCACTTCACCCAACCTCCGCACTCCATCCAACCTACGCACTCCAACCAACTTCCGCACTCCACCCAACCTCCGCACTCCACCCAACTATTGCACTCCACCCAACTTCAGCACTCCACACAACTTCCGCACTCCACCCAACCTCCGCACTCCACCCAACTTCAGCACTCCACACAACTTCCGCACTCCACCCAACCTCCCCACTCCACCCAACCTCCCCACTACACTCAACCTCCCCACTGTACTCAACCTCCCCACTCCACCCAACCTTCCCACTCCACACAACCTCCCCACACCACCAAACCTCCCCACTCAACCTAACCTCCCCACTCCACCCAACCTCCCCACTTCACCCAACCTCCCCACTTCACCCAACCTCCCAATTCCACTATACCTCCGCACTCCACCCAACCTCCGCACTCAACCCAACCTCCCCACTTTACCCAACCTCCCCACTCCACCCAACGTCCCAATTCCACTATACCTCCGCACTCCACCCTACCTCCGCACTCAACCCAACCTCCCCACTTTACCCAACCTCACCACTCCACCCAACCTCCCCACTTCACTCAACCTCCCCACTCCACAATGCCTCCCCACTTCACCCAACCTCCCCACTTCACCCAACCTCCCCACTTCACCCAACTTCCCCACTTCACCCAACCTCCCCACTTCACCCAACCTCCCCACTTCACCCAACCTCCCCACTTCACCCAACCTACCAATTCCACTATACCTCCGGATTCCAAACAACCTCTGCACTCAACCCAACCTCCCCACTTCACCCAACCTCCCCACTCCACCCAACCTCCCCACTTAACCTACCTCCGCACTCCACCCAACCTACGCACTCCAACCAACTTCCGCACTCCACCCAACCTCCGCACTCCACCCAACTATTGCACTCCACCCAACTTCAGCACTCCACACAACTTCCGCACTCCACCCAACCTCCCCACTCCACCCAACCTCCCCACTGCACTCAACCTCCCCACTGTACTCAACCTCCCCACTCCACCCAACCTTCCCACTCCACACAACCTCCCCACTCCACCAAACCTCCCCACTCAACCTAACCTCCCCACTCCACCCAAACTCCCCACTTCACTCAACCTCCCCACTTCACCCAACCTCCCAATTCCACTATACTTCTGCACTCCACCCAACCTCCGCACTCAACCCAACCTCCCCACTTTACCCAACCTCCCCACTCCACCAAACCTCCCCACTCCACCCAACCTCCTCATTTCACCCAGCCTCCCCACTCAACCCAACCTCCCAATTCCACTAAGCCTCCCCACTTCACCCAACCTCCCCACTTCACCCAACCTCCCCACTTCACCCAACCTCCCCACTTCACCCAACCTCCCCACTTCACCCAACCTCCCAATTCCACTATACCTCCGCACTCAACCTAACCTCCGCACTCAACCCAACCTCCCCACTTTACCCAACCTCCCCACTCCACCCAACCTCCCCACTTCACCCAACCTCCCCACTCCACAATGACTCCCCACTTCACCCAACCTCCCCACTTCACCCAAACTCCCCACTCCACAATGCCTCCCCACTTCACCCAACCTCCCCACTTCACCCAACCTCCCCACTTCACCCAACCTCCCCACTTCACCCAACCTCCCCACTTCACCCAACCTCCCCACTTCACCCAACTTCCCCACTTCACCCAACCTCCCCACTTCACCCAACCTCCCCACTTCACCCAACCTCCCCACTTCACCCAACCTACCAATTCCACTATACATCCGGACTCCAAACAACCTCTGCACTCAACCCAACCTCCCCACTTCACCCAACCTCCCCACTCCACCCAACCTCCCCACTTAACCTACCTCCGCACTCCACCCAACCTACGCACTCCAACCAACTTCCGCACTCCACCCAACCTCCGCACTCCACCCAACTATTGCACTCCACCCAACTTCAGCACTCCACACAACTTCCGCACTCCACCCAACCTCCCCACTCCACCCAACCTCCCCACTACACTCAACCTCCCCACTGTACTCAACCTCCCCACTCCACCCAACCTTCCCACTCCACACAACCTCCCCACTCAACCCAACCTCCCCACTTTACCCAACCTCCCCACTCCACCCAACCTCCCCACTCCACCCAAACTCCCCACTCCACCCAAACTCCCCACTCCACCCAAACTCCCCATCCACCCAACCTCCCCACTCCACCCAACCTCCCCACTCCACCCAACCCCCCACTTCACTCAACTTCCCTACTTCACCCAACCTCCCCACTCCACCCAACCTACGCACTCCACCCAAACTTCGCAATTAACCCAACCTCCACACTTCACCCAACGCACAACTCCATCCAACATCCCCACTTCAAACTTCCGCACACCACCCAACCACTCCACTCCACCCAACTTCCGCACTCCACACAACTTCCGCACTCCACCCAACCTCCCCACTCCACCCAACCTCCCCACTGCACTCAACCTCCCCACTGTACTCAACCTCCCCACTCCACCCAACCTTCCCACTCCACACAACCTCCCCACTCCACCAAACCTCCCCACTCAACCTAACCTCCCCACTCCACCCAAACTCCCCACTTCACTCAACCTCCCCACTTCACCCAACCTCCCAATTCCACTATACTTCTGCACTCCACCCAACCTCCGCACTCAACCCAACCTCCCCACTTTACCCAACCTCCCCACTCCACCAAACCTCCCCACTCCACCCAACCTCCTCATTTCACCCAGCCTCCCCACTCAACCCAACCTCCCAATTCCACTAAGCCTCCCCACTTCACCCAACCTCCCCACTTCACCCAACCTCCCCACTTCACCCAACCTCCCCACTTCACCCAACCTCCCCACTTCACCCAACCTCCCAATTCCACTATACCTCCGCACTCAACCTAACCTCCGCACTCAACCCAACCTCCCCACTTTACCCAACCTCCCCACTCCACCCAACCTCCCCACTTCACCCAACCTCCCCACTCCACAATGACTCCCCACTTCACCCAACCTCCCCACTTCACCCAAACTCCCCACTCCACAATGCCTCCCCACTTCACCCAACCTCCCCACTTCACCCAACCTCCCCACTTCACCCAACCTCCCCACTTCACCCAACCTCCCCACTTCACCCAACCTCCCCACTTCACCCAACTTCCCCACTTCACCCAACCTCCCCACTTCACCCAACCTCCCCACTTCACCCAACCTCCCCACTTCACCCAACCTACCAATTCCACTATACATCCGGACTCCAAACAACCTCTGCACTCAACCCAACCTCCCCACTTCACCCAACCTCCCCACTCCACCCAACCTCCCCACTTAACCTACCTCCGCACTCCACCCAACCTACGCACTCCAACCAACTTCCGCACTCCACCCAACCTCCGCACTCCACCCAACTATTGCACTCCACCCAACTTCAGCACTCCACACAACTTCCGCACTCCACCCAACCTCCCCACTCCACCCAACCTCCCCACTACACTCAACCTCCCCACTGTACTCAACCTCCCCACTCCACCCAACCTTCCCACTCCACACAACCTCCCCACTCAACCCAACCTCCCCACTTTACCCAACCTCCCCACTCCACCCAACCTCCCCACTCCACCCAAACTCCCCACTCCACCCAAACTCCCCACTCCACCCAAACTCCCCATCCACCCAACCTCCCCACTCCACCCAACCTCCCCACTCCACCCAACCCCCCACTTCACTCAACTTCCCTACTTCACCCAACCTCCCCACTCCACCCAACCTACGCACTCCACCCAAACTTCGCAATTAACCCAACCTCCACACTTCACCCAACGCACAACTCCATCCAACATCCCCACTTCAAACTTCCGCACACCACCCAACCACTCCACTCCACCCAACTTCCGCACTCCACCCAACTTCCGCATTCCATCCAACATCCGCACTCCACCCAACCTCCGCACTCCACCCAACCTCCCCACTCCACCCATCCTCCCCACTCCACCCAACCTCCCCACTCCACCCAACCTCCCCACTCCACCCAACCTTCCCACTCCACACAACCTCCCCACTCCACCAAACCTCCCCACTAAACCCAACCTCCCCACTAAACCCAACCTCCCCACTCCACCCAACCTCCCCACTTCACTCAACCTCCCCACTCCACAATGCCTCCCCACTTCACCCAACCTCCCCACTTCACCCAACCTCCCCACTTCACCCAACCTCCCCACTTCACCCAACCTCCCCACTTCACCCAACCTCCCCACTTCACCCAACCTCCCCACTTCACCCAACTTCCCCACTTCACCCAATCTCCCCACTTCACCCAACCTCCCCACTTCACCCAACCTCCCCACTTCACCCAACCTACCAATTCCACTATACCTCCGGACTCCAACCAACCACTGCACTCAACTCAACCTCCCCACTTCACCCAACCTCCCCACTCCACCCAACCTCCCCACTTAACCTACCTCCGCACTCCACCCAACCTACGCACTCCAACCAACTTCCGCACTCCACCCAACCTCCGCACTCCACCCAACTTCAGCACTCCACACAACTTCCGCACTCCACCCAACCTCCCCACTCCACCCAACCTCCCCACTACACTCAACCTCCCCACTGTACTCAACCTCCCCACTCCACCCAACCTTCCCACTCCACACAACCTCCCCACACCACCAAACCTCCCCACTCAACCTAACCTCCCCACTCCACCCAACCTCCCCACTTCACCCAACCTCCCCACTTCACCCAACCTCCCAATTCCACTATACCTCCGCACTCCACCCAACCTCTGCACTCAACCCAACCTCCCCACTTCACCCAACCTCCCCACTCCACCCAACCTCCCCACTTCACCCAACCTCCGCACTCCATCCAACCTACGCACTCCAACCAACCTCCCCACTTCACCCAACCTCCCCACTTCACCCAACCTCCCCACTTCACCCAACCTACCAATTCCACTATACATCCGGACTCCAAACAACCTCTGCACTCAACCCAACCTCCCCACTTCACCCAACCTCCCCACTCCACCCAACCTCCCCACTTAACCTACCTCCGCACTCCACCCAACCTACGCACTCCAACCAACTTCCGCACTCCACCCAACCTCCGCACTCCACCCAACTATTGCACTCCACCCAACTTCAGCACTCCACACAACTTCCGCACTCCACCCAACCTCCCCACTCCACCCAACCTCCCCACTACACTCAACCTCCCCACTGTACTCAACCTCCCCACTCCACCCAACCTTCCCACTCCACACAACCTCCCCACTCAACCCAACCTCCCCACTTTACCCAACCTCCCCACTCCACCCAACCTCCCCACTCCACCCAAACTCCCCACTCCACCCAAACTCCCCACTCCACCCAAACTCCCCATCCACCCAACCTCCCCACTCCACCCAACCTCCCCACTCCACCCAACCCCCCACTTCACTCAACTTCCCTACTTCACCCAACCTCCCCACTCCACCCAACCTACGCACTCCACCCAAACTTCGCAATTAACCCAACCTCCACACTTCACCCAACGCACAACTCCATCCAACATCCCCACTTCAAACTTCCGCACACCACCCAACCACTCCACTCCACCCAACTTCCGCACTCCACCCAACTTCCGCATTCCATCCAACATCCGCACTCCACCCAACCTCCGCACTCCACCCAACCTCCCCACTCCACCCATCCTCCCCACTCCACCCAACCTCCCCACTCCACCCAACCTCCCCACTCCACCCAACCTTCCCACTCCACACAACCTCCCCACTCCACCAAACCTCCCCACTAAACCCAACCTCCCCACTAAACCCAACCTCCCCACTCCACCCAACCTCCCCACTTCACTCAACCTCCCCACTCCACAATGCCTCCCCACTTCACCCAACCTCCCCACTTCACCCAACCTCCCCACTTCACCCAACCTCCCCACTTCACCCAACCTCCCCACTTCACCCAACCTCCCCACTTCACCCAACCTCCCCACTTCACCCAACTTCCCCACTTCACCCAATCTCCCCACTTCACCCAACCTCCCCACTTCACCCAACCTCCCCACTTCACCCAACCTACCAATTCCACTATACCTCCGGACTCCAACCAACCACTGCACTCAACTCAACCTCCCCACTTCACCCAACCTCCCCACTCCACCCAACCTCCCCACTTAACCTACCTCCGCACTCCACCCAACCTACGCACTCCAACCAACTTCCGCACTCCACCCAACCTCCGCACTCCACCCAACTTCAGCACTCCACACAACTTCCGCACTCCACCCAACCTCCCCACTCCACCCAACCTCCCCACTACACTCAACCTCCCCACTGTACTCAACCTCCCCACTCCACCCAACCTTCCCACTCCACACAACCTCCCCACACCACCAAACCTCCCCACTCAACCTAACCTCCCCACTCCACCCAACCTCCCCACTTCACCCAACCTCCCCACTTCACCCAACCTCCCAATTCCACTATACCTCCGCACTCCACCCAACCTCTGCACTCAACCCAACCTCCCCACTTCACCCAACCTCCCCACTCCACCCAACCTCCCCACTTCACCCAACCTCCGCACTCCATCCAACCTACGCACTCCAACCAACCTCCCCACTTCACCCAACCTCCCCACTTCACCCAACCTCCCCACTTCACCCAACCTACCAATTCCACTATACATCCGGACTCCAAACAACCTCTGCACTCAACCCAACCTCCCCACTTCACCCAACCTCCCCACTCCACCCAACCTCCCCACTTAACCTACCTCCGCACTCCACCCAACCTACGCACTCCAACCAACTTCCGCACTCCACCCAACCTCCGCACTCCACCCAACTATTGCACTCCACCCAACTTCAGCACTCCACACAACTTCCGCACTCCACCCAACCTCCCCACTCCACCCAACCTCCCCACTACACTCAACCTCCCCACTGTACTCAACCTCCCCACTCCACCCAACCTTCCCACTCCACACAACCTCCCCACTCAACCCAACCTCCCCACTTTACCCAACCTCCCCACTCCACCCAACCTCCCCACTCCACCCAAACTCCCCACTCCACCCAAACTCCCCACTCCACCCAAACTCCCCATCCACCCAACCTCCCCACTCCACCCAACCTCCCCACTCCACCCAACCCCCCACTTCACTCAACTTCCCTACTTCACCCAACCTCCCCACTCCACCCAACCTACGCACTCCACCCAAACTTCGCAATTAACCCAACCTCCACACTTCACCCAACGCACAACTCCATCCAACATCCCCACTTCAAACTTCCGCACACCACCCAACCACTCCACTCCACCCAACTTCCGCACTCCACCCAACTTCCGCATTCCATCCAACATCCGCACTCCACCCAACCTCCGCACTCCACCCAACCTCCCCACTCCACCCATCCTCCCCACTCCACCCAACCTCCCCACTCCACCCAACCTCCCCACTCCACCCAACCTTCCCACTCCACACAACCTCCCCACTCCACCAAACCTCCCCACTAAACCCAACCTCCCCACTAAACCCAACCTCCCCACTCCACCCAACCTCCCCACTTCACTCAACCTCCCCACTCCACAATGCCTCCCCACTTCACCCAACCTCCCCACTTCACCCAACCTCCCCACTTCACCCAACCTCCCCACTTCACCCAACCTCCCCACTTCACCCAACCTCCCCACTTCACCCAACCTCCCCACTTCACCCAACTTCCCCACTTCACCCAATCTCCCCACTTCACCCAACCTCCCCACTTCACCCAACCTCCCCACTTCACCCAACCTACCAATTCCACTATACCTCCGGACTCCAACCAACCACTGCACTCAACTCAACCTCCCCACTTCACCCAACCTCCCCACTCCACCCAACCTCCCCACTTAACCTACCTCCGCACTCCACCCAACCTACGCACTCCAACCAACTCCACCCAACCTCCGCACTCCACCCAACTTCAGCACTCCACACAACTTCCGCACTCCACCCAACCTCCCCACTCCACCCAACCTCCCCACTACACTCAACCTCCCCACTGTACTCAACCTCCCCACTCCACCCAACCTTCCCACTCCACACAACCTCCCCACACCACCAAACCTCCCCACTCAACCTAACCTCCCCACTCCACCCAACCTCCCCACTTCACCCAACCTCCCCACTTCACCCAACCTCCCAATTCCACTATACCTCCGCACTCCACCCAACCTCTGCACTCAACCCAACCTCCCCACTTCACCCAACCTCCCCACTCCACCCAACCTCCCCACTTCACCCAACCTCCGCACTCCATCCAACCTACGCACTCCAACCAACTTCCGCACTCCACCCAACCTCCGCACTCCACCCAACTAATGCACTCCACCCAACTTCAGCACTCCACACAACTTCCGCACTCCACCCAACCTCCCCACTCCACCCAACCTCCCCACTGCACTCAACCTCCCCACTGTACTCAACCTCCCCACTCCACCCAACCTTCCCACTCCACACAACCTCCCCACTCCACCAAACCTCCCCACTCAACCCAACCTCCCCACTCCACCCAACCTCCCCATTTCACCCAACCTCCCCACTTCACCCAACCTCCCAATTCCACTATACCTCCGCACTCCACCCAACCTCCGCACTCAACCCAACCTCCCCACTTTACCCAACCTCCCCACTCCACCCAACCTCCCAATTCCACTATACCTCCGCACTCCACCCTACCTCCGCACTCAACCCAACCTCCCCACTTTACCCAACCTCACCACTCCACCCAACCTCCCCACTTCACTCAACCTCCCCACTCCACAATGCCTCCCCACTTCACCCAACCTCCCCACTTCACCCAACCTCCCCACTTCACCCAACCTCCCCACTTCACCCAACTTCCCCACTTCACCCAACCTCCCCACTTCACCCAACCTCCCCACTTCACCCAACCTCCCCACTTCACCCAACCTACCAATTCCACTATACCGCCGGACTCCAAACAACCTCTGCACTCAACCCAACCTCCCCACTTCACCCAACCTCCCCACTCCACCCAACCTCCCCACTTAACCTACCTCCGCACTCCACCCAACCTACGCACTCCAACCAACTTCCGCACTCCACCCAACCTCCGCACTCCACCCAACTATTGCACTCCACCCAACTTCAGTACTCCACACAACTTCCGCACTCCACCCAACCTTCCCACTCCACACAACCTCCCCACTCAACCCAACCTCCCCACTTTACCCAACCTCCCCACTCCACCCAACCTCCCCACTCCACCCAAACTCCCCACTCCACCCAAACTCCCCACTCCACCCAAACTCCCCATCCACCCAACCTCCCCACTCCACCCAACATCCCCACTCCACCCAACCCCCCACTTCACTCAACTTCCCTACTTCACCCAACCTCCCCACTCCACCCAACCTACTCACTCCACCCAAACTTCGCAATTAACCCAACCTCCACACTTCACCCAACGCACAACTCCATCCAACATCCCCACTTCAAACTTCCGCACACCACCCAACCACTCCACTCCACCCAACTTCCGCACTCCACCCAACTTCCGCATTCCATCCAACATCCGCACTCCACCCAACCTCCGCACTCCACCCAACCTCCCCACTCCACCCATCCTCCCCACTCCACCCAACCTCCCCACTCCACCCAACCTTCCCACTCCACACAACCTCCCCACTCCACCAAACCTCCCCACTAAACCCAACCTCCCCACTCCACCCAACCTCCTCATTTCACCCAGCCTCTCCACTCAACCCAACCTCCCAATTCCACTAAGCCTCCCCACTTCACCCTACCTCCCCTCTTCACCCAACCTCCCCACTTCACCCAACCTCCCCACTTCACCCAAACTCCCCACTTCACCCAACCTCCCCACTTCACCCAACCTCCCAATTCCACTATACCCCCGCACTCCACCCAACCTCCGCACTCAACCCAACCTCCCCACTTTACCCAATCTCCCCACTCCACCCAACCTCCCCACTTCACCCAACCTCCCCACTCCACAATGCCTCCCCACTTCACCCAACCTACCCACTTCACCCAACCTCCCCACTTCACCCAACCTCCCCACTTCACCCAACCTCCCCACTTCTCCCAACTTCCCCACTTCACCCAACCTCCCCACTTCACCCAACCTCCCCACTTCACCCAACCTCCCCACTTCCCCCGACCTACCAATTCCACTATACCTCCGGACTCCAACCAACCTCTGCACTCAACCCAACCTCCCCACTTCACCCAACCTCCCCACTCCACCCAACCTTCCCACTTCACCCAACCTCCGCACTCCATCCAACCTACGCACTCTAACCAACTTCCGCACTCCACCCAACCTCCGCACTCCACCCAACTATTGCACTCCACCCAACTTCAGCACTCCACACAACTTCCGCACTCCACCCTACCTCCCCACTCCACCCAACCTCCCCACTGCACTCAACCTCCCCACTGTACTCAACCTCCCCACTTCACCCAACCTACCAATTCCACTATACCTCCGGACTCCAACCAACCTCTGCACTCAACACAACGTCCCCACTCCACCCAACCTCCCCACTACACTCAACCTCCCCACTGTACTCAACCTCCCCACTCCACCCAACCTTCCCACTCCACACAACCTCCCCACACCACCAAACCTCCCCACTCAACCTAACCTCCCCACTCCACCCAACCTCCCCACTTCACCCAACCTCCCCACTTCACCCAACCTCCCAATTCCACTATACCTCCGCACTCCACCCAACCTCTGCACTCAACCCAACCTCCCCACTTCACCCAACCTCCCCACTCCACCCAACCTCCCCACTTCACCCAACCTCCGCACTCCATCCAACCTACGCACTCCAACCAACTTCCGCACTCCACCCAACCTCCGCACTCCACCCAACTAATGCACTCCACCCAACTTCAGCACTCCACACAACTTCCGCACTCCACCCAACCTCCCCACTCCACCCAACCTCCCCACTGCACTCAACATCCCCACTGTACTCAACCTCCCCACTCCACCCAACCTTCCCACTCCACACAACCTCCCCACTCCACCAAACCTCCCCACTCAACCCAACCTCCCCACTCCACCCAACCTCCCCATTTCACCCAACCTCCCCACTTCACCCAACCTCCCAATTCCACTATACCTCCGCACTCCACCCAACCTCCGCACTCAACCCAACCTCCCCACTTTACCCAACCTCCCCACTCCACCCAACCTCCCAATTCCACTATACCTCCGCACTCCACCCTACCTCCGCACTCAACCCAACCTCCCCACTTTACCCAACCTCACCACTCCACCCAACCTCCCCACTTCACTCAACCTCCCCACTCCACAATGCCTCCCCACTTCACCCAACCTCCCCACTTCACCCAACCTCCCCACTTCACCCAACCTCCCCACTTCACCCAACTTCCCCACTTCACCCAACCTCCCCACTTCACCCAACCTCCC
Source organism: Oasisia sp. SBJ-2009 (assembly GCA_964017155.1). Taxonomy (NCBI): domain Eukaryota; kingdom Metazoa; phylum Annelida; class Polychaeta; order Sabellida; family Siboglinidae; genus Oasisia; species Oasisia sp. SBJ-2009. The sequence goes on from OZ024855.1 coordinate 28,219,006, forward strand.
CACTTCACCCAACCTCCCCACTTCACCCAACCTACCAATTCCACTATACCGCCGGACTCCAAACAACCTCTGCACTCAACCCAACCTCCCCACTTCACCCAACCTCCCCAATCCACCCAACCTCCCCACTTAACCTACCTGCGCACTCCACCCAACCTACGCACTCCAACCAACTTCCGCACTCCACCCAACCTCCGCACTCCACCCAACTATTGCACTCCACCCAACTTCAGCACTCCACACAACTTCCGCACTCCACCCAACCTTCCCACTCCACACAACCTCCCCACTCAACCCAACCTCCCCACTTTACCCAACCTCCCCACTCCACCCAACCTCCCCACTCCACCCAAACTCCCCACTCCACCCAAACTCCCCACTCCACCCAAACTCCCCATCCACCCAACCTCCCCACTCCACCCAACCTCCCCACTCCACCCAACCTCCCCACTCCACCCAACCCCCCACTTCACTCAACTTCCCTACTTCACCCAACCTCCCCACTCCACCCAACCTACGCACTCCACCCAAACTTCGCAATTAACCCAACCTCCACACTTCACCCAACGCACAACTCCATCCAACATCCCCACTTCAAACTTCCGCACACCACCCAACCACTCCACTCCACCCAACTTCCGCACTCCACCCAACTTCCGCATTCCATCCAACATCCGCACTCCACCCAACCTCCGCACTCCACCCAACCTCCCCACTCCACCCATCCTCCCCACTCCACCCAACCTCCCCACTCCACCCAACCTTCCCACTCCACACAACCTCCCCACTCCACCAAACCTCCCCACTAAACCCAACCTCCCCACTCCACCCAACCTCCTCATTTCACCCAGCCTCTCCACTCAACCCAACCTCCCAATTCCACTAAGCCTCCCCACTTCACCCTACCTCCCCTCTTCACCCAACCTCCCCACTTCACCCAACCTCCCCACTTCACCCAAACTCCCCACTTCACCCAACCTCGCCACTTCACCCAACCTCCCAATTCCACTATACCCCCGCACTCCACCCAACCTCCGCACTCAACCCAACCTCCCCACTTTACCCAACCTCCCCACTCCACCCAACCTCCCCACTTCACCCAACTTCCCCACTTCACCCAACCTCCCCACTTCACCCAACCTCCCCACTTCACCCAACCTCCCCACTTCCCCCGACCTACCAATTCCACTATACCTCCGGACTCCAACCAACCTCTGCACTCAACCCAACCTCCCCACTCCACCCAACCTCCCCACTTAACCTACCTCCGCACTCCACCCAACCTACGCACTCCAACCAACTTCCGCACTCCACCCAACCTCCGCACTCCACCCAACTATTGCACTCCACCCAACTTCAGCACTCCACACAACTTCCGCACTCCACCCAACCTTCCCACTCCACACAACCTCCCCACTCAACCCAACCTCCCCACTTTACCCAACCTCCCCACTCCACCCAACCTTCCCACTCCACCCAAACTCCCCACTCCACCCAAACTCCCCACTCCACCCAAACTCCCCATCCACCCAACCTCCCCACTCCACCCAACCTCCCCACTCCACCCAACCCCCCACTTCACTCAACTTCCCTACTTCACCCAACCTCCCCACTCCACCCAACCTACGCACTCCACCCAAACTTCGCAATTAACCCAACCTCCACACTTCACCCAACGCACAACTCCATCCAACATCCCCACTTCAAACTTCCGCACACCACCCAACCTCCCCACTTCACCCAACCTCCCCACTCCACAATGCCTCCCCACTTCACCCAACCTACCCACTTCACCCAACCTCCCCACTTCACCCAACCTCCCCACTTCACCCAACCTCCCCACTTCTCCCAACTTCCCCACTTCACCCAACCTCCCCACTTAACCCAACCTCCCCACTTCACCCAACCTCCCCACTTCCCCCGACCTACCAATTCCACTATACCTCCGGACTCCAACCAACCTCTGCACTCAACCCAACCTCCCCACTTCACCCAACCTCCCCACTCCACCCAACCTTCCCACTTCACCCAACCTCCGCACTCCATCCAACCTACGCACTCTAACCAACTTCCGCACTCCACCCAACCTCCGCACTCCACCCAACTATTGCACTCCACCCAACTTCAGCACTCCACACAACTTCCGCACTCCACCCTACCTCCCCACTCCACCCAACCTCCCCACTGCACTCAACCTCCCCACTGTACTCAACCTCCCCACTTCACCCAACCTACCAATTCCACTATGCCTCCGGACTCCAACCAACCGCTGCACTCAACACAACCTCCCCACTTCACCCAACCTCCCCACTCCACCCAACCTCCCCACTTCATCCAACCTCCGCACTCCATCCAACCTACGCACTCCAACCAACTTCCGCACTCCACCCAACCTCCGCACTCCACCCAACTATTGCACTCCACCCAACTTCAGCACTCCACACTACTTCCGCACTCCACCCAACCTCCGCACTCCACCCAACTATTGCACTCCACCCAACTTCAGCACTCCACACAACTTCCGCACTCCACCCAACCTCCCCACTCCACCCAACCTCCCCACTACACTCAACCTCCACACTGTACTCAACCTCCCCACTCCACCCAACCTTCCCACTCCACACAACCTCCCCACTCCACCAAACCTCCCCACTCAACCTAACCTCCCCACTCCACCCAACCTCCCCACTCCACCAAACCTCCCCACTCAACCTAACCTCCCCACTCCACCCAACCTCCCCACTTCACCCAACCTCCCCACTTCATCCAACCTCCGCACTCCATCCAACCTACGCACTCCAACCAACTTCCGCACTCCACCCAACCTCCGCACTCCACCCAACTATTGCACGCCACCCAACTTCAGCACTCCACACAACTTCCGCACTCCACCCAACCTCCCCACTCCACCCAACCTCCCCACTCCACTCAACCTCCCCACTGTACTCAACCTCCCCACTCCACCCAACCTTCCCACTCCACACTTCACCCAACGCACAACTCCATCCAACATCCCCACTTCAAACTTCCGCACACCACCCAACCACTCCACTCCACCCAACTTCCGCACTCCACCAAACCTCCCCACTCAACCCAACCTCCCCACTCCACCCAACCTCCCCACTTCACCCAACCTCCCCACTTCACCCAACCTCCCAATTCCACTATACCTCCGCACTCCACCCAACCTCCGCACTCAACCCAACCTCCCCACTTTACCCAACCTCCCCACTCCACCCAACCTCCCCACTCCACCCAAACTCCCCACTCCACCCAAACTCCCCACTCCACCCAAACTCCCCATCCACCCAACCTCCCCACTCCACCCAACCTCCCCACTCCACCCAACCCCCCACTTCACTCAACTTCCCTACTTCACCCAACCTCCCCACTCCACCCAACCTACGCACTCCACCCAAACTTCGCAATTAACCCAACCTCCACACTTCACCCAACGCACAACTCCATCCAACATCCCCACTTCAAACTTCCGCACACCACCCAACCACTCCACTCCACCCAACTTCCGCACTCCACCAAACCTCCCCACTCAACCCAACCTCCCCACTCCACCCAACCTCCCCACTTCACCCAACCTCCCCACTTCACCCAACCTCCCAATTCCACTATACCTCCGCACTCCACCCAACCTCCGCACTCAACCCAACCTCCCCACTTTACCCAACCTCCCCACTCCACCCAACCTCCCCACTCCACCCAAACTCCCCACTCCACCCAAACTCCCCACTCCACCCAAACTCCCCATCCACCCAACCTCCCCACTCCACCCAACCTCCCCACTCCACCCAACCCCCCACTTCACTCAACTTCCCTACTTCACCCAACCTCCCCACTCCACCCAACCTACGCACTCCACCCAAACTTCGCAATTAACCCAACCTCCACACTTCACCCAACGCACAACTCCATCCAACATCCCCACTTCAAACTTCCGCACACCACCCAACCACTCCACTCCACCCAACTTCCGCACTCCACCCAACTTCCGCATTCCATCCAACATCCGCACTCCACCCAACCTCCGCACTCCACCCAACCTCCCCACTCCACCCATCCTCCCCACTCCACCCAACCTCCCCACTCCACCCAACCTTCCCACTCCACACAACCTCCCCATTCCACCAAACCTCCCCACTCAACTCAACCTCCCCACTCCACCCAACCTCCTCATTTCACCCAGCCTCCCCACTCAACCCAACCTCCAAATTCCACTAAGCCTCCCCACTTCACCCAACCTCCCCACTTCACCCAACCTCCCCACTTCACCCAACCTCCCCACTTCACCCAACCTCCCCACTTCACCCAACCTCCCCACTTCACCCAACCTCCCAATTCCACTATACCTCCGCACTCCACCTAACCTCCGCACTCAACCCAACCTCCCCACTTTACCCAACCTCCCACTCCACCCAACCTCCCCACTTCACCCAACCTCCCCACTCCACAATGCCTCCCCACTTCACCCAACCTCCCCACTTCACCCAACCTCCCCACTTCACCCAACCTCCCCACTTCACCCAACCTACCAATTCCACTATACCTCCGGACTCCAACCTACCTCTGCACTCAACCCAACCTCCCCACTTCACCCAACCTCCCCACTCCACCCAACCTCCCCACTTCACCCAACCTCCGCATTCCATCCAACCTACGCACTCCAACCAACTTCCGCACTCCACCCAACCTCCGCACTCCACCCAACTGTTGCACTCCACCCAACTTCAGCACTCCACACAACTTCCGCACTCCACCCAACCTCCGCACTCCACCCAACTATTGCACTCCACCCAACTTCAGCACTCCACACAACTTCCGCACTCCACCCAACCTCCCCACTCCACCCAACCTCCCCACTACACTCAACCTCCACACTGTACTCAACCTCCCCACTCCACCCAACCTTCCCACTCCACACAACCTCCCCACTTCACCCAACCTCCCCACTTCACCCAACCTCCCCACTTCACCCAACCTCCCCACTTCACCCAACCTCCCCACTTCACCCAACCTCCCAATTCCACTATACCTCCGCACTCCACCTAACCTCCGCACTCAACCCAACCTCCCCACTTTACCCAACCTCCCCACTCCACCCAACCTCCCCACTTCACCCAACCTCCCCACTCCACAATGCCTCCCCACTTCACCCAACCTCCCCACTTCACCCAACCTCCCCACTTCACCCAACCTCCCCACTTCACCCAACCTCCCCACTCCACAATGCCTCCCCACTTCACCCAACCTCCCCACTTCACCCAACCTCCCCACTTCACCCAACCTCCCCACTTCACCCAACCTCCCCACTTCTCCCAACTTCCCCACTTCACCCAACCTCCCCACTTCACCCAACCTCCCCACTTCACCCAACCTCCCCACTTCACCCAACCTACCAATTCCACTATACCTCCGGACTCCAACCTACCTCTGCACTCAACCCAACCTCCCCACTTCACCCAACCTCCCCACTCCACCCAACCTCCCCACTTCACCCAACCTCCGCACTCCATCCAACCTACGCACTCCAACCAACTTCCGCACTCCACCCAACCTCCGCACTCCACCCAACTGTTGCACTCCACCCAACTTCAGCACTCCACACAACTTCCGCACTCCACCCAACCTCCGCACTCCACCCAACTATTGCACTCCACCCAACTTCAGCACTCCACACAACTTCCGCACTCCACCCAACCTCCCCACTCCACCCAACCTCCCCACTACACTCAACCTCCACACTGTACTCAACCTCCCCACTCCACCCAACCTTCCCACTCCACACAACCTCCCCACTCCACCAAACCTCCCCACTCAACCTAACCTCCCCACTCCACCCAACCTCCCCACTTCACCCAACCTCCCCACTTCACCCAACCTACCAATTCCACTATACCTCCGGACTCCAACCAACCTCTGCACTCAACCCAACCTCCCCACTTCACCCAACCTCCCCACTCCACCCAACCTACGCACTCCAACCAACTTCCGCACTCCACCCAACCTCCGCACTCCACCCAACTATTGCACTCCACCCAACTTCAGCACTCCACACAACTTCCGCACTCCACCCGACCTCCTCACTCCACCCAACCTCCCCACTCCACTCAACTTCCCCACTGTACTCAACCTCCCTACTCCACCCAACTTCCCCACTTCACCCAATCTCCCCACTTCACCCAACCTCCCCACTTCACCCAACCTCCCCACTTCACCCAACCTACCAATTCCACTATACCTCCGGACTCCAACCAACCACTGCACTCAACTCAACCTCCCCACTTCACCCAACCTCCCCACTCCACCCAACCTCCCCACTTAACCTACCTCCGCACTCCACCCAACCTACGCACTCCAACCAACTTCCGCACTCCACCCAACCTCCGCACTCCACCCAACTTCAGCACTCCACACAACTTCCGCACTCCACCCAACCTCCCCACTCCACCCAACCTCCCCACTACACTCAACCTCCCCACTGTACTCAACCTCCCCACTCCACCCAACCTTCCCACTCAACCTAACCTCCCCACTCCACCCAACCTCCCCACTTCACCCAACCTCCCCACTCCACCCAAACTCCCCATCCACCCAACCTCCCCACTCCACCCAACCTCCCCACTCCACCCAACCCCCCACTTCACTCAACTTCCCTACTTCACCCAACCTCCCCACTCCACCCAACCTACGCACTCCACCCAAACTTCGCAATTAACCCAACCTCCACACTTCACCCAACGCACAACTCCATCCAACATCCCCACTTCAAACTTCCGCACACCACCCAACCACTCCACTCCACCCAACTTCCGCACTCCACCCAACTTCCGCATTCCATCCAACATCCGCACTCCACCCAACCTCCGCACTCCACCCAACCTCCCCACTCCACCCATCCTCCCCACTCCACCCAACCTCCGCACTCCACCCAACCTTCCCACTCCACACAACCTCCCCACTCCACCAAACCTCCCCACTAAACCCAACCTCCCCACTCCACCCAACCTCCTCATTTCACCCAGCCTCTCCACTCAACCCAACCTCCCAATTCCACTAAGCCTCCCCACTTCACCCTACCTCCCCTCTTCACCCAACCTCCCCACTTCACCCAACCTCCCCACTTCACCCAAACTCCCAACTTCACCCAACCTCCCCACTTCACCCAACCTCCCAATTCCACTATACCCCCGCACTCCACCCAACCTCCGCACTCAACCCAACCTCCCCACTTTACCCAACCTCCCCACTCCACCCAACCTCCCAACTTCACCCAACCCCCCCACTCCACAATGCCTCCCCACTTCACCCAACCTACCCACTTCACCCAACCTCCCCACTTCACCCAACCTCCCCACTTCACCCAACCTCCCCACTTCTCCCAACTTCCCCACTTCACCCAACCTCCCCACTTCACCCAACCTCCTCACTTCACCCAACCTCCCCACTTCACCCAACCTACCAATTCCACTATACCTCCGGACTCCAACCAACCTCTGCACTCAACCCAACCTCCCCACTTCACCCAACCTCCCCACTCCACCCAACCTCCCCACTTCACCCAACCTCCGCACTCCATCCAACCTACGCACTCTAACCAACTTCCGCACTCCACCCAACCTCCGCACTCCACCCAACTATTGCACTCCACCCAACTTCAGCACTCCACACAACTTCCGCACTCCACCCTACCTCCCCACTCCACCCAACCTCCCCACTGCACTCAACCTCCCCACTGTACTCAACCTCCCCACTTCACCCAACCTACCAATTCCACTCTACCTCCGGACTCCAACCAACCTCTGCACTCAACCCAACCTCCCCACTTCACCCAACCTCCCCACTCCACCCAACCTCCCCACTTCACCCAACCTCCGCACTCCATCCAACCTACGCACTCCAACCAACTTCCGCACTCCACCCAACCTCCGCACTCCACCCAACTATTGCACTCCACCCAACTTCAGCACTCCACACAACTTCCGCACTCCACCCAACCTCCGCACTCCACCCAACTATTGCACTCCACCCAACTTCAGCACTCCACACAACTTCCGCACTCCACCCAACCTCCCCACTCCACCCAACCTCCCCACTACACTCAACCTCCACACTGTACTCAACCTCCCCACTCCACCCAACCTTGCCACTCCACACACCCTCCCCACTCCACCAAACCTCCCCACTCCACCCAACCTCCCCACTTCACCCAACCTCCCCACTTCACCGAACCTACCAATTCCACTATACCTCCGGACTCCAACCAACCTCTGCACTCAACCCAACCTCCCCACTTCACCCAACCTCCCCACTCCACCCAACCTCCCCACTTCACCCAACCTCCCCACTCCACCAAACCTCCCCACTCAACCCAACCTCCCCACTCCACCCAACCTCCCCACTTCACCCATCCCCCCCACTTCACCCAAGCTCCCAATTCCACTATACCTCCGCACTCCACCCAACCTCCGCACTCAACCCAACCTCCCAAATTTACCCAACCTCCCCACTTCACCCAACCTCCCCACTTCTCCCAACTTCCCCACTTCACCCAACCTCCCCACTTCACCCAACCTCCCCACTTCACCCAACCTCCCCACTTCACCCAACCTACCAATTCCACTATACCTCCGGACTCCAACCAACCTCTGCACTCAACCCAACCTCCCCACTTCACCCAACCTCCCCACTCCACGCAACCTCCCCACTTCACCCAACCTCCGCACTCCATCCAACCTACGCACTCTAACCTACTTCCGCACTCCACCCAACCTCCGCAATCCACCCAACTATTGCACTCCACCCAACTTCAGCACTCCACACAACTTCCGCACTCCACCCTACCTCCCCACTCCACCCAACCTTCCCACTGCACTCAACCTCCCCACTGTACTCAACCTCCCCACTTCACCCAACCTACCAATTCCACTATACCTCCGGACTCCAACCAACCTCTGCACTCAACCCAACCTCCCCACTTCACCCAACCTCCCCACTCCACCCAACCTCCCCACTTCACCCAACCTCCGCACTCCATCCAACCTACGCACTCCAACCAACTTCCGCACTCCACCCAACCTCCGCACTCCACCCAACTATTGCACTCCACCCAACTTCAGCACTCCACACAACTTCCGCACTCCACCCAACCTCCGCACTCCACCCAACTATTGCACTCCACCCAACTTCAGCACTCCACACAACTTCCGCACTCCACCCAACCTCCCCACTCCACCCAACCTCCCCACTACACTCAACCTCCACACTGTACTCAACCTCCCCACTCCACCCAACCTTGCCACTCCACACACCCTCCCCACTCCACCAAACCTCCCCACTCAACCTAACCTCCCCACTCCACCCAACCTCCCCACTTCACCCAACCTCCCCACTTCACCGAACCTACCAATTCCACTATACCTCCGGACTCCAACCAACCTCTGCACTCAACCCAACCTCCCCACTTCACCCAACCTCCCCACTCCACCCAACCTCCCCACTTCACCCAACCTCCGCACTCCACCCAACCTCCGCACTCCACCCAACTATTGCTCTCCACCCAACTTCAGCACTCCACACAACTTCCGCACTCCACCCAACCTCCCCACTCCACCCAACCTCCCCACTGTACTCAACCTCCCCACTCCACCCAACCTTCCCACTCCACCCAACCTCCCCACTCCACCCAAACTCCCCACTCCACCCAAACTCCCCACTCCACCCAAACTCCCCATCCACCCAACCTCCCCACTCCACCCAACCTCCCCACTCCACCCAACCCCCCACTTCACTCAACTTCCCTACTTCACCCAACCTCCCCACTCCACCCAACCTACGCACTCCACCCAAACTTCGCAATTAACCCAACCTCCACACTTCACCCAACGCACAACTCCATCCAACATCCCCACTTCAAACTTCCGCACACCACCCAACCACTCCACTCCACCCAACTTCCGCACTCCACCCAACTTCCGCATTCCATCCAACATCCGCACTCCACCCAACCTCCGCACTCCACCCAACCTCCCCACTCCACCCATCCTCCCCACTCCACCCAACCTCCCCACTCCACCCAACCTTCCCACTCCACACAACCTCCCCATTCCACCAAACCTCCCCACTCAACTCAACCTCCCCACTCCACCCAACCTCCTCATTTCACCCAGCCTCCCCACTCAACCCAACCTCCAAATTCCACTAAGCCTCCCCACTTCACCCAACCTCCCCACTTCACCCAACCTCCCCACTTCACCCAACCTCCCCACTTCACCCAACCTCCCCACTTCACCCAACCTCCCCACTTCACCCAACCTCCCAATTCCACTATACCTCCGCACTCCACCTAACCTCCGCACTCAACCCAACCTCCCCACTTTACCCAACCTCCCACTCCACCCAACCTCCCCACTTCACCCAACCTCCCCACTCCACAATGCCTCCCCACTTCACCCAACCTCCCCACTTCACCCAACCTCCCCACTTCACCCAACCTCCCCACTTCACCCAACCTACCAATTCCACTATACCTCCGGACTCCAACCTACCTCTGCACTCAACCCAACCTCCCCACTTCACCCAACCTCCCCACTCCACCCAACCTCCCCACTTCACCCAACCTCCGCATTCCATCCAACCTACGCACTCCAACCAACTTCCGCACTCCACCCAACCTCCGCACTCCACCCAACTGTTGCACTCCACCCAACTTCAGCACTCCACACAACTTCCGCACTCCACCCAACCTCCGCACTCCACCCAACTATTGCACTCCACCCAACTTCAGCACTCCACACAACTTCCGCACTCCACCCAACCTCCCCACTCCACCCAACCTCCCCACTACACTCAACCTCCACACTGTACTCAACCTCCCCACTCCACCCAACCTTCCCACTCCACACAACCTCCCCACTTCACCCAACCTCCCCACTTCACCCAACCTCCCCACTTCACCCAACCTCCCCACTTCACCCAACCTCCCCACTTCACCCAACCTCCCAATTCCACTATACCTCCGCACTCCACCTAACCTCCGCACTCAACCCAACCTCCCCACTTTACCCAACCTCCCCACTCCACCCAACCTCCCCACTTCACCCAACCTCCCCACTCCACAATGCCTCCCCACTTCACCCAACCTCCCCACTTCACCCAACCTCCCCACTTCACCCAACCTCCCCACTTCACCCAACCTCCCCACTCCACAATGCCTCCCCACTTCACCCAACCTCCCCACTTCACCCAACCTCCCCACTTCACCCAACCTCCCCACTTCACCCAACCTCCCCACTTCTCCCAACTTCCCCACTTCACCCAACCTCCCCACTTCACCCAACCTCCCCACTTCACCCAACCTCCCCACTTCACCCAACCTACCAATTCCACTATACCTCCGGACTCCAACCTACCTCTGCACTCAACCCAACCTCCCCACTTCACCCAACCTCCCCACTCCACCCAACCTCCCCACTTCACCCAACCTCCGCACTCCATCCAACCTACGCACTCCAACCAACTTCCGCACTCCACCCAACCTCCGCACTCCACCCAACTGTTGCACTCCACCCAACTTCAGCACTCCACACAACTTCCGCACTCCACCCAACCTCCGCACTCCACCCAACTATTGCACTCCACCCAACTTCAGCACTCCACACAACTTCCGCACTCCACCCAACCTCCCCACTCCACCCAACCTCCCCACTACACTCAACCTCCCCACTGTACTCAACCTCCCCACTCCACCCAACCTTCCCACTCCACACAACCTCCCCACACCACCAAACCTCCCCACTCAACCTAACCTCCCCACTCCACCCAACCTCCCCACTTCACCCAACCTCCCCACTCCACCCAAACTCCCCATCCACCCAACCTCCCCACTCCACCCAACCTCCCCACTCCACCCAACCCCCCACTTCACTCAACTTCCCTACTTCACCCAACCTCCCCACTCCACCCAACCTACGCACTCCACCCAAACTTCGCAATTAACCCAACCTCCACACTTCACCCAACGCACAACTCCATCCAACATCCCCACTTCAAACTTCCGCACACCACCCAACCACTCCACTCCACCCAACTTCCGCACTCCACCCAACTTCCGCATTCCATCCAACATCCGCACTCCACCCAACCTCCGCACTCCACCCAACCTCCCCACTCCACCCATCCTCCCCACTCCACCCAACCTCCGCACTCCACCCAACCTTCCCACTCCACACAACCTCCCTACTCCACCAAACCTCCCCACTAAACCCAACCTCCCCACTCCACCCAACCTCCTCATTTCACCCAGCCTCTCCACTCAACCCAACCTCCCAATTCCACTAAGCCTCCCCACTTCACCCTACCTCCCCTCTTCACCCAACCTCCCCACTTCACCCAACCTCCCCACTTCACCCAAACTCCCAACTTCACCCAACCTCCCCACTTCACCCAACCTCCCAATTCCACTATACCCCCGCACTCCACCCAACCTCCGCACTCAACCCAACCTCCCCACTTTACCCAACCTCCCCACTCCACCCAACCTCCCAACTTCACCCAACCCCCCCACTCCACAATGCCTCCCCACTTCACCCAACCTACCCACTTCACCCAACCTCCCCACTTCACCCAACCTCCCCACTTCACCCAACCTCCCCACTTCTCCCAACTTCCCCACTTCACCCAACCTCCCCACTTCACCCAACCTCCGCACTCCACCCAACTATTGCACTCCACCCAACTTCAGCACTCCACACAACTTCCGCACTCCACCCAACCTCCCCACTCCACCCAACCTCCCCACTACACTCAACCTCCACACTGTACTCAACCTCCCCACTCCACCCAACCTTCCCACTCCACACAACCTCCCCACTTCACCCAACCTCCCCACTTCACCCAACCTCCCCACTTCACCCAACCTCCCCACTTCACCCAACCTCCCCACTTCACCCAACCTCCCAATTCCACTATACCTCCGCACTCCACCTAACCTCCGCACTCAACCCAACCTCCCCACTTTACCCAACCTCCCCACTCCACCCAACCTCCCCACTTCACCCAACCTCCCCACTCCACAATGCCTCCCCACTTCACCCAACCTCCCCACTTCACCCAACCTCCCCACTTCACCCAACCTCCCCACTTCACCCAACCTCCCCACTCCACAATGCCTCCCCACTTCACCCAACCTCCCCACTTCACCCAACCTCCCCACTTCACCCAACCTCCCCACTTCACCCAACCTCCCCACTTCTCCCAACTTCCCCACTTCACCCAACCTCCCCACTTCACCCAACCTCCCCACTTCACCCAACCTCCCCACTTCACCCAACCTACCAATTCCACTATACCTCCGGACTCCAACCTACCTCTGCACTCAACCCAACCTCCCCACTTCACCCAACCTCCCCACTCCACCCAACCTCCCCACTTCACCCAACCTCCGCACTCCATCCAACCTACGCACTCCAACCAACTTCCGCACTCCACCCAACCTCCGCACTCCACCCAACTGTTGCACTCCACCCAACTTCAGCACTCCACACAACTTCCGCACTCCACCCAACCTCCGCACTCCACCCAACTATTGCACTCCACCCAACTTCAGCACTCCACACAACTTCCGCACTCCACCCAACCTCCCCACTCCACCCAACCTCCCCACTACACTCAACCTCCCCACTGTACTCAACCTCCCCACTCCACCCAACCTTCCCACTCCACACAACCTCCCCACACCACCAAACCTCCCCACTCAACCTAACCTCCCCACTCCACCCAACCTCCCCACTTCACCCAACCTCCCCACTCCACCCAAACTCCCCATCCACCCAACCTCCCCACTCCACCCAACCTCCCCACTCCACCCAACCCCCCACTTCACTCAACTTCCCTACTTCACCCAACCTCCCCACTCCACCCAACCTACGCACTCCACCCAAACTTCGCAATTAACCCAACCTCCACACTTCACCCAACGCACAACTCCATCCAACATCCCCACTTCAAACTTCCGCACACCACCCAACCACTCCACTCCACCCAACTTCCGCACTCCACCCAACTTCCGCATTCCATCCAACATCCGCACTCCACCCAACCTCCGCACTCCACCCAACCTCCCCACTCCACCCATCCTCCCCACTCCACCCAACCTCCGCACTCCACCCAACCTTCCCACTCCACACAACCTCCCTACTCCACCAAACCTCCCCACTAAACCCAACCTCCCCACTCCACCCAACCTCCTCATTTCACCCAGCCTCTCCACTCAACCCAACCTCCCAATTCCACTAAGCCTCCCCACTTCACCCTACCTCCCCTCTTCACCCAACCTCCCCACTTCACCCAACCTCCCCACTTCACCCAAACTCCCAACTTCACCCAACCTCCCCACTTCACCCAACCTCCCAATTCCACTATACCCCCGCACTCCACCCAACCTCCGCACTCAACCCAACCTCCCCACTTTACCCAACCTCCCCACTCCACCCAACCTCCCAACTTCACCCAACCCCCCCACTCCACAATGCCTCCCCACTTCACCCAACCTACCCACTTCACCCAACCTCCCCACTTCACCCAACCTCCCCACTTCACCCAACCTCCCCACTTCTCCCAACTTCCCCACTTCACCCAACCTCCCCACTTCACCCAACCTCCTCACTTCACCCAACCTCCCCACTTCACCCAACCTACCAATTCCACTATACCTCCGGACTCCAACCAACCTCTGCACTCAACCCAACCTCCCCACTTCACCCAACCTCCCCACTCCACCCAACCTCCCCACTTCACCCAACCTCCGCACTCCATCCAACCTACGCACTCTAACCAACTTCCGCACTCCACCCAACCTCCGCACTCCACCCAACTATTGCACTCCACCCAACTTCAGCACTCCACACAACTTCCGCACTCCACCCTACCTCCCCACTCCACCCAACCTCCCCACTGCACTCAACCTCCCCACTGTACTCAACCTCCCCACTTCACCCAACCTACCAATTCCACTCTACCTCCGGACTCCAACCAACCTCTGCACTCAACCCAACCTCCCCACTTCACCCAACCTCCCCACTCCACCCAACCTCCCCACTTCACCCAACCTCCGCACTCCATCCAACCTACGCACTCCAACCAACTTCCGCACTCCACCCAACCTCCGCACTCCACCCAACTATTGCACTCCACCCAACTTCAGCACTCCACACAACTTCCGCACTCCACCCAACCTCCGCACTCCACCCAACTATTGCACTCCACCCAACTTCAGCACTCCACACAACTTCCGCACTCCACCCAACCTCCCCACTCCACCCAACCTCCCCACTACACTCAACCTCCACACTGTACTCAACCTCCCCACTCCACCCAACCTTGCCACTCCACACACCCTCCCCACTCCATCAAACCTCCCCACTCCACCCAACCTCCCCACTTCACCCAACCTCCCCACTTCACCGAACCTACCAATTCCACTATACCTCCGGACTCCAACCAACCTCTGCACTCAACCCAACCTCCCCACTTCACCCAACCTCCCCACTCCACCCAACCTCCCCACTTCACCCAACCTCCCCACTCCACCAAACCTCCCCACTCAACCCAACCTCCCCACTCCACCCAACCTCCCCACTTCACCCATCCTCCCCACTTCACCCAAGCTCCCAATTCCACTATACCTCCGCACTCCACCCAACCTCCGCACTCAACCCAACCTCCCAAATTTACCCAACCTCCCCACTTCACCCAACCTCCCCACTTCTCCCAACTTCCCCACTTCACCCAACCTCCCCACTTCACCCAACCTCCCCACTTCACCCAACCTCCCCACTTCACCCAACCTACCAATTCCACTATACCTCCGGACTCCAACCAACCTCTGCACTCAACCCAACCTCCCCACTTCACCCAACCTCCCCACTCCACGCAACCTCCCCACTTCACCCAACGTCCGCACTCCATCCAACCTACGCACTCTAACCTACTTCCGCACTCCACCCAACCTCCGCAATCCACCCAACTATTGCACTCCACCCAACTTCAGCACTCCACACAACTTCCGCACTCCACCCTACCTCCCCACTCCACCCAACCTCCCCACTGCACTCAACCTCCCCACTGTACTCAACCTCCCCACTTCACCCAACCTACCAATTCCACTATACCTCCGGACTCCAACCAACCTCTGCACTCAACCCAACCTCCCCACTTCACCCAACCTCCCCACTCCACCCAACCTCCCCACTTCACCCAACCTCCGCACTCCATCCAACCTACGCACTCCAACCAACTTCCGCACTCCACCCAACCTCCGCACTCCACCCAACTATTGCACTCCACCCAACTTCAGCACTCCACACAACTTCCGCACTCCACCCAACCTCCGCACTCCACCCAACTATTGCACTCCACCCAACTTCAGCACTCCACACAACTTCCGCACTCCACCCAACCTCCCCACTCCACCCAACCTCCCCACTACACTCAACCTCCACACTGTACTCAACCTCCCCACTCCACCCAACCTTGCCACTCCACACACCCTCCCCACTCCACCAAACCTCCCCACTCAACCTAACCTCCCCACTCCACCCAACCTCCCCACTTCACCCAACCTCCCCACTTCACCGAACCTACCAATTCCACTATACCTCCGGACTCCAACCAACCTCTGCACTCAACCCAACCTCCCCACTTCACCCAACCTCCCCACTCCACCCAACCTCCCCACTTCACCCAACCTCCGCACTCCACCCAACCTCCGCACTCCACCCAACTATTGCTCTCCACCCAACTTCAGCACTCCACACAACTTCCGCACTCCACCCAACCTCCCCACTCCACCCAACCTCCCCACTGCACTCAACCTCCCCAC
This sequence comes from Oasisia sp. SBJ-2009, assembly GCA_964017155.1. Classification (NCBI taxonomy): domain Eukaryota; kingdom Metazoa; phylum Annelida; class Polychaeta; order Sabellida; family Siboglinidae; genus Oasisia; species Oasisia sp. SBJ-2009. The sequence continues at coordinate 28,235,897 of OZ024855.1, forward strand.
TGTACTCAACCTCCCCACTCCACCCAACCTTCCCACTCCACACAACCTCCCCACTCCACCAAACCTCCCCACTCAACCCAACCTCCCCACTCCACCCAACCTCCCCACTTCACCCATCCTCCCCACTTCACCCAAGCTCCCAATTCCACTATACCTCCGCACTCCACCCAACCTCCGCACTCAACCCAACCTCCCAAATTTACCCAACCTCCCCACTCCACCCAACCTCCCCACTTCACTCAACCTCCCCACTCCACCATGCCTCCCCACTTCACCCAACCTCCCCACTTCACCCAACCTCCCCACTTCACCCAACCTCCCCACTTCACCCAACCTCCCCACTTCACCCAACCTCCCCACTTCACCGAACCTCCCCACTTCACCCAACCTCCCCACTTCACCCAACCTACCAATTCCACTATACCTCCGGACTCCAACCAACCTCCCCACTTCACCCAACCTCCGCACTCCACCCAACTATTGCACTCCACCCAACTTCAGCACTCCACACAACTTCCGCACTCCACCCAACCTCCCCACTCCACCCAACCTCCCCACTACACTCAACCTCCACACTGTACTCAACCTCCCCACTCCACCCAACCTTGCCACTCCACACACCCTCCCCACTCCACCAAACCTCCCCACTCAACCTAACCTCCCCACTCCACCCAACCTCCCCACTTCACCCAACCTCCCCACTTCACCCAACCTACCAATTCCACTATACCTCCGGACTCCAACCAACCTCTGCACTCAACCCAACCTCCCCACTTCACCCAACCTCCCCACTCCACCCAACCTCCCCACTTCACCCAACGTCCGCACTCCATCCAACCTACGCACTCCAACCAACTTCCGCACTCCACCCAACCTCCGCACTCCACCCAACTATTGCACTCCACCCAACTTCAGCACTCCACACAACTTCCGCACTCCACCCAACCTCCCCACTCCACCCAACCTCCCCACTGCACTCAACCTCCCCACTGTACTCAACCTCCCCACTCCACCCAACCTTCCCACTCCACACAACCTCCCCACTCCACCAAACCTCCCCACTCAACCCAACCTCCCCACTCCACCCAACCTCCCCACTTCACCCATCCTCCCCACTTCACCCAAGCTCCCAATTCCACTATACCTCCGCACTCCACCCAACCTCCGCACTCAACCCAACCTCCCAAATTTACCCAACCTCCCCCTCCACCCAACCTCCACACTTCACTCAACCTCCCCACTCCACCATGCCTCCCCACTTCACCCAACCTCCCCACTTCACCCAACCTCCCCACTTCACCCAACCTCCCCACTTCACCCAACCTCCCCACTTCACCGAACCTCCCCACTTCACCCAACCTACCAATTCCACTATACCTCCGGACTCCAACCAACCTCCCCACTTCACCCAACCTCCGCACTCCACCCAACCTACGCACTCCACACAACTTCCGCACTTAACCCAACCTCCCCACTCCACCCAACCTCCCCACTGCACTCAACCTCCCCACTGTACTCAACTTCCCCACTCCACCCAACCTTCCCACTCCACCCAACCTCCCCACTCCACCCAAACTCCCCACTCCACCCAAACTCCCCACTCCACCCAAACTCCCCATCCACCCAACCTCCCCACTCCACCCAACCTCCCCACTCCACCCAACCCCCCACTTCACTCAACTTCCCTACTTCACCCAACCTCCCCACTCCACCCAACCTACGCACTCCACCCAAACTTCGCAATTAACCCAACCTCCACACTTCACCCAACGCACAACTCCATCCAACATCCCCACTTCAAACTTCCGCACACCACCCAACCACTCCACTCCACCCAACTTCCGCACTCCACCCAACTTCCGCATTCCATCCAACATCCGCACTCCACCCAACCTCCGCACTCCACCCAACCTCCCCACTCCACCCATCCTCCCCACTCCACCCAACCTCCCCACTCCACCCAACCTTCCCACTCCACACAACCTCCCCACTCCACCAAACCTCCCCACTAAACCCAACCTCCCCACTCCACCCAACCTCCTCATTTCACCCAGCCTCTCCACTCAACCCAACCTCCCAATTCCACTAAGCCTCCCCACTTCACCCTACCTCCCCTCTTCACCCAACCTCCCCACTTCACCCAACCTCCCCACTTCACCCAAACTCCCCACTTCACCCAACCTCCCCACTTCACCCAACCTCCCAATTCCACTATACCCCCGCACTCCACCCAACCTCCGCACTGAACCCAACCTCCCCACTTTACCCAACCTCCCCACTCCACCCAACCTCCCCACTTCACCCAACCTCCCCACTCCACAATGCCTCCCCACTTCACCCAACCTACCCACTTCACCCAACCTCCCCACTTCACCCAACCTCCCCACTTCACCCAACCTCCCCACTTCTCCCAACTTCCCCACTTCACCCAACCTCCCCACTTCACCCAACCTCCCCACTTCACCCAACCTCCCCACTTCCCCCGACCTACCAATTCCACTATACCTCCGGACTCCAACCAACCTCTGCACTCAACCCAACCTCCCCACTTCACCCAACCTCCCCACTCCACCCAACCTTCCCACTTCACCCAACCTCCGCACTCCATCCAACCTACGCACTCTAACCAACTTCCGCACTCCACCCAACCTCCGCACTCCACCCAACTATTGCACTCCACCAAACTTCAGCACTCCACACAACTTCCGCACTCCACCCTACCTCCCCACTCCACCCAACCTCCCCACTGCACTCAACCTCCCCACTGTACTCAACCTCCCCACTTCACCCAACCTACCAATTCCACTATACCTCCGGACTCCAACCAACCTCTGCACTCAACACAACCTCCCCACTTCACCCAACCTCCCCAATCCACCCAACCTCCCCACTTCACCCAACCTCCGCACTCCATCCAACCTACGCACTCCAACCAACTTCCGCACTCCACCCAACCTCCGCACTCCACCCAACTATTGCACTCCACCCAACTTCAGCACTCCACACAACTTCCGCACTCCACCCAACCTCCGCACTCCACCCAACTATTGCACTCCACCCAACTTCAGCACTCCACACAACTTCCGCACTCCACCCAACCTCCCAACTCCACCCAACCTCCCCACTACACTCAACCTCCACACTGTACTCAACCTCCCCACTCCACCCAATCTTCCCACTCCACACAACCTCCCCACTCCACCAAACCTCCCCACTCAACCTAACCTCCCCACTCCACCCAACCTCCCCACTTCACCCAACCTCCCCACTTCACCCAACCTACCAATTCCACTATACCTCCGGACTCCAACCAACCTCTGCACTCAACCCAACCTCCCCACTTCACCCAACCTCCCCACTCCACCCAACCTCCCCACTTCACCCAACCTCCGCACTCCATCGAACCTACGCACTCCAACCAACTTCCGCACTCCACCCAACCTCCGCACTCCACCCAACTATTGCACTCCACCCAACTTCAGCACTCCACACAACTTCCGCACTCCACCCAACCTCCCCACTCCACCCAACCTTCCCACTCCACACAACCTCCCCACTCCACCAAACCTCCCCACTCAACCCAACCTCCCCACTCCACCCAACCTCCCCACTTCACCCAACCTCCCCACTTCACCCAACCTCCCAATTCCACTATACCTCCGCACTCCACCCAACCTCCGCACTCAACCCAACCTCCCCACTTTACCCAACCTCCCCACTCCACCCAACCTCCCCACTCCACCCAAACTCCCCACTCCACCCAAATTCCCCACTCCACCCAAACTCCCCATCCACCCAACCTCCCCACTCCACCCAACCTCCCCACTCCACCCAACCCCCCACTTCACTCAACTTCCCTACTTCACCCAACCTCCCCACTCCACCCAACCTACGCACTCCACCCAAACTTCGCAATTAACCCAACCTCCACACTTCACCCAACGCACAACTCCATCCAACATCCCCACTTCAAACTTCCGCACACCACCCAACCACTCCACTCCACCCAACTTCCGCACTCCACCCAACTTCCGCATTCCATCCAACATCCGCACTCCACGCAACCTCCGCACTCCACCCAACCTCCCCACTCCACCCATCCTCCCCACTCCACCCAACCTCCCCACTCCACCCAACCTTCCCACTCCACACAACCTCCCCACTCCACCAAACCTCCCCACTCAACCCAACCTCCCCACTCCACCCAACCTCCTCATTTCACCCAGCCTCCCCACTCAACCCAACCTCCCAATTCCACTAAGCCTCCCCACTTCACCCAACCTCCCCACTTCATCCAACCTCCCCACTTCACCCAACCTCCCCACTTCACCCAACCTCCCCACTTCACCCAACCTCCCCACTTCACCCAACCTCCCAATTCCACTATACCTCCGCACTCCACCTAACCCCCGCACTCAACCCAACCTCCCCACTTTACCCAACCTCCCCACTCCACCCAACCTCCCCACTTCACCCAACCTCCCCACTCCACAATGCCTCCCCACTTCACCCAACCTCCCCACTTCACCCAACCTCCCCACTTCATCCAACCTCCCCACTTCACCCAACCTCCCCACTTCTCCCAACTTCCCCACTTCACCCAACCTCCCCACTTCACCCAACCTCCCCACTTCACCCAACCTCCCCACTTCACCCAATCTACCAATTCCACTATACCTCCGGACTCCAACCAACCTCTGCACTCAACCCAACCTCCCCACTTCACCCAACCTCCCCACTCCACCCAACCTCCCCACTTCACCCAACCTCCGCACTCCATCCAACCTACGCACTCCAACCAACTTCCGCACTCCACCCAACCTCCGCACTCCACCCAACTGTTGCACTCCACCCAACTTCAGCACTCCACACAACTTCCGCACTCCACCCAACCTCCGCACTCCACCCAACTATTGCATTCCACCCAACTTCAGCACTCCACACAACTTCCGCACTCCACCCAACCTCCCCACTCCACCCAACCTCCCCACTACACTCAACCTCCACACTGTACTCAACCTCCCCACTCCACCCAACCTTCCCACTCCACACAACCTCCCCACTCCACCAAACCTCCCCACTCAACCTAACCTCCCCACTCCACCCAACCTCCCCACTTCACCCAACCTCCCCACTTCACCCAACCTACCAATTCCACTATACCTCCGGACTCCAACCAACCTCTGCACTCAACCCAACCTCCCCACTTCACCCAACCTCCCCACTCCACCCAACCTACGCACTCCAACCAACTTCCGCACTCCACCCAACCTCCGCACTCCACCCAACTATTGCACTCCACCCAACTTCAGCACTCCACACAACTTCCGCACTCCACCCAACCTCCTCACTCCACTCAACCTCCCCACTGTACTCAACCTCCCCACTCCACCCAACCTTCCCACTCCACACAACCTCACCACTCCACCAAACCTCCCCACTCAACCCAACCTCCCCACTCCACCCAACCTCCCCACTTCACCCAACCTCCCCACTTCACCCAACCTCCCAATTCCACTATACCTCCGCACTCCACCCAACCTCCGCACTCAACCCAACCTCCCCACTTTACCCAACCTCCCCACTCCACCCAACCTCCCCACTTCACTCAACCTCCCCACTCCACAATGCCTCCCCACTTCACCCAACCTCCCCACTTCACCCAACCTCCCCACTTCACCCAACCTCCCCACTTCACCCAACCTCCCCACTTCACCCAACCTCCCCACTTCACCCAACCTCCCCACTTCACCCAACTTCCCCACTTCACCCAATCTCCCCACTTCACCCAACCTCCCCACTTCACCCAACCTCCCCACTTCACCCAACCTACCAATTCCACTATACCTCCGGACTCCAACCAACCACTGCACTCAACTCAACCTCCCCACTTCACCCAACCTCCCCACTCCACCCAACCTCCCCACTTAACCTACCTCCGCACTCCACCCAACCTACGCACTCCAACCAACTTCCGCACTCCACCCAACCTCCGCACTCCACCCAACTTCAGCACTCCACACAACTTCCGCACTCCACCCAACCTCCCCACTCCACCCAACCTCCCCACTACACTCAACCTCCCCACTGTACTCAACCTCCCCACTCCACCCAACCTTCCCACTCCACACAACCTCCCCACACCACCAAACCTCCCCACTCAACCTAACCTCCCCACTCCACCCAACCTCCCCACTTCACCCAACCTCCCCACTTCACCCAACCTCCCAATTCCACTATACCTCCGCACTCCACCCAACCTCTGCACTCAACCCAACCTCCCCACTTCACCCAACCTCCCCACTCCACCCAACCTCCCCACTTCACCCAACCTCCGCACTCCATCCAACCTACGCACTCCAACCAACTTCCGCACTCCACCCAACCTCCGCACTCCACCCAACTAATGCACTCCACCCAACTTCAGCATTCCACACAACTTCCGCACTCCACCCAACCTCCCCACTGCACTCAACCTCCCCACTGTACTCAACCTCCCCACTCCACCCAACCTTCCCACTCCACACAACCTCCCCACTCCACCAAACCTCCCCACTCAACCCAACCTCCCCACTCCACCCAACCTCCCCACTTCACCCAACCTCCCCACTTCACCCAACCTCCCAATTCCACTATACCTCCGCACTCCACCCAACCTCCGCACTCAACCCAACCTCCCCACTTTACCCAACCTCCCCACTCCACCCAACCTCCCAATTCCACTATACCTCCGCACTCCACCCTACCTCCGCACTCAACCCAACCTCCCCACTTTACCCAACCTCACCACTCCACCCAACCTCCCCACTTCACTCAACCTCCCCACTCCACAATGCCTCCCCACTTCACCCAACCTCCCCACTTCACCCAATCTCCCCACTTCACCCAACCTCCCCACTTCACCCAACTTCCCCACTTCACCCAACCTCCCCACTTCACCCAACCTCCCCACTTCACCCAACCTCCCCACTTCACCCAACCTACCAATTCCACTATACCTCCGGACTCCAAACAACCTCTGCACTCAACCCAACCTCCCCACTTCACCCAACCTCCCCACTCCACCCAACCTCCCCACTTAACCTACCTCCGCACTCCACCCAACCTACGCACTCCAACCAACTTCCGCACTCCACCCAACCTCCGCACTCCACCCAACTATTGCACTCCACCCAACTTCAGCACTCCACACAACTTCCGCACTCCACCCAACCTCCCCACTCCACCCAACCTCCCCACTACATTCAACCTCCCCACTGTACTCAACCTCCCCACTCCACCCAACCTTCCCACTCCACACAACCTCCCCACTCAACCCAACCTCCCCACTTTACCCAACCTCCCCACTCCACCCAACCTCCCCACTCCACCCAAACTCCCCACTCCACCCAAACTCCCCACTCCACCCAAACTCCCCATCCACCCAACCTCCCCACTCCACCCAACCTCCCCACTCCACCCAACCCCCCACTTCACTCAACTTCCCTACTTCACCCAACCTCCCCACTCCACCCAACCTACGCACTCCACCCAAACTTCGCAATTAACCCAACATCCCCACTTCAAACTTCCGCACACCACCCAACCACTCCACTCCACCCAACTTCCGCACTCCACCCAACTTCCGCATTCCATCCAACATCCGCACTCCACCCAACCTCCGCACTCCACCCAACCTCCCCACTCCACCCATCCTCCCCACTCCACCCAACCTCCGCACTCCACCCAACCTTCCCACTCCACACAACCTCCCCACTCCACCAAACCTCCCCACTAAACCCAACCTCCCCACTTCACCCAACCTCCGCACTCCATCCAACCTACGCACTCTAACCAACTTCCGCACTCCACCCAACCTCCGCACTCCACCCAACTATTGCACTCCACCCAACTTCAGCACTCCACACAACTTCCGCACTCCACCCTACCACCCCACTCCACCCAACCTCCCCACTGCACTCAACCTCCCCACTGTACTCAACCTCCCCACTTCACCCAACCTACCAATTCCACTATACCTCCGGACTCCAACCAACCTCTGCACTCAACCCAACCTCCCCACTTCACCCAACCTCCCCACTCCACCCAACCTCCCCACTTCACCCAACCTCCGCACTCCATCCAACCTACGCACTCCAACCAACTTCCGCACTCCACCCAACCTCCGCACTCCACCCAACTATTGCACTCCACCCAACTTCAGCACTCCACACAACTTCCGCACTCCACCCAACCTCCGCACTCCACCCAACTATTGCACTCCACCCAACTTCAGCACTCCACACAACTTCCGCACTCCACCCAACCTCCCCACTCCACCCAACCTCCCCACTACACTCAACCTCCACACTGTACTCAACCTCCCCACTCCACCCAACCTTGCCACTCCACACACCCTCCCCACTCCACCAAACCTCCCCACTCCACCCAACCTCCCCACTTCACCCAACCTCCCCACTTCACCGAACCTACCAATTCCACTATACCTCCGGACTCCAACCAACCTCTGCACTCAACCCAACCTCCCCACTTCACCCAACCTCCCCACTCCACCCAACCTCCCCACTTCACCCAACCTCCCCACTCCACCAAACCTCCCCACTCAACCCAACCTCCCCACTCCACCCAACCTCCCCACTTCACCCATCCTCCCCACTTCACCCAAGCTCCCAATTCCACTATACCTCCGCACTCCACCCAACCTCCGCACTCAACCCAACCTCCCAAATTTACCCAAACTCCCCACTTCACCCAACCTCCCCACTTCTCCCAACTTCCCCACTTCACCCAACCTCCCCACTTCACCCAACCTCCCCACTTCACCCAACCTCCCCACTTCACCCAACCTACCAATTCCACTATACCTCCGGACTCCAACCAACCTCTGCACTCAACCCAACCTCCCCACTTCACCCAACCTCCCCACTCCACGCAACCTCCCCACTTCACCCAACCTCCGCACTCCATCCAACCTACGCACTCTAACCTACTTCCGCACTCCACCCAACCTCCGCAATCCACCCAACTATTGCACTCCACCCAACTTCAGCACTCCACACAACTTCCGCACTCCACCCTACCTCCCCACTCCACCCAACCTCCCCACTGCACTCAACCTCCCCACTGTACTCAACCTCCCCACTTCACCCAACCTACCAATTCCACTATACCTCCGGACTCCAACCAACCTCTGCACTCAACCCAACCTCCCCACTTCACCCAACCTCCCCACTCCACCCAACCTCCCCACTTCACCCAACCTCCGCACTCCATCCAACCTACGCACTCCAACCAACTTCCGCACTCCACCCAACCTCCGCACTCCACCCAACTATTGCACTCCACCCAACTTCAGCACTCCACACAACTTCCGCACTCCACCCAACCTCCGCACTCCACCCAACTATTGCACTCCACCCAACTTCAGCACTCCACACAACTTCCGCACTCCACCCAACCTCCCCACTCCACCCAACCTCCCCACTACACTCAACCTCCACACTGTACTCAACCTCCCCACTCCACCCAACCTTGCCACTCCACACACCCTCCCCACTCCACCAAACCTCCCCACTCAACCTAACCTCCCCACTCCACCCAACCTCCCCACTTCACCCAACCTCCCCACTTCACCGAACCTACCAATTCCACTATACCTCCGGACTCCAACCAACCTCTGCACTCAACCCAACCTCCCCACTTCACCCAACCTCCCCACTCCACCCAACCTCCCCACTTCACCCAACCTCCGCACTCCACCCAACCTCCGCACTCCACCCAACTATTGCACTCCACCCAACTTCAGCACTCCACACAACTTCCGCACTCCACCCAACCTCCCCACTCCACCCAACCTCCCCACTGCACTCAACCTCCCCACTGTACTCAACCTCCCCACTCCACCCAACCTTCCCACTCCACACAACCTCCCCACTCCACCAAACCTCCCCACTCAACCCAACCTCCCCACTCCACCCAACCTCCCCACTTCACCCATCCTCCCCACTTCACCCAAGCTCCCAATTCCACTATACCTCCGCACTCCACCCAACCTCCGCACTCAACCCAACCTCCCAAATTTACCCAACCTCCCCACTCCACCCAACCTCCCCACTTCACTCAACCTCCCCACTCCACCATGCCTCCCCACTTCACCCAACCTCCCCACTTCACCCAACCTCCCCACTTCACCCAACCTCCCCACTTCACCCAACCTCCCCACTTCACCCAACCTCCCCACTTCACCGAACCTCCCCACTTCACCCAACCTCCCCACTTCACCCAACCTACCAATTCCACTATACCTCCGGACTCCAACCAACCTCCCCACTTCACCCAACCTCCGCACTCCACCCAACTATTGCACTCCACCCAACTTCAGCACTCCACACAACTTCCGCACTCCACCCAACCTCCCCACTCCACCCAACCTCCCCACTACACTCAACCTCCACACTGTACTCAACCTCCCCACTCCACCCAACCTTGCCACTCCACACACCCTCCCCACTCCACCAAACCTCCCCACTCAACCTAACCTCCCCACTCCACCCAACCTCCCCACTTCACCCAACCTCCCCACTTCACCCAACCTACCAATTCCACTATACCTCCGGACTCCAACCAACCTCTGCACTCAACCCAACCTCCCCACTTCACCCAACCTCCCCACTCCACCCAACCTCCCCACTTCACCCAACGTCCGCACTCCATCCAACCTACGCACTCCAACCAACTTCCGCACTCCACCCAACCTCCGCACTCCACCCAACTATTGCACTCCACCCAACTTCAGCACTCCACACAACTTCCGCACTCCACCCAACCTCCCCACTCCACCCAACCTCCCCACTGCACTCAACCTCCCCACTGTACTCAACCTCCCCACTCCACCCAACCTTCCCACTCCACACAACCTCCCCACTCCACCAAACCTCCCCACTCAACCCAACCTCCCCACTCCACCCAACCTCCCCACTTCACCCATCCTCCCCACTTCACCCAAGCTCCCAATTCCACTATACCTCCGCACTCCACCCAACCTCCGCACTCAACCCAACCTCCCAAATTTACCCAACCTCCCCACTCCACCCAACCTCCACACTTCACTCAACCTCCCCACTCCACCATGCCTCCCCACTTCACCCAACCTCCCCACTTCACCCAACCTCCCCACTTCACCCAACCTCCCCACTTCACCCAACCTCCCCACTTCACCGAACCTCCCCACTTCACCCAACCTCCCCACTTCACCCAACCTACCAATTCCACTATACCTCCGGACTCCAACCAACCTCCCCACTTCACCCAACCTCCGCACTCCACCCAACCTACGCACTCCAACCAACTTCCGCACTCCACCCAACCTCCGCACTCCACCCAACTATTGCACTCCACCCAACTTCAGCACTCCACACAACTTCCGCACTTAACCCAACCTCCCCACTCCACCCAACCTCCCCACTGCACTCAACCTCCCCACTGTACTCAACTTCCCCACTCCACCCAACCTTCCCACTCCACCCAACCTCCCCACTCCACCCAAACTCCCCACTCCACCCAAACTCCCCACTCCACCCAAACTCCCCATCCACCCAACCTCCCCACTCCACCCAACCTCCCCACTCCACCCAACCCCCCACTTCACTCAACTTCCCTACTTCACCCAACCTCCCCACTCCACCCAACCTACGCACTCCACCCAAACTTCGCATTTAACCCAACCTCCACACTTCACCCAACGCACAACTCCATCCAACATCCCCACTTCAAACTTCCGCACACCACCCAACCACTCCACTCCACCCAACTTCCGCACTCCACCCAACTTCCGCATTCCATCCAACATCCGCACTCCACCCAACCTCCGCACTCTACCCAACCTCCCCACTCCACCCATCCTCCCCACTCCACCCAACCTCCCCACTCCACCCAACCTTCCCACTCCACACAACCTCCCCACTCCACCAAACCTCCCCACTAAACCCAACCTCCCCACTCCACCCAACCTCCTCATTTCACCCAGCCTCTCCACTCAACCCAACCTCCCAATTCCACTAAGCCTCCCCACTTCACCCTACCTCCCCTCTTCACCCAACCTCCCCACTTCACCCAACCTCCCCACTTCACCCAAACTCCCCACTTCACCCAACCTCCCCACTTCACCCAACCTCCCCACTCCACAATGCCTCCCCACTTCACCCAACCTACCCACTTCACCCAACCTCCCCACTTCACCCAACCTCCCCACTTCACCCAACCTCCCCACTTCTCCCAACTTCCCCACTTCACCCAACCTCCCCACTTCACCCAACCTCCCCACTTCACCCAACCTCCCCACTTCCCCCGACCTACCAATTCCACTATACCTCCGGACTCCAACCAACCTCTGCACTCAACCCAACCTCCCCATTTCACCCAACCTCCCCACTCCACCCAACCTTCCCACTTCACCCAACCTCCGCACTCCATCCAACCTACGCACTCTAACCAACTTCCGCACTCCACCCAACCTCCGCACTCCACCCAACTATTGCACTCCACCAAACTTCAGCACTCCACACAACTTCCGCACTCCACCCTACCTCCCCACTCCACCCAACCTCCCCACTGCACTCAACCTCCCCACTGTACTCAACCTCCCCACTTCACCCAACCTACCAATTCCACTATACCTCCGGACTCCAACCAACCTCTGCACTCAACACAACCTCCCCACTTCACCCAACCTCCCCAATCCACCCAACCTCCCCACTTCACCCAACCTCCGCACTGCATCCAACCTACGCACTCCAACCAACTTCCGCACTCCACCCAACCTCCGCACTCCACCCAACTATTGCACTCCACCCAACTTCAGCACTCCACACAACTTCCGCACTCCACCCAACCTCCGCACTCCACCCAACTATTGCACTCCACCCAACTTCAGCACTCCACACAACTTCCGCACTCCACCCAACCTCCCCACTCCACCCAACCTCCCCACTACACTCAACCTCCACACTGTACTCAACCTCCCCACTCCACCCAATCTTCCCACTCCACACAACCTCCCCACTCCACCAAACCTCCCCACTCAACCTAACCTCCCCACTCCACCCAACCTCCCCACTTCACCCAACCTCCCCACTTCACCCAACCTACCAATTCCACTATACCTCCGGACTCCAACCAACCTCTGCACTCAACCCAACCTCCCCACTTCACCCAACCTCCCCACTCCACCCAACCTCCCCACTTCACCCAACCTCCGCACTCCATCGAACCTACGCACTCCAACCAACTTCCGCACTCCACCCAACCTCCGCACTCCACCCAACTATTGCACTCCACCCAACTTCAGCACTCCACACAACTTCCGCACTCCACCCAACCTCCCCACTCCACCCAACCTCCCCACTGCACTCAACCTCCCCACTGTACTCAACCTCCCCACTCCACCCAACCTTCCCACTCCACACAACCTCCCCACTCCACCAAACCTCCCCACTCAACCCAACCTCCCCACTCCACCCAACCTCCCCACTTCACCCAACCTCCCCACTTCACCCAACCTCCCAATTCCACTATACCTCCGCACTCCACCCAACCTCCGCACTCAACCCAACCTCCCCACTTTACCCAACCTCCCCACTCCACCCAACTTCCCCACTCCACCCAAACTCCCCACTCCACCCAAATTCCCCACTCCACCCAAACTCCCCATCCACCCAACCTCCCCACTCCACCCAACCTCCCCACTCCACCCAACCCCCAACTTCACTCAACTTCCCTACTTCACCCAACCTCCGCACTCCACCCAACCTCCGCACTCCACCCAACTATTGCACTCCACCCAACTTCAGCACTCCACACAACTTCCGCACTTAACCCAACCTCCCCACTCCACCCAACCTCCCCACTGCACTCAACCTCCCCACTGTACTCAACTTCCCCACTCCACCCAACCTTCCCACTCCACCCAACCTCCCCACTCCACCCAAACTCCCCACTCCACCCAAACTCCCCACTCCACCCAAACTCCCCATCCACCCAACCTCCCCACTCCACCCAACCTCCCCACTCCACCCAACCCCCCACTTCACTCAACTTCCCTACTTCACCCAACCTCCCCACTCCACCCAACCTACGCACTCCACCCAAACTTCGCAATTAACCCAACCTCCACACTTCACCCAACGCACAACTCCATCCAACATCCCCACTTCAAACTTCCGCACACCACCCAACCACTCCACTCCACCCAACTTCCGCACTCCACCCAACTTCCGCATTCCATCCAACATCCGCACTCCACCCAACCTCCGCACTCTACCCAACCTCCCCACTCCACCCATCCTCCCCACTCCACCCAACCTCCCCACTCCACCCAACCTTCCCACTCCACACAACCTCCCCACTCCACCAAACCTCCCCACTAAACCCAACCTCCCCACTCCACCCAACCTCCTCATTTCACCCAGCCTCTCCACTCAACCCAACCTCCCAATTCCACTAAGCCTCCCCACTTCACCCTACCTCCCCTCTTCACCCAACCTCCCCACTTCACCCAACCTCCCCACTTCACCCAAACTCCCCACTTCACCCAACCTCCCCACTTCACCCAACCTCCCCACTCCACAATGCCTCCCCACTTCACCCAACCTACCCACTTCACCCAACCTCCCCACTTCACCCAACCTCCCCACTTCACCCAACCTCCCCACTTCTCCCAACTTCCCCACTTCACCCAACCTCCCCACTTCACCCAACCTCCCCACTTCACCCAACCTCCCCACTTCCCCCGACCTACCAATTCCACTATACCTCCGGACTCCAACCAACCTCTGCACTCAACCCAACCTCCCCACTTCACCCAACCTCCCCACTCCACCCAACCTTCCCACTTCACCCAACCTCCGCACTCCATCCAACCTACGCACTCTAACCAACTTCCGCACTCCACCCAACCTCCGCACTCCACCCAACTATTGCACTCCACCAAACTTCAGCACTCCACACAACTTCCGCACTCCACCCTACCTCCCCACTCCACCCAACCTCCCCACTGCACTCAACCTCCCCACTGTACTCAACCTCCCCACTTCACCCAACCTACCAATTCCACTATACCTCCGGACTCCAACCAACCTCTGCACTCAACACAACCTCCCCACTTCACCCAACCTCCCCAATCCACCCAACCTCCCCACTTCACCCAACCTCCGCACTCCATCCAACCTACGCACTCCAACCAACTTCCGCACTCCACCCAACCTCCGCACTCCACCCAACTATTGCACTCCACCCAACTTCAGCACTCCACACAACTTCCGCACTCCACCCAACCTCCGCACTCCACCCAACTATTGCACTCCACCCAACTTCAGCACTCCACACAACTTCCGCACTCCACCCAACCTCCCCACTCCACCCAACCTCCCCACTACACTCAACCTCCACACTGTACTCAACCTCCCCACTCCACCCAATCTTCCCACTCCACACAACCTCCCCACTCCACCAAACCTCCCCACTCAACCTAACCTCCCCACTCCACCCAACCTCCCCACTTCACCCAACCTCCCCACTTCACCCAACCTACCAATTCCACTATACCTCCGGACTCCAACCAACCTCTGCACTCAACCCAACCTCCCCACTGCACTCAACCTCCCCACTGTACTCAACCTCCCCACTTCACCCAACCTACCAATTCCACTATACCTCCGGACTCCAACCAACCTCTGCACTCAACCCAACCTCCCCACTCCACCCAACCTTCCCACTCCACACAACCTCCCCACTCCACCAAACCTCCCCACTCAACCCAACCTCCCCACTCCACCCAACCTCCCCACTTCACCCAACCTCCCCACTTCACCCAACCTCCCAATTCCACTATACCTCCGCACTCCACCCAACCTCCGCACTCAACCCAACCTCCCCACTTTACCCAACCTCCCCACTCCACCCAACTTCCCCACTCCACCCAAACTCCCCACTCCACCCAAATTCCCCACTCCACCCAAACTCCCCATCCACCCAACCTCCCCACTCCACCCAACCTCCCCACTCCACCCAACCCCCAACTTCACTCAACTTCCCTACTTCACCCAACCTCCCCACTCCACCCAACCTACGCACTCCACCCAAACTTCGCAATTAACCCAACCTCCACACTTCACCCAACGCACAACTCCATCCAACATCCCCACTTCAAACTTCCGCACACCACCCAACCACTCCACTCCACCCAACTTCCGCACTCCACCCAACTTCCGCATTCCATCCAACATCCGCACTCCACGCAACCTCCGCACTCCACCCAACCTCCCCACTCCACCCATCCTCCCCACTCCACCCAACCTCCCCACTCCACCCAACCTTCCCACTCCACACAACCTCCCCACTCCACCAAACCTCCCCACTCAACCCAACCTCCCCACTCCACCCAACCTCCTCATTTCACCCAGCCTCCCCACTCAACCCAACCTCCCAATTCCACTAAGCCTCCCCACTTCACCCAACCTCCCCACTTCACCCAACCTCCCCACTTCACCCAACCTCCCCACTTCACCCAACCTCCCCACTTCACCCAACCTCCCCACTTCACCCAACCTCCCAATTCCACTATACCTCCGCACTCCACCTAACCTCCGCACTCAACCCAACCTCCCCACTTTACCCAACCTCCCCACTCCACCCAACCTCCCCACTTCACCCAACCTCCCCACTCCACAATGCCTCCCCACTTCACCCAACCTCCCCACTTCACCCAACCTCCCCACTTCATCCAACCTCCCCACTTCACCCAACCTCCCCACTTCTCCCAACTTCCCCACTTCACCCAACCTCCCCACTTCACCCAACCTCCCCACTTCACCCAACCTCCCCACTTCACCCAATCTACCAATTCCACTATACCTCCGGACTCCAACCAACCTCTGCACTCAACCCAACCTCCCCACTTCACCCAACCTCCCCACTCCACCCAACCTCCCCACTTCACCCAACCTCCGCACTCCATCCAACCTACGCACTCCAACCAACTTCCGCACTCCACCCAACCTCCGCACTCCACCCAACTGTTGCACTCCACCCAACTTCAGCACTCCACACAACTTCCGCACTCCACCCAACCTCCGCACTCCACCCAACTATTGCATTCCACCCAACTTCAGCACTCCACACAACTTCCGCACTCCACCCAACCTCCCCACTCCACCCAACCTCCCCACTACACTCAACCTCCACACTGTACTCAACCTCCCCACTCCACCCAACCTTCCCACTCCACACAACCTCCCCACTCCACCAAACCTCCCCACTCAACCTAACCTCCCCACTCCACCCAACCTCCCCACTTCACCCAACCTCCCCACTTCACCCAACCTACCAATTCCACTATACCTCCGGACTCCAACCAACCTCTGCACTCAACCCAACCTCCCCACTTCACCCAACCTCCCCACTCCACCCAACCTACGCACTCCAACCAACTTCCGCACTCCACCCAACCTCCGCACTCCACCCAACTATTGCACTCCACCCAACTTCAGCACTCCACACAACTTCCGCACTCCACCCAACCTCCTCACTCCACCCAACCTCCCCACTCCACTCAACCTCCCCACTGTACTCAACCTCCCCACTCCACCCAACCTTCCCACTCCACACAACCTCACCACTCCACCAAACCTCCCCACTCAACCCAACCTCCCCACTCCACCCAACCTCCCCACTTCACCCAACCTCCCCACTTCACCCAACCTCCCAATTCCACTATACCTCCGCACTCCACCCAATCTCCCCACTTCACCCAACCTCCCCACTTCACCCAACCTCCCCACTTCACCCAACCTACCAATTCCACTATACCTCCGGACTCCAACCAACCACTGCACTCAACTCAACCTCCCCACTTCACCCAACCTCCCCACTCCACCCAACCTCCCCACTTAACCTACCTCCGCACTCCACCCAACCTACGCACTCCAACCAACTTCCGCACTCCACCCAACCTCCGCACTCCACCCAACTTCAGCACTCCACACAACTTCCGCACTCCACCCAACCTCCCCACTCCACCCAACCTCCCCACTACACTCAACCTCCCCACTGTACTCAACCTCCCCACTCCACCCAACCTTCCCACTCCACACAACCTCCCCACACCACCAAACCTCCCCACTCAACCTAACCTCCCCACTCCACCCAACCTCCCCACTTCACCCAACCTCCCCACTTCACCCAACCTCCCAATTCCACTATACCTCCGCACTCCACCCAACCTCTGCACTCAACCCAACCTCCCCACTTCACCCAACCTCCCCACTCCACCCAACCTCCCCACTTCACCCAACCTCCGCACTCCATCCAACCTACGCACTCCAACCAACTTCCGCACTCCACCCAACCTCCGCACTCCACCCAACTAATGCACTCCACCCAACTTCAGCATTCCACACAACTTCCGCACTCCACCCAACCTCCCCACTGCACTCAACCTCCCCACTGTACTCAACCTCCCCACTCCACCCAACCTTCCCACTCCACACAACCTCCCCACTCCACCAAACCTCCCCACTCAACCCAACCTCCCCACTCCACCCAACCTCCCCACTTCACCCAACCTCCCCACTTCACCCAACCTCCCAATTCCACTATACCTCCGCACTCCACCCAACCTCCGCACTCAACCCAACCTCCCCACTTTACCCAACCTCCCCACTCCACCCAACCTCCCAATTCCACTATACCTCCGCACTCCACCCTACCTCCGCACTCAACCCAACCTCCCCACTTTACCCAACCTCACCACTCCACCCAACCTCCCCACTTCACTCAACCTCCCCACTCCACAATGCCTCCCCACTTCACCCAACCTCCCCACTTCACCCAATCTCCCCACTTCACCCAACCTCCCCACTTCACCCAACTTCCCCACTTCACCCAACCTCCCCACTTCACCCAACCTCCCCACTTCACCCAACCTCCCCACTTCACCCAACCTACCAATTCCACTATACCTCCGGACTCCAACCAACCTCTGCACTCAACCCAACCTCCCCACTTCACCCAACCTCTCCACTCCACCCAACCTCCCCACTTCACCCAACCTCCGCACTCCATCGAACCTACGCACTCCAACCAACTTCCGCACTCCACCCAACCTCCGCACTCCACCCAACTATTGCACTCCACCCAACTTCAGCACTCCACACAACTTCCGCACTCCACCCAACCTCCCCACTCCACCCAACCTCCCCACTGCACTCAACCTCCCCACTGTACTCAACCTCCCCACTCCACCCAACCTTCCCACTCCACACAACCTCCCCACTCCACCAAACCTCCCCACTCAACCCAACCTCCCCACTCCACCCAACCTCCCCACTTCACCCAACCTCCCCACTTCACCCAACCTCCCAATTCCACTATACCTCCGCACTCCACCCAACCTCCGCACTCAACCCAACCTCCCCACTTTACCCAACCTCCCCACTCCACCCAACCTCCCCACTCCACCCAAACTCCCCACTCCACCCAAATTCCCCACTCCACCCAAACTCCCCATCCACCCAACCTCCCCACTCCACCCAACCTCCCCACTCCACCCAACCCCCCACTTCACTCAACTTCCCTACTTCACCCAACCTCCCCACTCCACCCAACCTACGCACTCCACCCAAACTTCGCAATTAACCCAACCTCCACACTTCACCCAACGCACAACTCCATCCAACATCCCCACTTCAAACTTCCGCACACCACCCAACCACTCCACTCCACCCAACTTCCGCACTCCACCCAACTTCCGCATTCCATCCAACATCCGCACTCCACGCAACCTCCACACTCCACCCAACCTCCCCACTCCACCCATCCTCCCCACTCCACCCAACCTCCCCACTCCACCCAACCTTCCCACTCCACACAACCTCCCCACTCCACCAAACCTCCCCACTCAACCCAACCTCCCCACTCCACCCAACCTCCTCATTTCACCCAGCCTCCCCACTCAACCCAACCTCCCAATTCCACTAAGCCTCCCCACTTCACCCAACCTCCCCACTTCACCCAACCTCCCCACTTCACCCAACCTCCCCACTTCACCCAACCTCCCCACTTCACCCAACCTCCCCACTTCACCCAACCTCCCAATTCCACTATACCTCCGCACTCCACCTAACCTCCGCACTCAACCCAACCTCCCCACTTTACCCAACCTCCCCACTCCACCCAACCTCCCCACTTCACCCAACCTCCCCACTCCACAATGCCTCCCCACTCAACCCAACCTCCCCCCTCCACCCAACCTCCCCACTTCACCCAACCTCCCCACTTCACCCAACCTCCCAATTCCACTATACCTCCGCACTCCACCCAATCTCCCCACTTCACCCAACCTCCCCACTTCACCCAACCTCCCCACTTCACCCAACCTACCAATTCCACTATACCTCCGGACTCCAACCAACCACTGCACTCAACTCAACCTCCCCACTTCACCCAACCTCCCCACTCCACCCAACCTCCCCACTTAACCTACCTCCGCACTCCACCCAACCTACGCACTCCAACCAACTTCCGCACTCCACCCAACCTCCGCACTCCACCCAACTTCAGCACTCCACACAACTTCCGCACTCCACCCAACCTCCCCACTCCACCCAACCTCCCCACTACACTCAACCTCCCCACTGTACTCAACCTCCCCACTCCACCCAACCTTCCCACTCCACACAACCTCCCCACACCACCAAACCTCCCCACTCAACCTAACCTCCCCACTCCACCCAACCTCCCCACTTCACCCAACCTCCCCACTTCACCCAACCTCCCAATTCCACTATACCTCCGCACTCCACCCAACCTCTGCACTCAACCCAACCTCCCCACTTCACCCAACCTCCCCACTCCACCCAACCTCCCCACTTCACCCAACCTCCGCACTCCATCCAACCTACGCACTCCAACCAACTTCCGCACTCCACCCAACCTCCGCACTCCACCCAACTAATGCACTCCACCCAACTTCAGCATTCCACACAACTTCCGCACTCCACCCAACCTCCCCACTGCACTCAACCTCCCCACTGTACTCAACCTCCCCACTCCACCCAACCTTCCCACTCCACACAACCTCCCCACTCCACCAAACCTCCCCACTCAACCCAACCTCCCCACTCCACCCAACCTCCCCACTTCACCCAACCTCCCCACTTCACCCAACCTCCCAATTCCACTATACCTACGCACTCCACCCAACCTCCGCACTCAACCCAACCTCCCCACTTTACCCAACCTCCCCACTCCACCCAACCTCCCAATTCCACTATACCTCCGCACTCCACCCTACCTCCGCACTCAACCCAACCTCCCCACTTTACCCAACCTCACCACTCCACCCAACCTCCCCACTTCACTCAACCTCCCCACTCCACAATGCCTCCCCACTTCACCCAACCTCCCCACTTCACCCAACCTCCCCACTTCACCCAACTTCCCCACTTCACCCAACCTCCCCACTTCACCCAACCTCCCCACTTCACCCAACCTCCCCACTTCACCCAACCTACCAATTCCACTATACCTCCGGACTCCAACCAACCTCTGCACTCAACCCAACCTCCCCACTTCACCCAACCTCCCCACTCCACCCAACCTCCCCACTTCACCCAACCTCCGCACTCCATCGAACCTACGCACTCCAACCAACTTCCGCACTCCACCCAACCTCCGCACTCCACCCAACTATTGCACTCCACCCAACTTCAGCACTCCACACAACTTCCGCACTCCACCCAACCTCCCCACTCCACCCAACCTCCCCACTGCACTCAACCTCCCCACTGTATTCAACCTCCCCACTCCACCCAACCTTCCCACTCCACACAACCTCCCCACTCCACCAAACCTCCCCACTCAACCCAACCTCCCCACTCCACCCAACCTCCCCACTTCACCCAACCTCCCCACTTCACCCAACCTCCCAATTCCACTATACCTCCGCACTCCACCCAACCTCCGCACTCAACCCAACCTCCCCACTTTACCCAACCTCCCCACTCCACCCAACCTCCCCACTCCACCCAAACTCCCCACTCCACCCAAATTCCCCACTCCACCCAAACTCCCCATCCACCCAACCTCCCCACTCCACCCAACCTCCCCACTCCACCCAACCCCCCACTTCACTCAACTTCCCTACTTCACCCAACCTCCCCACTCCACCCAACCTACGCACTCCACCCAAACTTCGCAATTAACCCAACCTCCACACTTCACCCAACGCACAACTCCATCCAACATCCCCACTTCAAACTTCCGCACACCACCCAACCACTCCACTCCACCCAACTTCCGCACTCCACCCAACTTCCGCATTCCATCCAACATCCGCACTCCACGCAACCTCCGCACTCCACCCAACCTCCCCACTCCACCCATCCTCCCCACTCCACCCAACCTCCCCACTCCACCCAACCTTCCCACTCCACACAACCTCCCCACTCCACCAAACCTCCCCACTCAACCCAACCTCCCCACTCCACCCAACCTCCTCATTTCACCCAGCCTCCCCACTCAACCCAACCTCCCAATTCCACTAAGCCTCCCCACTTCACCCAACCTCCCCACTTCACCCAACCTCCCCACTTCACCCAACCTCCCCACTTCACCCAACTTCCCACTTCACCCAACCTCCCCACTTCACCCAACCTCCCAATTCCACTATACCTCCGCACTCCACCTAACCTCCGCACTCAACCCAACCTCCCCACTTTACCCAACCTCCCCACTCCACCCAACCTCCCCACTTCACCCAACCTCCCCACTCCACAATGCCTCCCCACTTCACCCAACCTCCCCACTTCACCCAACCTCCCCACTTCATCCAACCTCCCCACTTCACCCAACCTCCCCACTTCTCCCAACTTCCCCACTTCACCCAACCTCCCCACTTCACCCAACCTCCCCACTTCACCCAACCTCCCCACTTCACCCAATCTACCAATTCCACTATACCTCCGGACTCCAACCAACCTCTGCACTCAACCCAACCTCCCCACTTCACCCAACCTCCCCACTCCACCCAACCTCCCCACTTCACCCAACCTCCGCACTCCATCCAACCTACGCACTCCAACCAACCTCCGCACTCCACCCAACTGTTGCACTCCACCCAACTTCAGCACTCCACACAACTTCCGCACTCCACCCAACCTCCGCACTCCACCCAACTATTGCATTCCACCCAACTTCAGCACTCCACACAACTTCCGCACTCCACCCAACCTCCCCACTCCACCCAACCTCCCCACTACACTCAACCTCCACACTGTACTCAACCTCCCCACTCCACCCAACCTTCCCACTCCACACAACCTCCCCACTCCACCAAACCTCCCCACTCAACCTAACCTCCCCACTCCACCCAACCTCCCCACTTCACCCAACCTCCCCACTTCACCCAACCTACCAATTCCACTATACCTCCGGACTCCAACCAACCTCTGCACTCAACCCAACCTCCCCACTTCACCCAACCTCCCCACTCCACCCAACCTACGCACTCCAACCAACTTCCGCACTCCACCCAACCTCCGCACTCCACCCAACTATTGCACTCCACCCAACTTCAGCACTGCACACAACTTCCGCACTCCACCCAACCTCCTCACTCCACCCAACCTCCCCACTCCACTCAACCTCCCCACTGTACTCAACCTCCCCACTCCACCCAACCTTCCCACTCCACACAACCTCACCACTCCACCAAACCTCCCCACTCAACCCAACCTCCCCACTCCACCCAACCTCCCCACTTCACCCAACCTCCCCACTTCACCCAACCTCCCAATTCCACTATACCTCCGCACTCCACCCAACCTCCGCACTCAACCCAACCTCCCCACTTTACCCAACCTCCCCACTCCACCCAACCTCCCCACTTCACTCAACCTCCCCACTCCACAATGCCTCCCCACTTCACCCAACCTCCCCACTTCACCCAACCTCCCCACTTCACCCAACCTCCCCACTTCACCCAACCTCCCCACTTCACCCAACCTCCCCACTTCACCCAACCTCCCCACTTCACCCAACTTCCCCACTTCACCCAATCTCCCCACTTCACCCAACCTCCCCATTTCACCCAACCTCCCCACTTCACCCAACCTACCAATTCCACTATACCTCCGGACTCCAACCAACCACTGCACTCAACTCAACCTCCCCACTTCACCCAACCTCCCCACTCCACCCAACCTCCCCACTTAACCTACCTCCGCACTCCACCCAACCTACGCACTCCAACCAACTTCCGCACTCCACCCAACCTCCGCACTCCACCCAACTTCAGCACTCCACACAACTTCCGCACTCCACCCAACCTCCCCACTCCACCCAACCTCCCCACTACACTCAACCTCCCCACTGTACTCAACCTCCCCACTCCACCCAACCTTCCCACTCCACACAACCTCCCCACACCACCAAACCTCCCCACTCAACCTAACCTCCCCACTCCACCCAACCTCCCCACTTCACCCAACCTCCCCACTTCACCCAACCTCCCAATTCCACTATACCTCCGCACTCCACCCAACCTCTGCACTCAACCCAACCTCCCCACTTCACCCAACCTCCCCACTCCACCCAACCTCCCCACTTCACCCAACCTCCGCACTCCATCCAACCTACGCACTCCAACCAACTTCCGCACTCCACCCAACCTCCGCACTCCACCCAACTAATGCACTCCACCCAACTTCAGCATTCCACACAACTTCCGCACTCCACCCAACCTCCCCACTGCACTCAACCTCCCCACTGTACTCAACCTCCCCACTCCACCCAACCTTCCCACTCCACACAACCTCCCCACTCCACCAAACCTCCCCACTCAACTCAACCTCCCCACTTCACCCAACCTCCCCACTCCACCCAACCTCCCCACTTAACCTACCTCCGCACTCCACCCAACCTACGCACTCCAACCAACTTCCGCACTCCACCCAACCTCCGCACTCCACCCAACTATTGCACTCCACCCAACTTCAGCACTCCACACAACTTCCGCACTCCACCCAACCTCCCCACTCCACCCAACCTCCCCACTACACTCAACCTCCCCACTGTACTCAACCTCCCCACTCCACCCAACCTTCCCACTCCACACAACCTTCCCACTCAACCCAACCTCCCCACTTTACCCAACCTCCCCACTCCACCCAACCTCCCCACTCCACCCAAACTCCCCACTCCACCCAAACTCCCCACTCCACCCAAACTCCCCATCCACCCAACCTCCCCACTCCACCCAACCTCCCCACTCCACCCAACCCCCCACTTCACTCAACTTCCCTACTTCACCCAGCCTCCCCACTCCACCCAACCTACGCACTCCACCCAAACTTCGCAATTAACCCAACATCCCCACTTCAAACTTCCGCACACCACCCAACCACTCCACTCCACCCAACTTCCGCACTCCACCCAACTTCCGCATTCCATCCAACATCCGCACTCCACCCAACCTCCGCACTCCACCCAACCTCCCCACTCCACCCATCCTCCCCACTCCACCCAACCTCCGCACTCCACCCAACCTTCCCACTCCACACAACCTCCCCACTCCACCAAACCTCCCCACTAAACCCAACCTCCCCACTCCACCCAACCTCCTCATTTCACCCAGCCTCTCCACTCAACCCAACCTCCCAATTCCACTAAGCCTCCCCACTTCACCCTACCTCCCCTCTTCACCCAACCTCCCCACTTCACCCAACCTCCCCACTTCACCCAAACTCCCCACTTCACCCAACCTCCCCACTTCACCCAACCTCCCAATTCCACTATACCCCCGCACTCCACCCAACCTCCGCACTCAACCCAACCTCCCCACTTTACCCAACCTCCCCACTCCACCCAACCTCCCCACTTCACCCAACCTCCCCACTCCACAATGCCTCCCCACTTCACCCAACCTACCCACTTCACCCAACCTCCCCACTTCACCCAACCTCCCCACTTCACCCAACCTCCCCACTTCACCCAACCTACCAATTCCACTATACCTCCGGACTCCAACCAACCTCTGCACTCAACCCAACCTCCCCACTTCACCCAACCTCCCCACTCCACCCAACCTCCCCACTTCACCCAACCTCCGCACTCCATCCAACCTACGCACTCCAACCAACTTCCGCACTCCACCCAACCTCCGCACTCCACCCAACTATTGCACTCCACCCAACTTCAGCACTCCACACAACTTCCGCACTCCACCCAACCTCCCCACTCCACCCAACCTCCCCACTGCACTCAACCTCCCCACTGTACTCAACCTCCCCACTCCACCCAACCTTCCCACTCCACACAACCTCCCCACTCCACCAAACCTCCCCACTCAACCCAACCTCCCCACTCCACCCAACCTCCCCACTTCACCCATCCTCCCCACTTCACCCAAGCTCCCAATTCCACTATACCTCCGCACTCCACCCAACCTCCGCACTCAACCCAACCTCCCAAATTTACCCAACCTCCCCACTCCACCCAACCTCCCCACTTCACCCAACCTCCGCACTCCATCCAACCTACGCACTCCAACCAACTTCCGCACTCCACCCAACCTCCGCACTCCACCCAACTAATGCACTCCACCCAACTTCAGCATTCCACACAACTTCCGCACTCCACCCAACCTCCCCACTGCACTCAACCTCCCCACTGTACTCAACCTCCCCACTCAACCCAACCTCCCCACTCCACCCAACCTCCCCACTTCACCCATCCTCCCCACTTCACCCAACCTCCCAATTCCACTATACCTCCGCACTCCACCCAACCTCTGCACTCAACCCAACCTCCCCACTTCACCCAACCTCCCCACTCCACCCAACCTCCCCACTTCACCCAACCTCCGCACTCCATCCAACCTACGCACTCCAACCAACTTCCGCACTCCACCCAACCTCCGCACTCCACCCAACTAATGCACTCCACCCAACTTCAGCATTCCACACAACTTCCGCACTCCACCCAACCTCCCCACTGCACTCAACCTCCCCACTGTACTCAACCTCCCCACTCCACCCAACCTTCCCACTCCACACAACCTCCCCACTCCACCAAACCTCCCCACTCAACCCAACCTCCCCACTCCACCCAACCTCCCCACTTCACCCAACCTCCCCACTTCACCCAACCTCCCAATTCCACTATACCTCCGCACTCCACCCAACCTCCGCACTCAACCCAACCTCCCCACTTTACCCAACCTCCCCACTCCACCCAACCTCCCAATTCCACTATACCTCCGCACTCCACCCTACCTCCGCACTCAACCCAACCTCCCCACTTTACCCAACCTCACCACTCCACCCAACCTCCCCACTTCACTCAACCTCCCCACTCCACAATGCCTCCCCACTTCACCCAACCTCCCCACTTCACCCAATCTCCCCACTTCACCCAACCTCCCCACTTCACCCAACTTCCCCACTTCACCCAACCTCCCCACTTCACCCAACCTCCCCACTTCACCCAACCTCCCCACTTCACCCAACCTACCAATTCCACTATACCTCCGGACTCCAACCAACCTCTGCACTCAACCCAACCTCCCCACTTCACCCAACCTCTCCACTCCACCCAACCTCCCCACTTCACCCAACCTCCGCACTCCATCGAACCTACGCACTCCAACCAACTTCCGCACTCCACCCAACCTCCGCACTCCACCCAACTATTGCACTCCACCCAACTTCAGCACTCCACACAACTTCCGCACTCCACCCAACCTCCCCACTCCACCCAACCTCCCCACTGCACTCAACCTCCCCACTGTACTCAACCTCCCCACTCCACCCAACCTTCCCACTCCACACAACCTCCCCACTCCACCAAACCTCCCCACTCAACCCAACCTCCCCACTCCACCCAACCTCCCCACTTCACCCAACCTCCCCACTTCACCCAACCTCCCAATTCCACTATACCTCCGCACTCCACCCAACCTCCGCACTCAACCCAACCTCCCCACTTTACCCAACCTCCCCACTCCACCCAACCTCCCCACTCCACCCAAACTCCCCACTCCACCCAAATTCCCCACTCCACCCAAACTCCCCATCCACCCAACCTCCCCACTCCACCCAACCTCCCCACTCCACCCAACCCCCCACTTCACTCAACTTCCCTACTTCACCCAACCTCCCCACTCCACCCAACCTACGCACTCCACCCAAACTTCGCAATTAACCCAACCTCCACACTTCACCCAACGCACAACTCCATCCAACATCCCCACTTCAAACTTCCGCACACCACCCAACCACTCCACTCCACCCAACTTCCGCACTCCACCCAACTTCCGCATTCCATCCAACATCCGCACTCCACGCAACCTCCGCACTCCACCCAACCTCCGCACTCCACCCAACTAATGCACTCCACCCAACTTCAGCATTCCACACAACTTCCGCACTCCACCCAACCTCCCCACTGCACTCAACCTCCCCACTGTACTCAACCTCCCCACTCCACCCAACCTTCCCACTCCACACAACCTCCCCACTCCACCAAACCTCCCCACTCAACTCAACCTCCCCACTTCACCCAACCTCCCCACTCCACCCAACCTCCCCACTTAACCTACCTCCGCACTCCACCCAACCTACGCACTCCAACCAACTTCCGCACTCCACCCAACCTCCGCACTCCACCCAACTATTGCACTCCACCCAACCTCCCCACTACACTCAACCTCCCCACTGTACTCAACCTCCCCACTCCACCCAACCTTCCCACTCCACACAACCTTCCCACTCAACCCAACCTCCCCACTTTACCCAACCTCCCCACTCCACCCAACCTCCCCACTCCACCCAAACTCCCCACTCCACCCAAACTCCCCACTCCACCCAAACTCCCCATCCACCCAACCTCCCCACTCCACCCAACCTCCCCACTCCACCCAACCCCCCACTTCACTCAACTTCCCTACTTCACCCAGCCTCCCCACTCCACCCAACCTACGCACTCCACCCAAACTTCGCAATTAACCCAACATCCCCACTTCAAACTTCCGCACACCACCCAACCACTCCACTCCACCCAACTTCCGCACTCCACCCAACTTCCGCATTCCATCCAACATCCGCACTCCACCCAACCTCCGCACTCCACCCAACCTCCCCACTCCACCCATCCTCCCCACTCCACCCAACCTCCGCACTCCACCCAACCTTCCCACTCCACACAACCTCCCCACTCCACCAAACCTCCCCACTAAACCCAACCTCCCCACTCCACCCAACCTCCTCATTTCACCCAGCCTCTCCACTCAACCCAACCTCCCAATTCCACTAAGCCTCCCCACTTCACCCTACCTCCCCTCTTCACCCAACCTCCCCACTTCACCCAACCTCCCCACTTCACCCAAACTCCCCACTTCACCCAACCTCCCCACTTCACCCAACCTCCCAATTCCACTATACCCCCGCACTCCACCCAACCTCCGCACTCAACCCAACCTCCCCACTTTACCCAACCTCCCCACTCCACCCAACCTCCCCACTTCACCCAACCTCCCCACTCCACAATGCCTCCCCACTTCACCCAACCTACCCACTTCACCCAACCTCCCCACTTCACCCAACCTCCCCACTTCACCCAACCTCCCCACTTCACCCAACCTACCAATTCCACTATACCTCCGGACTCCAACCAACCTCTGCACTCAACCCAACCTCCCCACTTCACCCAACCTCCCCACTCCACCCAACCTCCCCACTTCACCCAACCTCCGCACTCCATCCAACCTACGCACTCCAACCAACTTCCGCACTCCACCCAACCTCCGCACTCCACCCAACTATTGCACTCCACCCAACTTCAGCACTCCACACAACTTCCGCACTCCACCCAACCTCCCCACTCCACCCAACCTCCCCACTGCACTCAACCTCCCCACTGTACTCAACCTCCCCACTCCACCCAACCTTCCCACTCCACACAACCTCCCCACTCCACCAAACCTCCCCACTCAACCCAACCTCCCCACTCCACCCAACCTCCCCACTTCACCCATCCTCCCCACTTCACCCAAGCTCCCAATTCCACTATACCTCCGCACTCCACCCAACCTCCGCACTCAACCCAACCTCCCAAATTTACCCAACCTCCCCACTCCACCCAACCTCCCCACTTCACCCAACCTCCGCACTCCATCCAACCTACGCACTCCAACCAACTTCCGCACTCCACCCAACCTCCGCACTCCACCCAACTAATGCACTCCACCCAACTTCAGCATTCCACACAACTTCCGCACTCCACCCAACCTCCCCACTGCACTCAACCTCCCCACTGTACTCAACCTCCCCACTCAACCCAACCTCCCCACTCCACCCAACCTCCCCACTTCACCCATCCTCCCCACTTCACCCAACCTCCCAATTCCACTATACCTCCGCACTCCACCCAACCTCTGCACTCAACCCAACCTCCCCACTTCACCCAACCTCCCCACTCCACCCAACCTCCCCACTTCACCCAACCTCCGCACTCCATCCAACCTACGCACTCCAACCAACTTCCGCACTCCACCCAACCTCCGCACTCCACCCAACTAATGCACTCCACCCAACTTCAGCATTCCACACAACTTCCGCACTCCACCCAACCTCCCCACTGCACTCAACCTCCCCACTGTACTCAACCTCCCCACTCCACCCAACCTTCCCACTCCACACAACCTCCCCACTCCACCAAACCTCCCCACTCAACCCAACCTCCCCACTCCACCCAACCTCCCCACTTCACCCAACCTCCCCACTTCACCCAACCTCCCAATTCCACTATACCTCCGCACTCCACCCAACCTCCGCACTCAACCCAACCTCCCCACTTTACCCAACCTCCCCACTCCACCCAACCTCCCAATTCCACTATACCTCCGCACTCCACCCTACCTCCGCACTCAACCCAACCTCCCCACTTTACCCAACCTCACCACTCCACCCAACCTCCCCACTTCACTCAACCTCCCCACTCCACAATGCCTCCCCACTTCACCCAACCTCCCCACTTCACCCAATCTCCCCACTTCACCCAACCTCCCCACTTCACCCAACTTCCCCACTTCACCCAACCTCCCCACTTCACCCAACCTCCCCACTTCCCCCAACCTCCCCACTTCACCCAACCTACCAATTCCACTATACCTCCGGACTCCAACCAACCTCTGCACTCAACCCAACCTCCCCACTTCACCCAACCTCTCCACTCCACCCAACCTCCCCACTTCACCCAACCTCCGCACTCCATCGAACCTACGCACTCCAACCAACTTCCGCACTCCACCCAACCTCCGCACTCCACCCAACTATTGCACTCCACCCAACTTCAGCACTCCACACAACTTCCGCACTCCACCCAACCTCCCCACTCCACCCAACCTCCCCACTGCACTCAACCTCCCCACTGTACTCAACCTCCCCACTCCACCCAACCTTCCCACTCCACACAACCTCCCCACTCCACCAAACCTCCCCACTCAACCCAACCTCCCCACTCCACCCAACCTCCCCACTTCACCCAACCTCCCCACTTCACCCAACCTCCCAATTCCACTATACCTCCGCACTCCACCCAACCTCCGCACTCAACCCAACCTCCCCACTTTACCCAACCTCCCCACTCCACCCAACCTCCCCACTCCACCCAAACTCCCCACTCCACCCAAATTCCCCACTCCACCCAAACTCCCCATCCACCCAACCTCCCCACTCCACCCAACCTCCCCACTCCACCCAACCCCCCACTTCACTCAACTTCCCTACTTCACCCAACCTCCCCACTCCACCCAACCTACGCACTCCACCCAAACTTCGCAATTAACCCAACCTCCACACTTCACCCAACGCACAACTCCATCCAACATCCCCACTTCAAACTTCCGCACACCACCCAACCACTCCACTCCACCCAACTTCCGCACTCCACCCAACTTCCGCATTCCATCCAACATCCGCACTCCACGCAACCTCCGCACTCCACCCAACCTCCCCACTCCACCCATCCTCCCCACTCCACCCAACCTCCCCACTCCACCCAACCTTCCCACTCCACACAACCTCCCCACTCCACCAAACCTCCCCACTCAACCCAACCTCCCCACTCCACCCAACCTCCTCATTTCACCCAGCCTCCCCACTCAACCCAACCTCCCAATTCCACTAAGCCTCCCCACTTCACCCAACCTCCCCACTTCACCCAACCTCCCCACTTCACCCAACCTCCCCACTTCACCCAACCTCCCCACTTCACCCAACCTCCCCACTTCACCCAACCTCCCAATTCCACTATACCTCCGCACTCCACCTAACCTCCGCACTCAACCCAACCTCCCCACTTTACCCAACCTCCCCACTCCACCCAACCTCCCCACTTCACCCAACCTCCCCACTCCACAATGCCTCCCCACTCAACCCAACCTCCCCCCTCCACCCAACCTCCCCACTTCACCCAACCTCCCCACTTCACCCAACCTCCCAATTCCACTATACCTCCGCACTCCACCCAATCTCCCCACTTCACCCAACCTCCCCACTTCACCCAACCTCCCCACTTCACCCAACCTACCAATTCCACTATACCTCCGGACTCCAACCAACCACTGCACTCAACTCAACCTCCCCACTCCACCCAACCTCCCCACTTAACCTACCTCCGCACTCCACCCAACCTACGCACTCCAACCAACTTCCGCACTCCACCCAACCTCCGCACTCCACCCAACTTCAGCACTCCACACAACTTCCGCACTCCACCCAACCTCCCCACTCCACCCAACCTCCCCACTACACTCAACCTCCCCACTGTACTCAACCTCCCCACTCCACCCAACCTTCCCACTCCACACAACCTCCCCACACCACCAAACCTCCCCACTCAACCTAACCTCCCCACTCCACCCAACCTCCCCACTTCACCCAACCTCCCCACTTCACCCAACCTCCCAATTCCACTATACCTCCGCACTCCACCCAACCTCTGCACTCAACCCAACCTCCCCACTTCACCCAACCTCCCCACTCCACCCAACCTCCCCACTTCACCCAACCTCCGCACTCCATCCAACCTACGCACTCCAACCAACTTCCGCACTCCACCCAACCTCTGCACTCCACCCAACTAATGCACTCCACCCAACTTCAGCATTCCACACAACTTCCGCACTCCACCCAACCTCCCCACTGCACTCAACCTCCCCACTGTACTCAACCTCCCCACTCCACCCAACCTTCCCACTCCACACAACCTCCCCACTCCACCAAACCTCCCCACTCAACCCAACCTCCCCACTCCACCCAACCTCCCCACTTCACCCAACCTCCCCACTTCACCCAACCTCCCAATTCCACTATACCTCCGCACTCCACCCAACCTCCGCACTCAACCCAACCTCCCCACTTTACCCAACCTCCCCACTCCACCCAACCTCCCAATTCCACTATACCTCCGCACTCCACCCTACCTCCGCACTCAACCCAACCTCCCCACTTTACCCAACCTCACCACTCCACCCAACCTCCCCACTTCACTCAACCTCCCCACTCCACAATGCCTCCCCACTTCACCCAACCTCCCCACTTCACCCAACCTCCCCACTTCACCCAACCTCCCCACTTCACCCAACCTACCAATTCCACTATACCTCCGGACTCCAACCAACCTCTGCACTCAACCCAACCTCCCCACTTCACCCAACCTCCCCACTCCACCCAACCTCCCCACTTCACCCAACCTCCGCACTCCATCGAACCTACGCACTCCAACCAACTTCCGCACTCCACCCAACCTCCGCACTCCACCCAACTATTGCACTCCACCCAACTTCAGCACTCCACACAACTTCCGCACTCCACCCAACCTCCCCACTCCACCCAACCTCCCCACTGCACTCAACCTCCCCACTGTATTCAACCTCCCCACTCCACCCAACCTTCCCACTCCACACAACCTCCCCACTCCACCAAACCTCCCCACTCAACCCAACCTCCCCACTCCACCCAACCTCCCCACTTCACCCAACCTCCCCACTTCACCCAACCTCCCAATTCCACTATACCTCCGCACTCCACCCAACCTCCGCACTCAACCCAACCTCCCCACTTTACCCAACCTCCCCACTCCACCCAACCTCCCCACTCCACCCAAACTCCCCACTCCACCCAAATTCCCCACTCCACCCAAACTCCCCATCCACCCAACCTCCCCACTCCACCCAACCTCCCCACTCCACCCAACCCCCCACTTCACTCAACTTCCCTACTTCACCCAACCTCCCCACTCCACCCAACCTACGCACTCCACCCAAACTTCGCAATTAACCCAACCTCCACACTTCACCCAACGCACAACTCCATCCAACATCCCCACTTCAAACTTCCGCACACCACCCAACCACTCCACTCCACCCAACTTCCGCACTCCACCCAACTTCCGCATTCCATCCAACATCCGCACTCCACGCAACCTCCGCACTCCACCCAACCTCCCCACTCCACCCATCCTCCCCACTCCACCCAACCTCCCCACTCCACCCAACCTTCCCACTCCACACAACCTCCCCACTCCACCAAACCTCCCCACTCAACCCAACCTCCCCACTCCACCCAACCTCCTCATTTCACCCAGCCTCCCCACTCAACCCAACCTCCCAATTCCACTAAGCCTCCCCACTTCACCCAACCTCCCCACTTCACCCAACCTCCCCACTTCACCCAACCTCCCCACTTCACCCAACTTCCCACTTCACCCAACCTCCCCACTTCACCCAACCTCCCAATTCCACTATACCTCCGCACTCCACCTAACCTCCGCACTCAACCCAACCTCCCCACTTTACCCAACCTCCCCACTCCACCCAACCTCCCCACTTCACCCAACCTCCCCACTCCACAATGCCTCCCCACTTCACCCAACCTCCCCACTTCACCCAACCTCCCCACTTCATCCAACCTCCCCACTTCACCCAACCTCCCCACTTCTCCCAACTTCCCCACTTCACCCAACCTCCCCACTTCACCCAACCTCCCCACTTCACCCAACCTCCCCACTTCACCCAATCTACCAATTCCACTATACCTCCGGACTCCAACCAACCTCTGCACTCAACCCAACCTCCCCACTTCACCCAACCTCCCCACTCCACCCAACCTCCCCACTTCACCCAACCTCCGCACTCCATCCAACCTACGCACTCCAACCAACTTCCGCACTCCACCCAACCTCCGCACTCCACCCAACTGTTGCACTCCACCCAACTTCAGCACTCCACACAACTTCCGCACTCCACCCAACCTCCGCACTCCACCCAACTATTGCATTCCACCCAACTTCAGCACTCCACACAACTTCCGCACTCCACCCAACCTCCCCACTCCACCCAACCTCCCCACTACACTCAACCTCCACACTGTACTCAACCTCCCCACTCCACCCAACCTTCCCACTCCACACAACCTCCCCACTCCACCAAACCTCCCCACTCAACCTAACCTCCCCACTCCACCCAACCTCCCCACTTCACCCAACCTCCCCACTTCACCCAACCTACCAATTCCACTATACCTCCGGACTCCAACCAACCTCTGCACTCAACCCAACCTCCCCACTTCACCCAACCTCCCCACTCCACCCAACCTACGCACTCCAACCAACTTCCGCACTCCACCCAACCTCCGCACTCCACCCAACTATTGCACTCCACCCAACTTCAGCACTGCACACAACTTCCGCACTCCACCCAACCTCCTCACTCCACCCAACCTCCCCACTCCACTCAACCTCCCCACTGTACTCAACCTCCCCACTCCACCCAACCTTCCCACTCCACACAACCTCACCACTCCACCAAACCTCCCCACTCAACCCAACCTCCCCACTCCACCCAACCTCCCCACTTCACCCAACCTCCCCACTTCACCCAACCTCCCAATTCCACTATACCTCCGCACTCCACCCAACCTCCGCACTCAACCCAACCTCCCCACTTTACCCAACCTCCCCACTCCACCCAACCTCCCCACTTCACTCAACCTCCCCACTCCACAATGCCTCCCCACTTCACCCAACCTCCCCACTTCACCCAACCTCCCCACTTCACCCAACCTCCCCACTTCACCCAACCTCCCCACTTCACCCAACCTCCCCACTTCACCCAACCTCCCCACTTCACCCAACTTCCCCACTTCACCCAATCTCCCCACTTCACCCAACCTCCCCACTTCACCCAACCTCCCCACTTCACCCAACCTACCAATTCCACTATACCTCCGGACTCCAACCAACCACTGCACTCAACTCAACCTCCCCACTTCACCCAACCTCCCCACTCCACCCAACCTCCCCACTTAACCTACCTCCGCACTCCACCCAACCTACGCACTCCAACCAACTTCCGCACTCCACCCAACCTCCGCACTCCACCCAACTTCAGCACTCCACACAACTTCCGCACTCCACCCAACCTCCCCACTCCACCCAACCTCCCCACTACACTCAACCTCCCCACTGTACTCAACCTCCCCACTCCACCCAACCTTCCCACTCCACACAACCTCCCCACACCACCAAACCTCCCCACTCAACCTAACCTCCCCACTCCACCCAACCTCCCCACTTCACCCAACCTCCCCACTTCACCCAACCTCCCAATTCCACTATACCTCCGCACTCCACCCAACCTCTGCACTCAACCCAACCTCCCCACTTCACCCAACCTCCCCACTCCACCCAACCTCCCCACTTCACCCAACCTCCGCACTCCATCCAACCTACGCACTCCAACCAACTTCCGCACTCCACCCAACCTCCGCACTCCACCCAACTAATGCACTCCACCCAACTTCAGCATTCCACACAACTTCCGCACTCCACCCAACCTCCCCACTGCACTCAACCTCCCCACTGTACTCAACCTCCCCACTCCACCCAACCTTCCCACTCCACACAACCTCCCCACTCCACCAAACCTCCCCACTCAACTCAACCTCCCCACTTCACCCAACCTCCCCACTCCACCCAACCTCCCCACTTAACCTACCTCCGCACTCCACCCAACCTACGCACTCCAACCAACTTCCGCACTCCACCCAACCTCCGCACTCCACCCAACTATTGCACTCCACCCAACTTCAGCACTCCACACAACTTCCGCACTCCACCCAACCTCCCCACTCCACCCAACCTCCCCACTACACTCAACCTCCCCACTGTACTCAACCTCCCCACTCCACCCAACCTTCCCACTCCACACAACCTTCCCACTCAACCCAACCTCCCCACTTTACCCAACCTCCCCACTCCACCCAACCTCCCCACTCCACCCAAACTCCCCACTCCACCCAAACTCCCCACTCCACCCAAACTCCCCATCCACCCAACCTCCCCACTCCACCCAACCTCCCCACTCCACCCAACCCCCCACTTCACTCAACTTCCCTACTTCACCCAGCCTCCCCACTCCACCCAACCTACGCACTCCACCCAAACTTCGCAATTAACCCAACATCCCCACTTCAAACTTCCGCACACCACCCAACCACTCCACTCCACCCAACTTCCGCACTCCACCCAACTTCCGCATTCCATCCAACATCCGCACTCCACCCAACCTCCGCACTCCACCCAACCTCCCCACTCCACCCATCCTCCCCACTCCACCCAACCTCCGCACTCCACCCAACCTTCCCACTCCACACAACCTCCCCACTCCACCAAACCTCCCCACTAAACCCAACCTCCCCACTCCACCCAACCTCCTCATTTCACCCAGCCTCTCCACTCAACCCAACCTCCCAATTCCACTAAGCCTCCCCACTTCACCCTACCTCCCCTCTTCACCCAACCTCCCCACTTCACCCAACCTCCCCACTTCACCCAAACTCCCCACTTCACCCAACCTCCCCACTTCACCCAACCTCCCAATTCCACTATACCCCCGCACTCCACCCAACCTCCGCACTCAACCCAACCTCCCCACTTTACCCAACCTCCCCACTCCACCCAACCTCCCCACTTCACCCAACCTCCCCACTCCACAATGCCTCCCCACTTCACCCAACCTACCCACTTCACCCAACCTCCCCACTTCACCCAACCTCCCCACTTCACCCAACCTCCCCACTTCACCCAACCTACCAATTCCACTATACCTCCGGACTCCAACCAACCTCTGCACTCAACCCAACCTCCCCACTTCACCCAACCTCCCCACTCCACCCAACCTCCCCACTTCACCCAACCTCCGCACTCCATCCAACCTACGCACTCCAACCAACTTCCGCACTCCACCCAACCTCCGCACTCCACCCAACTATTGCACTCCACCCAACTTCAGCACTCCACACAACTTCCGCACTCCACCCAACCTCCCCACTCCACCCAACCTCCCCACTGCACTCAACCTCCCCACTGTACTCAACCTCCCCACTCCACCCAACCTTCCCACTCCACACAACCTCCCCACTCCACCAAACCTCCCCACTCAACCCAACCTCCCCACTCCACCCAACCTCCCCATTTCACCCATCCTCCCCACTTCACCCAAGCTCCCAATTCCACTATACCTCCGCACTCCACCCAACCTCCGCACTCAACCCAACCTCCCAAATTTACCCAACCTCCCCACTCCACCCAACCTCCCCACTTCACTCAACCTCCCCACTCCACCATGCCTCCCCACTTCACCCAACCTCCCCACTTCACCCAACCTCCCCACTTCACCCAACCTCCCCACTTCACCCAACCTCCCCACTTCACCCAACCTCCCCACTTCACCGAACCTCCCCACTTCACCCAACCTCCCCACTTCACCCAACCTACCAATTCCACTATACCTCCGGACTCCAACCAACCTCCCCACTTCACCCAACTTTTGCACTCCAACCAACTTCCGCACTCCACCCAACCTCCGCACTCCACCCAACTTTTGCACTCCACCCAACTTCAGCACTCCACGCAACTTCCGCACTTAACCCAACCTCCCCACTGCACTCAACCTCCCCACTGTACTCAACTTCCCCACTCCACCCAACCTTCCCACTCCACACAACCTCCCCACTCCACCAAATATCCCCACTCAACCCAACCTCCCCACTCCACCCAACCTCCTCACTTCACCCAATTTCCCCACACCACCCAACCTCCTCACTCCACCCAACCTCCCCACTCAACCCAACCTCCCGACTCCACCCAAACTCCCCACTCCACCCAACGTCCCCACTCCACCCAAACTCCCCACTCCACCCAACCTCCCCACTCCACCCAAACTCCCAACTCCACCCAACCTCCCCACTTCACTCAACTTTCCTACTTCACCCAAACTCCCCACTCCACCCAACCTACGCACTCCACCCAAACTTCGCACTCAACCCAACCTCCCCACTTCACCCAACCTCCCCACTCCACAATGCCTCCCCACTTCACCCAACCTCCCCACTCCACCCAACCTCCCCACTTCACCCAACCTCCCCACTTCACCCAACCTCCCAATTCCACTATACCTCCGCACTCCACCCAACCTCCGCACTCAACCCAACCTCCCCACTTTACCCAACCTCCCCACTCAACCCAACCTCCCAATTCCACTATACCTCCTCACTCCATCCAACATCCGCACTCCACCCAACCTCCGCACTCCACCCAACCTCCCCACTCCACCCATCCTCCCCACTCCACCCAACCTCCCCACTGCACCCAACCTTCCCACTCCACCCAACCTCCCCACTCCACCCAACCTCACCACTCCACCAAACCTCCCCACTCAACCCAACCTCCCCACTCCACCCAACCTCCCCACTTCACCCAACCTCCCCACTTCACCCAACCTCCCAATTCCACTATACCTCCGCACTCCACCCAACCTTCCCACTCCACCCAACCTCCCCACTCCACCCAACCTCACCACTCCACCAAACCTCCCCACTCAACCCAACCTCCCCACTCCACCCAACCTCCCCACTTTACCCAACCTCCCCACTCCAACCAACCTCCCCACTTCACTCAACCTCCCCACTCCACAATGCCTCCCCACTTCACCCAACCTCCCCACTTCACCCAACCTCCCCACTTCACCCAACCTCCCCACATCACCCAACCTCCCCACTTCACCCAACCTCCCCACTTCACCCAACCTCCCCACTTCACCCAACTTCCCCACTTCACCCAATCTCCCCACTTCACCCAACCTCCCCACTTCACCCAACCTCCCCACTTCACCCAACCTACCAATTCCACTATACCTCCGGACTCCAACCAACCACTGCACTCAACTCAACCTCCCCACTTCACCCAACCTCCCCACTCCACCCAACCTCCCCACTTAACCTACCTCCGCACTCCACCCAACCTACGCACTCCAACCAACTTCCGCACTCCACCCAACCTCCGCACTCCACCCAACTTCAGCACTCCACACAACTTCCGCACTCCACCCAACCTCCCCACTCCACCCAACCTCCCCACTACACTCAACCTCCCCACTGTACTCAACCTCCCCACTCCACCCAACCTTCCCACTCCACACAACCTCCCCACACCACCAAACCTCCCCACTCAACCTAACCTCCCCACTCCACCCAACCTCCCCACTTCACCCAACCTCCCCACTTCACCCAACCTCCCAATTCCACTATACCTCCGCACTCCACCCAACCTCTGCACTCAACCCAACCTCCCCACTTCACCCAACCTCCCCACTCCACCCAACCTCCCCACTTCACCCAACCTCCGCACTCCATCCAACCTACGCACTCCAACCAACTTCCGCACTCCACCCAACCTCCGCACTCCACCCAACTAATGCACTCCACCCAACTTCAGCATTCCACACAACTTCCGCACTCCACCCAACCTCCCCACTGCACTCAACCTCCCCACTGTACTCAACCTCCCCACTCCACCCAACCTTCCCACTCCACACAACCTCCCCACTCCACCAAACCTCCCCACTCAACCCAACCTCCCCACTCCACCCAACCTCCCCACTTCACCCAACCTCCCCACTTCACCCAACCTCCCAATTCCACTATACCTCCGCACTCCACCCAACCTCCGCACTCAACCCAACCTCCCCACTTTACCCAACCTCCCCACTCCACCCAACCTCCCAATTCCACTATACCTCCGCACTCCACCCTACCTCCGCACTCAACCCAACCTCCCCACTTTACCCAACCTCACCACTCCACCCAACCTCCCCACTTCACTCAACCTCCCCACTCCACAATGCCTCCCCACTTCACCCAACCTCCCCACTTCACCCAATCTCCCCACTTCACCCAACCTCCCCACTTCACCCAACTTCCCCACTTCACCCAACCTCCCCACTTCACCCAACCTCCCCACTTCACCCAACCTCCCCACTTCACCCAACCTACCAATTCCACTATACCTCCGGACTCCAAACAACCTCTGCACTCAACCCAACCTCCCCACTTCACCCAACCTCCCCACTCCACCCAACCTCCCCACTTAACCTACCTCCGCACTCCACCCAACCTACGCACTCCAACCAACTTCCGCACTCCACCCAACCTCCGCACTCCACCCAACTATTGCACTCCACCCAACTTCAGCACTCCACACAACTTCCGCACTCCACCCAACCTCCCCACTCCACCCAACCTCCCCACTACACTCAACCTCCCCACTGTACTCAACCTCCCCACTCCACCCAACCTTCCCACTCCACACAACCTCCACACTCAACCCAACCTCCCCACTTTACCCAACCTCCCCACTCCACCCAACCTCCCCACTCCACCCAAACTCCCCACTCCACCCAAACTCCCCACTCCACCCAAACTCCCCATCCACCCAACCTCCCCACTCCACCCAACCTCCCCACTCCACCCAACCCCCCACTTCACTCAACTTCCCT
This sequence comes from Oasisia sp. SBJ-2009, assembly GCA_964017155.1. Lineage (NCBI taxonomy): Eukaryota > Metazoa > Annelida > Polychaeta > Sabellida > Siboglinidae > Oasisia > Oasisia sp. SBJ-2009. Next base: position 28,277,844 of record OZ024855.1, read on the forward strand.
ACTTCACCCAACCTCCCCACTCCACCCAACCTACGCACTCCACCCAAACTTCGCAATTAACCCAACATCCCCACTTCAAACTTCCGCACACCACCCAACCACTCCACTCCACCCAACTTCCGCACTCCACCCAACTTCCGCATTCCATCCAACATGCGCACTCCACCCAACCTCCGCACTCCACCCAACCTCCCCACTCCACCCATCCTCCCCACTCCACCCAAACTCCGCACTCCACCCAACCTTCCCACTCCACACAACCTCCCCACTCCACCAAACCTCCCCACTAAACCCAACCTCCCCACTCCACCCAACCTCCTCATTTCACCCAGCCTCTCCACTCAACCCAACCTCCCAATTCCACTAAGCCTCCCCACTTCACCCTACCTCCCCTCTTCACCCAACCTCCCCACTTCACCCAACCTCCCCACTTCACCCAAACTCCCCACTTCACCCAACCTCCCCACTTCACCCAACCTCCCAATTCCACTATACCCCCGCACTCCACCCAACCTCCGCACTCAACCCAACCTCCCCACTTTACCCAACCTCCCCACTCCACCCAACCTCCCCACTTCACCCAACCTCCCCACTCCACAATGCCTCCCCACTTCACCCAACCTACCCACTTCACCCAACCTCCCCACTTCACCCAACCTCCCCACTTCACCCAACCTCCCCACTTCACCCAACCTACCAATTCCACTATACCTCCGGACTCCAACCAACCTCTGCACTCAACCCAACCTCCCCACTTCACCCAACCTCCCCACTCCACCCAACCTCCCCACTTCACCCAACCTCCGCACTCCATCCAACCTACGCACTCTAACCAACTTCCGCACTCCACCCAACCTCCGCACTCCACCCAACTATTGCACTCCACCCAACTTCAGCACTCCACACAACTTCCGCACTCCACCCTACCTCCCCACTCCACCCAACCTCCCCACTGCACTCAACCTCCCCACTGTACTCAACCTCCCCACTTCACCCAACCTACCAATTCCACTATACCTCCGGACTCCAACCAACCTCTGCACTCAACCCAACCTCCCCACTTCACCCAACCTCCCCACTCCACCCAACCTCCCCACTTCACCCAACCTCCGCACTCCATCCAACCTACGCACTCCAACCAACTTCCGCACTCCACCCAACCTCCGCACTCCACCCAACTATTGCACTCCACCCAACTTCAGCACTCCACACAACTTCCGCACTCCACCCAACCTCCGCACTCCACCCAACTATTGCACTCCACCCAACTTCAGCACTCCACACAACTTCCGCACTCCACCCAACCTCCCCACTCCACCCAACCTCCCCACTACACTCAACCTCCACACTGTACTCAACCTCCCCACTCCACCCAACCTTGCCACTCCACACACCCTCCCCACTCCACCAAACCTCCCCACTCAACCTAACCTCCCCACTCCACCCAACCTCCCCACTTCACCCAACCTCCCCACTTCACCGAACCTACCAATTCCACTATACCTCCGGACTCCAACCAACCTCTGCACTCAACCCAACCTCCCCACTTCACCCAACCTCCCCACTCCACCCAACCTCCCCACTTCACCCAACCTCCGCACTCCATCCAACCTACGCACTCCAACCAACTTCCACACTCCACTCAACCTCCGCACTCCACCCAACTATTGCACTCCACCCAACTTCAGCACTCCACACAACTTCCGCACTCCACCCAACCTCCCCACTCCACCCAACCTCCCCACTGCACTCAACCTCCCCACTGTACTCAACCTCCCCACTCCACCCAACCTTCCCACTCCACACAACCTCCCCACTCCACCAAACCTCCCCACTCAACCCAACCTCCCCACTCCACCCAACCTCCCCACTTCACCCAACCTCCCCACTCCACCCAACCTCCCCACTTCACCCAACCTCCGCACTCCATCCAACCTACGCACTCCAACCAACTTCCGCACTCCACCCAACCTCCGCACTCCACCCAACTATTGCACTCCACCCAACTTCAGCACTCAACACAACTTCCGCACTCCACCCAACCTCCGCACTCCACCCAACTATTGCACTCCACCCAACTTCAGCACTCCACACAACTTCCGCACTCCACCCAACCTCCCCACTCCACCCAACCTCCCCACTACACTCAACCTCCACACTGTACTCAACCTCCCCACTCCACCCAACCTTGCCACTCCACACACCCTCCCCACTCCACCAAACCTCCCCACTCAACCTAACCTCCCCACTCCACCCAACCTCCCCACTTCACCCAACCTCCCCACTTCACCGAACCTACCAATTCCACTATACCTCCGGACTCCAACCAACCTCTGCACTCAACCCAACCTCCCCACTTCACCCAACCTCCCCACTCCACCCAACCTCCCCACTTCACCCAACCTCCGCACTCCATCCAACCTACGCACTCCAACCAACTTCCACACTCCACTCAACCTCCGCACTCCACCCAACTATTGCACTCCACCCAACTTCAGCACTCCACACAACTTCCGCACTCCACCCAACCTCCCCACTCCACCCAACCTCCCCACTGCACTCAACCTCCCCACTGTACTCAACCTCCCCACTCCACCCAACCTTCCCACTCCACACACCCTCCCCACTCCACCAAACCTCCCCACTCAACCCAACCTCCCCACTCCACCCAACCTCCCCACTTCACCCATCCTCCCGACTTCACCCAAGCTCCCAATTCCACTATACCTCCGCACTCCACCCAACCTCCGCACTCAACCCAACCTCCCAAATTTACCCAACCTCCCCACTCCACCCAACCTCCCCACTTCACTCAACCTCCCCACTCCACCCAACCTCCACACTTCACCCAACCTCCCCACTTCACCCAACCTCCCCACTTCACCCAACCTTCCCACTTCACCCAACCTCCCCACTTCACCCAACCTCCCCACTTCACCCAACCTCCCCACTTCACCCAACCTCCCCACTTCACCGAACCTCCCCACTTCACCCAACCTCCCCACTTCACCCAACCTACCAATTCCACTATACCTCCGGACTCCAACCAACCTCCCCACTTCACCCAACCTCCGCACTCCACCCAACTATTGCACTCCACCCAACTTCAGCACTCCACACAACTTCCGCACTCCACCCAACCTCCCCACTCCACCCAACCTCCCCACTACACTCAACCTCCACACTGTACTCAACCTCCCCACTCCACCCAACCTTGCCACTCCACACACCCTCCCCACTCCACCAAACCTCCCCACTCAACCTAACCTCCCCACTCCACCCAACCTCCCCACTTCACCCAACCTCCCCACTTCACCCAACCTACCAATTCCACTATACCTATGGACTCCAACCAACCTCTGCACTCAACCCAACCTCCCCACTCCACCCAACCTCCCCACTTCACTCAACCTCCCCACTCCACCATGCCTCCCCACTTCACCCAACCTCCCCACTTCACCCAACCTCCCCACTTCACCCAACCTCCCCACTTCACCCAACCTCCCCACTTCACCCAACCTCCCCACTTCACCGAACCTCCCCACTTCACCCAACCTCCCCACTTCACCCAACCTACCAATTCCACTATACCTCCGGACTCCAACCAACCTCCCCACTTCACCCAACCTCCGCACTCCACCCAACCTACGCACTCCAACCAACTTCCGCACTCCACCCAACCTCCGCACTCCACCCAACTTTTGCACTCCACCCAACTTCAGCACTCCACACAACTTCCGCACTTAACCCAACCTCCCCACTCCACCCAACCTCCCCACTGCACTCAACCTCCCCACTGTACTCAACTTCCCCACTCCACCCAACCTTCCCACTCCACACAACCTCCCCACTCCACCAAATATCCCCACTCAACCCAACCTCCCCACTCCACCCAACCTCCTCACTTCACCCAATTTCCCCACTCCACCCAACCTCCTCACTCCACCCAACCTCCCCACTCAACCCAACCTCCCGACTCCACCCAAACTCCCCACTCCACCCAACGTCCCCACTCCACCCAAACTCCCCACTCCACCCAACCTCCCCACTCCACCCAAACTCCCAACTCCACCCAACCTCCCCACTTCACTCAACTTTCCTACTTCACCCAAACTCCCCACTCCACCCAACCTACGCACTCCACCCAAACTTCGCACTCAACCCAACCTCCCCACTTCACCCAACCTCCCCACTCCACAATGCCTCCCCACTTCACCCAACCTCCCCACTCCACCCAACCTCCCCACTTCACCCAACCTCCCCACTTCACCCAACCTCCCAATTCCACTATGCCTCCGCACTCCACCCAACCTCCGCACTCAACCCAACCTCCCCACTTTACCCAACCTCCCCACTCCACCCAACCTCCCAATTCCACTATACCTCCTCACTCCATCCAACATCCGCACTCCACCCAACCTCCGCACTCCACCCAACCTCCCCACTCCACCCATCCTCCCCACTCCACCCAACCTCCCCACTGCACCCAACCTTCCCACTCCACCCAACCTCCCCACTCCACCCAACCTCCCCACTACACTCAACCTCCCCACTGTACTCAACCTCCCCACTCCACCCAACCTTCCCACTCCACCCAACCTCCCCACTCCACCCATCCTCCCCACTCCACCCAACCTCCCCACTCCACCCAACCTTCCCACTCCACGCAACCTCCCCACTCCACCAAACCTCCCCACTAAACCCAACCTCCCCACTCCACCCAACCTCCTCATTTCACCCAGCCTCCCCACTCAACCCAACCTCCCAATTCCACTAAGCCTCCCCACTTCACCCAACCTCCCCACTTCACCCAACCTCCCCACTTCACCCAACCTCCCCACTTCTCCCAACTTCCCCACTTCACCCAACCTCCCCACTTCACCCAACCTACCAATTCCACTATACCTCCGCACTCCACCCAACCTCCGCACTCAACCCAACCTCCCCACTTCACCCAACCTCCCCACTCCACCCAACCTCCCAATTCCACTAAACCTCCGCACTCCACCCAACCTCCGCACTCAACCCAACCTCCCCACTTTACCCAACCTCCCCACTCCACCCAACCTCCCCACTTCACTCAACCTCCCCACTCCACAATGCCTCCCCACTTCACCCAACCTCCCCACTTCACCCAACCCCCCACTTCACCCAACCTCCCCACTTCACCCAACCTCCCCACTTCACCCAACCTCCCAATTCCACTATACCTCCGCACTCCACCCAACCTCCCCACTCCACCCAACCTCCCCACTTCACTCAACCTCCCCACTCCACAATGCCTCCCCACTTCACCCAACCTCCCCACTTCACCCAACCTCCCCACTTCACCCAACCTCCCCACTTCACCCAACCTCCCCACTTCACCCAACCTCCCCACTTCACCCAACCTCCCCACTTCACCCAACCTCCCCACTTCACCCAACCTCCCCACTTCACCCAACCTACCAATTCCACAATACCTCCGGACTCCAACCAACCACTGCACTCAACTCAACCTCCCCACTTCACCCAACCTCCCCACTCCACCCAACCTCCCCACTTAACCTACCTCCGCACTCCACCCAACCTACGCACTCCAACCAACTTCCGCACTCCACCCAACCTCCGCACTCCACCCAACCTCCGCACTCAACCCAACCTCCCCACTTTACCCAACCTCCCCACTCCACCCAACCTCCCCACTTCACCCAACCTCCCCACTCCACAATGCCTCCCCACTTCACCCAACCTACCCACTTCACCCAACCTCCCCACTTCACCCAACCTCCCCACTTCACCCAACCTCCCCACTTCTCTCAACTTCCCCACTTCACCCAACCTCCCCACTTCACCCAACCTCCCCACTTCACCCAACCTCCCCACTTCACCCAACCTACCAATTCCACTATACCTCCGGACTCCAACCAACCTCTGCACTCAACCCAACCTCCCCACTTCACCCAACCTCCCCACTCCACCCAACCTCCCCACTTCACCCAACCTCCGCACTCCATCCAACCTACGCACTCTAACCAACTTCCGCACTCCACCCAACCTCCGCACTCCACCCAACTATTGCACTCCACCCAACTTCAGCACTCCACACAACTTCCGCACTCCACCCTACCTCCCCACTCCACCCAACCTCCCCACTGCACTCAACCTCCCCACTGTACTCAACCTCCCCACTTCACCCAACCTACCAATTCCACTATACCTCCGGACTCCAACCAACCTCTGCACTCAACCCAACCTACCCACTTCACCCAACGTCCCCACTCCACCCAACCTCCCCACTTCACCCAACCTCCGCACTCCATCCAACCTACGCACTCTAACCAACTTCCGCACTCCACCCAACCTCCGCACTCCACCCAACTATTGCACTACACCCAACTTCAGCACTCCACACAACTTCGGCACTCCACCCAACCTCCGCACTCCACCCAACTATTGCACTCCACCCAACTTCAGCACTCCACACAACTTCCGCACTCCACCCAACCTCCCCACTCCACCCAACCTCCCCACTACACTCAACCTCCACACTGTACTCAACCTCCCCACTCCACCCAACCTTGCCACTCCACACAACCTCCCCACTCAACCAAACCTCCCCACTCAACCTAACTTCCCCACTCCACCCAACCTCCCCACTTCACCCAACCTCCCCACTTCACCCAACCTACCAATTCCACTATACCTCCGGACTCCAACCAACCTCTGCACTCAACCCAACCTCCCCACTTCACCCAACCTCCCCACTCCACCCAACCTCCCCACTTCACCCAACCTCCGCACTCCATCCAACCTACGCACTCCAACCAACTTCCGCACTCCACCCAACCTCCGCACTCCACCCAACTATTGCACTCCACCCAACTTCAGCACTCCACACAACTTCCGCACTCCACCCAACCTCCCCACTCCACCCAACCTCCCCACTGCACTCAACCTCCCCACTGTACTCAACCTCCCCACTCCACCCAACCTTCCCACTCCACACAACCTCCCCACTCCACCAAACCTCCCCACTCAACCCAACCTCCCCACTCCACCCAACCTCCCCACTTCACCCTACCTCCCCACTTCACCCAACCTCCCCACTCCACAATGCCTCCCCACTTCACCCAACCTCCCCACTTCACCCAACCTCCCCACTTCACCCAACCTCCCCACTTCACCCAACCTCCCCACTTCACCCAACCTCCCCACTCCACCAAACCTCCCCACTCAACCCAACCTCCCCACTCCACCCAACCTCCCCACTTCACCCATCCTCCCCACTTCACCCAAGCTCCCAATTCCACTATACCTCCGCACTCCACCCAACCTCCGCACTCAACCCAACCTCCCAAATTTACCCAACCTCCCCACTCCACCCAACCTCCCCACTTCACTCAACCTCCCCACTCCACAATGCCTCCCCACTTCACCCAACCTCCCCACTTCACCCAACCTCCCCACTTCACCCAACCTCCCCACTTCACCCAACCTCCCCACTTCACCCAACCTCCCCACTTCACCCAACCTCCCCACTTCACCCAACCTCCCCACTTCACCCAACCTACCAATTCCACTATAACTCCGGACTCCAACCAACCTCCCCACTTCACCCAACCTCCGCACTCCACCCAACCTACGCACTCCAACCAACTTCCGCACTCCACCCAACCTCCGCACTCCACCCAACTATTGCACTCCACCCAACTTCAGCACTCCACACAACTTCCGCACTTAACCCAACCTCCCCACTCCACCCAACCTCCCCACTGCACTCAACCTCCCCACTGTACTCAAATTCCCCACTCCACCCAACCTTCCCACTCCACACAACCTCCCCACTCCACCAAATATCCCCACTCAACCCAACCTCCCCACTCCACCCAACCTCCTCACTTCACCCAATTTCCCCACTCCACCCAACCTCCTCACTCCACCCAACCTCCCCACTCAACCCAACCTCCCGACTCCACCCAAACTCCCCACTCCACCCAACGTCCCCACTCCACCCAAACTCCCCACTCCACCCAACCTCCCCACTCCACCCAAACTCCCAACTCCACCCAACCTCCCCACTTCACTCAACTTTCCTACTTCACCCAAACTCCCCACTCCACCCAACCTACGCACTCCACCCAAACTTCGCACTCAACCCAACCTCCCCACTTCACCCAACCTCCCCACTCCACAATGCCTCCCCACTTCACCCAACCTCCCCACTCCACCCAACCTCCCCACTTCACCCAACCTCCCCACTTCACCCAACCTCCCAATTCCACTATACCTCCGCACTCCACCCAACCTCCGCACTCAACCCAACCTCCCCACTTTACCCAACCTCCCAATTCCACTATACCTCAGCACTCCACCCAACCTCTGCACTCAACCCAACCTCCCCACTTTACCCAACCTCCCCACTCCACCCAACCTCCCAATTCCACTATACCTCCGCACTCCACCCAACCTCCGCACTCAACCCAACCTCCCAAATTTACCCAACCTCCCCACTCCACCCAACCTCCCCACTTCACTCAACCTCCCCACTCCACCCAACCTCCACACTTCACCCAACCTCCCCACTTCACCCAACCTCCCCACTTCACCCAACCTTCCCACTTCACCCAACCTCCCCACTTCACCCAACCTCCCCACTTCACCCAACCTCCCCACTTCACCCAACCTCCCCACTTCACCGAACCTCCCCACTTCACCCAACCTCCCCACTTCACCCAACCTACCAATTCCACTATACCTCCGGACTCCAACCAACCTCCCCACTTCACCCAACCTCCGCACTCCACCCAACTATTGCACTCCACCCAACTTCAGCACTCCACACAACTTCCGCACTCCACCCAACCTCCCCACTCCACCCAACCTCCCCACTACACTCAACCTCCACACTGTACTCAACCTCCCCACTCCACCCAACCTTGCCACTCCACACACCCTCCCCACTCCACCAAACCTCCCCACTCAACCTAACCTCCCCACTCCACCCAACCTCCCCACTTCACCCAACCTCCCCACTTCACCCAACCTACCAATTCCACTATACCTATGGACTCCAACCAACCTCTGCACTCAACCCAACCTCCCCACTCCACCCAACCTCCCCACTTCACTCAACCTCCCCACTCCACCATGCCTCCCCACTTCACCCAACCTCCCCACTTCACCCAACCTCCCCACTTCACCCAACCTCCCCACTTCACCCAACCTCCCCACTTCACCCAACCTCCCCACTTCACCGAACCTCCCCACTTCACCCAACCTCCCCACTTCACCCAACCTACCAATTCCACTATACCTCCGGACTCCAACCAACCTCCCCACTTCACCCAACCTCCGCACTCCACCCAACCTACGCACTCCAACCAACTTCCGCACTCCACCCAACCTCCGCACTCCACCCAACTTTTGCACTCCACCCAACTTCAGCACTCCACACAACTTCCGCACTTAACCCAACCTCCCCACTCCACCCAACCTCCCCACTGCACTCAACCTCCCCACTGTACTCAACTTCCCCACTCCACCCAACCTTCCCACTCCACACAACCTCCCCACTCCACCAAATATCCCCACTCAACCCAACCTCCCCACTCCACCCAACCTCCTCACTTCACCCAATTTCCCCACTCCACCCAACCTCCTCACTCCACCCAACCTCCCCACTCAACCCAACCTCCCGACTCCACCCAAACTCCCCACTCCACCCAACGTCCCCACTCCACCCAAACTCCCCACTCCACCCAACCTCCCCACTCCACCCAAACTCCCAACTCCACCCAACCTCCCCACTTCACTCAACTTTCCTACTTCACCCAAACTCCCCACTCCACCCAACCTACGCACTCCACCCAAACTTCGCACTCAACCCAACCTCCCCACTTCACCCAACCTCCCCACTCCACAATGCCTCCCCACTTCACCCAACCTCCCCACTCCACCCAACCTCCCCACTTCACCCAACCTCCCCACTTCACCCAACCTCCCAATTCCACTATGCCTCCGCACTCCACCCAACCTCCGCACTCAACCCAACCTCCCCACTTTACCCAACCTCCCCACTCCACCCAACCTCCCAATTCCACTATACCTCCTCACTCCATCCAACATCCGCACTCCACCCAACCTCCGCACTCCACCCAACCTCCCCACTCCACCCATCCTCCCCACTCCACCCAACCTCCCCACTGCACCCAACCTTCCCACTCCACCCAACCTCCCCACTCCACCCAACCTCCCCACTACACTCAACCTCCCCACTGTACTCAACCTCCCCACTCCACCCAACCTTCCCACTCCACCCAACCTCCCCACTCCACCCATCCTCCCCACTCCACCCAACCTCCCCACTCCACCCAACCTTCCCACTCCACGCAACCTCCCCACTCCACCAAACCTCCCCACTAAACCCAACCTCCCCACTCCACCCAACCTCCTCATTTCACCCAGCCTCCCCACTCAACCCAACCTCCCAATTCCACTAAGCCTCCCCACTTCACCCAACCTCCCCACTTCACCCAACCTCCCCACTTCACCCAACCTCCCCACTTCTCCCAACTTCCCCACTTCACCCAACCTCCCCACTTCACCCAACCTACCAATTCCACTATACCTCCGCACTCCACCCAACCTCCGCACTCAACCCAACCTCCCCACTTCACCCAACCTCCCCACTCCACCCAACCTCCCAATTCCACTAAACCTCCGCACTCCACCCAACCTCCGCACTCAACCCAACCTCCCCACTTTACCCAACCTCCCCACTCCACCCAACCTCCCCACTTCACTCAACCTCCCCACTCCACAATGCCTCCCCACTTCACCCAACCTCCCCACTTCACCCAACCCCCCACTTCACCCAACCTCCCCACTTCACCCAACCTCCCCACTTCACCCAACCTCCCAATTCCACTATACCTCCGCACTCCACCCAACCTCCCCACTCCACCCAACCTCCCCACTTCACTCAACCTCCCCACTCCACAATGCCTCCCCACTTCACCCAACCTCCCCACTTCACCCAACCTCCCCACTTCACCCAACCTCCCCACTTCACCCAACCTCCCCACTTCACCCAACCTCCCCACTTCACCCAACCTCCCCACTTCACCCAACTTCCCCACTTCACCCAATCTCCCCACTTCACCCAACCTCCCCACTTCACCCAACCTCCCCACTTCACCCAACCTACCAATTCCACAATACCTCCGGACTCCAACCAACCACTGCACTCAACTCAACCTCCCCACTTCACCCAACCTCCCCACTCCACCCAACCTCCCCACTTAACCTACCTCCGCACTCCACCCAACCTACGCACTCCAACCAACTTCCGCACTCCACCCAACCTCCGCACTCCACCCAACCTCCGCACTCAACCCAACCTCCCCACTTTACCCAACCTCCCCACTCCACCCAACCTCCCCACTTCACCCAACCTCCCCACTCCACAATGCCTCCCCACTTCACCCAACCTACCCACTTCACCCAACCTCCCCACTTCACCCAACCTCCCCACTTCACCCAACCTCCCCACTTCTCTCAACTTCCCCACTTCACCCAACCTCCCCACTTCACCCAACCTCCCCACTTCACCCAACCTCCCCACTTCACCCAACCTACCAATTCCACTATACCTCCGGACTCCAACCAACCTCTGCACTCAACCCAACCTCCCCACTTCACCCAACCTCCCCACTCCACCCAACCTCCCCACTTCACCCAACCTCCGCACTCCATCCAACCTACGCACTCTAACCAACTTCCGCACTCCACCCAACCTCCGCACTCCACCCAACTATTGCACTCCACCCAACTTCAGCACTCCACACAACTTCCGCACTCCACCCTACCTCCCCACTCCACCCAACCTCCCCACTGCACTCAACCTCCCCACTGTACTCAACCTCCCCACTTCACCCAACCTACCAATTCCACTATACCTCCGGACTCCAACCAACCTCTGCACTCAACCCAACCTACCCACTTCACCCAACGTCCCCACTCCACCCAACCTCCCCACTTCACCCAACCTCCGCACTCCATCCAACCTACGCACTCTAACCAACTTCCGCACTCCACCCAACCTCCGCACTCCACCCAACTATTGCACTACACCCAACTTCAGCACTCCACACAACTTCGGCACTCCACCCAACCTCCGCACTCCACCCAACTATTGCACTCCACCCAACTTCAGCACTCCACACAACTTCCGCACTCCACCCAACCTCCCCACTCCACCCAACCTCCCCACTACACTCAACCTCCACACTGTACTCAACCTCCCCACTCCACCCAACCTTGCCACTCCACACAACCTCCCCACTCAACCAAACCTCCCCACTCAACCTAACTTCCCCACTCCACCCAACCTCCCCACTTCACCCAACCTCCCCACTTCACCCAACCTACCAATTCCACTATACCTCCGGACTCCAACCAACCTCTGCACTCAACCCAACCTCCCCACTTCACCCAACCTCCCCACTCCACCCAACCTCCCCACTTCACCCAACCTCCGCACTCCATCCAACCTACGCACTCCAACCAACTTCCGCACTCCACCCAACCTCCGCACTCCACCCAACTATTGCACTCCACCCAACTTCAGCACTCCACACAACTTCCGCACTCCACCCAACCTCCCCACTCCACCCAACCTCCCCACTGCACTCAACCTCCCCACTGTACTCAACCTCCCCACTCCACCCAACCTTCCCACTCCACACAACCTCCCCACTCCACCAAACCTCCCCACTCAACCCAACCTCCCCACTCCACCCAACCTCCCCACTTCACCCTACCTCCCCACTTCACCCAACCTCCCCACTCCACAATGCCTCCCCACTTCACCCAACCTCCCCACTTCACCCAACCTCCCCACTTCACCCAACCTCCCCACTTCACCCAACCTCCCCACTTCACCCAACCTCCCCACTCCACCAAACCTCCCCACTCAACCCAACCTCCCCACTCCACCCAACCTCCCCACTTCACCCATCCTCCCCACTTCACCCAAGCTCCCAATTCCACTATACCTCCGCACTCCACCCAACCTCCGCACTCAACCCAACCTCCCAAATTTACCCAACCTCCCCACTCCACCCAACCTCCCCACTTCACTCAACCTCCCCACTCCACAATGCCTCCCCACTTCACCCAACCTCCCCACTTCACCCAACCTCCCCACTTCACCCAACCTCCCCACTTCACCCAACCTCCCCACTTCACCCAACCTCCCCACTTCACCCAACCTCCCCACTTCACCCAACCTCCCCACTTCACCCAACCTACCAATTCCACTATAACTCCGGACTCCAACCAACCTCCCCACTTCACCCAACCTCCGCACTCCACCCAACCTACGCACTCCAACCAACTTCCGCACTCCACCCAACCTCCGCACTCCACCCAACTATTGCACTCCACCCAACTTCAGCACTCCACACAACTTCCGCACTTAACCCAACCTCCCCACTCCACCCAACCTCCCCACTGCACTCAACCTCCCCACTGTACTCAAATTCCCCACTCCACCCAACCTTCCCACTCCACACAACCTCCCCACTCCACCAAATATCCCCACTCAACCCAACCTCCCCACTCCACCCAACCTCCTCACTTCACCCAATTTCCCCACTCCACCCAACCTCCTCACTCCACCCAACCTCCCCACTCAACCCAACCTCCCGACTCCACCCAAACTCCCCACTCCACCCAACGTCCCCACTCCACCCAAACTCCCCACTCCACCCAACCTCCCCACTCCACCCAAACTCCCAACTCCACCCAACCTCCCCACTTCACTCAACTTTCCTACTTCACCCAAACTCCCCACTCCACCCAACCTACGCACTCCACCCAAACTTCGCACTCAACCCAACCTCCCCACTTCACCCAACCTCCCCACTCCACAATGCCTCCCCACTTCACCCAACCTCCCCACTCCACCCAACCTCCCCACTTCACCCAACCTCCCCACTTCACCCAACCTCCCAATTCCACTATACCTCCGCACTCCACCCAACCTCCGCACTCAACCCAACCTCCCCACTTTACCCAACCTCCCCACTCCACCCAACCTCCCAATTCCACTATACCTCCGCACTCCATCCAACATCTGCACTCCACCCAACCTCCGCACTCCACCCAACCTCCCCACTCCACCCATCCTCCCCACTCCACCCAACCTCCCCACAGCACCCAACCTTCCCACTCCACCCAACCTCCCCACTCCACCTAACCTCCCCACTACACTCAACCTCCCCACTGTACTCAAACTCCCCACTCCACCCAACCTTCCCACTCCACCCAATCTCCCCACTCCACCCATCCTCTCCACTCCACCCAACCTCCCCACTCCACCCAACCTTCCCACTCCACGCAACCTCCCCACTCCACCAAACCTCCCCACTAAACCCAACCTCCCCACTCCACCCAACCTCCTCATTTCACCCAGCCTCCCCACTCAACCCATCCTCCCAATTCCACTAAGCCTCCCCACTTCACCCAAACTCCCCACTTCACCCAACCTCCCCACTTCACCCAACCTCCCCACTTCTCCCAACTTCCCCACTTCACCCAACCTCCCCACTTCACCCAACCTCCCCACTTCACACAACCTCCCCACTTCACCCAACCTACCAATTCCACTATACCTCCGCACTCCACCCAACCTCCGCACTCAACCCAACCTCCCCACTTCACCCAACCTCCCCACTCCACCCAACCTCCCAATTCCACTAAACCTCCGCACTCCACCCAACCTCCGCACTCAACCCAACCTCCCCACTTTACCCAACCTCCCCACTCCACCCAACCTCCACACTTCACTCAACCTCCCCACTCCACAATGCCTCCCCACTTCACCCAACCTCCCCACTTCACCCAACCCCCCACTTCACCCAACCTCCCCACTTCACCCAACCTCCCCACTTCACCCAACCTCCCAATTCCACTATACCTCCGCACTCCACCCAACCTCCGCACTCAACCCAACCTCCCCACTTTACCCAACCTCCCCACTCCACCCAACCTCCCCACTTCACTCAACCTCCCCACTCCACAATGCCTCCCCACTTCACCCAACCTCCCCACTTCACCCAACCTCCCCACTTCACCCAACCTCCCCACTTCACCCAACCTCCCCACTTCACCCAACCTCCCCACTTCACCCAACCTCCCCACTTCACCCAACTTCCCCACTTCACCCAATCTCCCCACTTCACCCAACCTCCCCACTTCACCCAACCTCCCCACTTCACCCAACCTACCAATTCCACTATACCTCCGGACTCCAACCAACCACTGCACTCAACTCAACCTCCCCACTTCACCCAACCTCCCCACTCCACCCAACCTCCCCACTTAACCTACCTCCGCACTCCACCCAACCTACGCACTCCAACCAACTTCCGCACTCCACCCAACCTCCGCACTCCACCCAACTTCAGCACTCCACACAACTTCCGCACTCCACCCAACCTCCCCACTCCACCCAACCTCCCCACTACACTCAACCTCCCCACTGTACTCAACCTCCCCACTCCACCCAACCTTCCCACTCCACACAACCTCCCCACACCACCAAACCTCCCCACTCAACCTAACCTCCCCACTCCACCCAACCTCCCCACTTCACCCAACCTCCCCACTTCACCCAACCTCCCAATTCCACTATACCTCCGCACTCCACCCAACCTCCGCACTCAACCCAACCTCCCCACTTTACCCAACCTCCCCACTCCACCCAACCTCCCAATTCCACTATACCTCCGCACTCCACCCTACCTCCGCACTCAACCCAACCTCCCCACTTTATCCAACCTCACCACTCCACCCAACCTCCCCACTTCACTCAACCTCCCCACTCCACAATGCCTCCCCACTTCACCCAACCTCCCCACTTCACCCAACCTCCCCACTTCACCCAACCTCCCCACTTCACCCAACTTCCCCACTTCACCCAACCTCCCCACTTCACCCAACCTCCCCACTTCACCCAACCTCCCCACTTCACCCAACCTACCAATTCCACCATACCTCCGGACTCCAAACAACCTCTGCACTCAACCCAACCTCCCCACTTCACCCAACCTCCCCACTCCACCCAACCTCCCCACTTAACCTACCTCCGCACTCCACCCAACCTACGCACTCCAACCAACTTCCGCACTCCACCCAACCTCCGCACTCCACCCAACTATTGCACTCCACCCAACTTCAGCACTCCACACAACTTCCGCACTCCACCCAACCTCCCCACTCCACCCAACCTCCCCACTACACTCAACCTCCCCACTGTACTCAACCTCCCCACTCCACCCAACCTTCCCACTCCACACAACCTCCCCACTCCACCAAACCTCCCCACTCAACCTAACCTCCCCACTCCACCCAACCTCCCCACTTCACCCAACCTCCCCACTTCACCCAACCTCCCAATTGCACTATACTTCTGCACTCCACCCAACCTCCGCACTCAACCCAACCTCCCCACTTTACCCAACCTCCCCACTCCACCCAACCTCCCCACTCCACCCAAACTCCCCACTCCACCCAAACTCCCCACTCCACCCAAACTCCCCATCCACCCAACCTCCCCACTCCACCCAACCTCCCCACTCCACCCAACCCCCCACTTCACTCAACTTCCCTACTTCACCCAACCTCCCCACTCCACCCAACCTACGCACTCCACCCAAACTTCGCAATTAACCCAACCTCCACACTTCACCCAACGCACAACTCCATCCAACATCCCCACTTCAAACTTCCGCACACCACCCAACCACTCCACTCCACCCAACTTCCGCACTCCACCCAACTTCCGCATTCCATCCAACATCCGCACTCCACCCAACCTCCGCACTCCACCCAACCTCCCCACTCCACCCATCCTCCCCACTCCACCCAACCTCCCCACTCCACCCAACCTTCCCACTCCACACAACCTCCCCACTCCACCAAGCCTCCCCACTAAACCCAACCTCCCCACTCCACCCAACCTCCTCATTTCACCCAGCCTCTCCACTCAACCCAACCTCCCAATTCCACTAAGCCTCCCCACTTCACCCTACCTCCCCTCTTCACCCAACCTCCCCACTTCACCCAACCTCCCCACTTCACCCAAACTCCCCACTTCACCCAACCTCCCCACTTCACCCAACCTCCCAATTCCACTATACCCCCGCACTCCACCCAACCTCCGCACTCAACCCAACCTCCCCACTTTACCCAACCTCCCCACTCCACCCAACATCCCCACTTCACCCAACCTCCCCACTCCACAATGCCTCCCCACTTCACCCAACCTACCCACTTCACCCAACCTCCCCACTTCACCCTACCTCCCCACTTCACCCAACCTCCCCACTTCTCCCAACTTCCCCACTTCACCCAACCTCCCCACTTCACCCAACCTCCCCACTTCACCCAACCTCCCCACTCCACCCAACCTTCCCACTCCACACAACCTCCCCACACCACCAAACCTCCCCACTCAACCTAACCTCCCCACTCCACCCAACCTCCCCACTTCACCCAACCTCCCCACTTCACCCAACCTCCCAATTCCACTATACCTCCGCACTCCACCCAACCTCCGCACTCAACCCAACCTCCCCACTTTACCCAACCTCCCCACTCCACCCAACCTCCCAATTCCACTATACCTCCGCACTCCACCCTACCTCCGCACTCAACCCAACCTCCCCACTTTACCCAACCTCACCACTCCACCCAACCTCCCCACTTCACTCAACCTCCCCACTCCACAATGCCTCCCCACTTCACCCAACCTCTCCCCACTTCACCCAACCTCCCCACTTCACCCAACCTCCCCACTTCACTCAACTTCCCCACTTCACCCAACCTCCCCACTTCACCCAACCTCCCCACTTCACCCAACCTCCCCACTTCACCCAACCTACCAATTCCACTATACCTCCGGACTCCAAACAACCTCTGCACTCAACCCAACCTCCCCACTTCACCCAACCTCCCCACTCCACCCAACCTCCCCACTTAACCTACCTCCGCACTCCACCCAACCTACGCACTCCAACCAACTTCCGCACTCCACCCAACCTCCGCACTCCACCCAACTATTGCACTCCACCCAACTTCAGCACTCCACACAACTTCCGCACTCCACCCAACCTCCCCACTACACTCAACCTCCCCACTGTACTCAACCTCCCCACTCCACCCAACCTTCCCACTCCACACAACCTCCCCACTCCACCCAATCTCCCCACTTCACTCAACCTCCCCACTCCACAATGCCTCCCCACTTCACCCAACCTCCCCACTTCACCCAACCCCCCACTTCACCCAACCTCCCCACTTCACCCAACCTCCCCACTTCACCCAACCTCCCAATTCCACTATACCTCCGCACTCCACCCAACCTCCGCACTCAACCCAACCTCCCCACTTTACCCAACCTCCCCACTCCACCCAACCTCCCCACTTCACTCAACCTCCCCACTCCACAATGCCTCCCCACTTCACCCAACCTCCCCACTTCACCCAACCTCCCCACTTCACCCAACCTCCCCACTTCACCCAACCTCCCCACTTCACCCAACCTCCCCACTTCACCCAACCTCCCCACTTCACCCAACTTCCCCACTTCACCCAATCTCCCCACTTCACCCAACCTCCCCACTTCACCCAACCTCCCCACTTCACCCAACCTACCAATTCCACTATACCTCCGGACTCCAACCAACCACTGCACTCAACTCAACCTCCCCACTTCACCCAACCTCACCACTCCACCCAACCTCCCCACTTAACCTACCTCCGCACTCCACCCAACCTACGCACTCCAACCAACTTCCGCACTCCACCCAACCTCCGCACTCCACCCAACTTCAGCACTCCACACAACTTCCGCACTCCACCCAACCTCCCCACTCCACCCAACCTCCCCACTACACTCAACCTCCCCACTGTACTCAACCTCCCCACTCCACCCAACCTTCCCACTCCACACAACCTCCCCACACCACCAAACCTCCCCACTCAACCTAACCTCCCCACTCCACCCAACCTCCCCACTTCACCCGACCTCCCCATTTCACCCAACCTCCCAATTCCACTATACCTCCGCACTCCACCCAACCTCCGCACTCAACCCAACCTCCCCACTTTACCCAACCTCCCCACTCCACCCAACCTCCCAATTCCACTATACCTCCGCACTCCACCCTACCTCCGCACTCAACCCAACCTCCCCACTTTACCCAACCTCACCACTCCACCCAACCTCCCCACTTCACTCAACCTCCCCACTCCACAATGCCTCCCCACTTCACCCAACCTCCCCACTTCACCCAACCTCCCCACTTCACCCAACTTCCCCACTTCACCCAACCTCCCCACTTCACCCAACCTCCCCACTTCACCCAACCTCCCCACTTCACCCAACCTACCAATTCCACTATACCTCCGGACTCCAAACAACCTCTGCACTCAACCCAACCTCCCCACTTCACCCAACCTCCCCACTCCACCCAACCTCCCCACTTAACCTACCTCCGCACTCCACCCAACCTACGCACTCCAACCAACTTCCGCACTCCACCCAACTATTGCACTCCACCCAACTTCAGCACTCCACACAACTTCCGCACTCCACCCAACCTCCCCACTCCACCCAACCTCCCCACTACACTCAACCTCCCCACTGTACTCAACCTCCCCACTCCACCCAACCTTCCCACTCCACACAACCTCCCCACTCCACCAAACCTCCCCACTCAACCTAACCTCCCCACTCCACCCAACCTCCCCACTTCACCCAACCTCCCCACTTCACCCAACCTCCCAATTGCACTATACTTCTGCACTCCACCCAACCTCCGCACTCAACCCAACCTCCCCACTTTACCCAACCTCCCCACTCCACCCAACCTCCCCACTCCACCCAAACTCCCCACTCCACCCAAACTCCCCACTCCACCCAAACTCCCCATCCACCCAACCTCCCCACTCCACCCAACCTCCCCACTCCACCCAACCCCCCACTTCACTCAACTTCCCTACTTCACCCAACCTCCCCACTCCACCCAACCTACGCACTCCACCCAAACTTCGCAATTAACCCAACCTCCACACTTCACCCAACGCACAACTCCATCCAACATCCCCACTTCAAACTTCCGCACACCACCCAACCACTCCACTCCACCCAACTTCCGCACTCCACCCAACTTCCGCATTCCATCCAACATCCGCACTCCACCCAACCTCCGCACTCCACCCAACCTCCCCACTCCACCCATCCTCCCCACTCCACCCAACCTCCCCACTCCACCCAACCTTCCCACTCCACACAACCTCCCCACTCCACCAAGCCTCCCCACTAAACCCAACCTCCCCACTCCACCCAACCTCCTCATTTCACCCAGCCTCTCCACTCAACCCAACCTCCCAATTCCACTAAGCCTCCCCACTTCACCCTACCTCCCCTCTTCACCCAACCTCCCCACTTCACCCAACCTCCCCACTTCACCCAAACTCCCCACTTCACCCAACCTCCCCACTTCACCCAACCTCCCAATTCCACTATACCCCCGCACTCCACCCAACCTCCGCACTCAACCCAACCTCCCCACTTTACCCAACCTCCCCACTCCACCCAACCTCCCCACTTCACCCAACCTCCCCACTCCACAATGCCTCCCCACTTCACCCAACCTACCCACTTCACCCAACCTCCCCACTTCACCCTACCTCCCCACTTCACCCAACCTCCCCACTTCTCCCAACTTCCCCACTTCACCCAACCTCCCCACTTCACCCAACCTCCCCACTTCACCCAACCTCCCCACTCCACCCAACCTTCCCACTCCACACAACCTCCCCATACCACCAAACCTCCCCACTCAACCTAACCTCCCCACTCCACCCAACCTCCCCACTTCACCCAACCTCCCCACTTCACCCAACCTCCCAATTCCACTATACCTCCGCACTCCACCCAACCTCCGCACTCAACCCAACCTCCCCACTTTACCCAACCTCCCCACTCCACCCAACCTCCCAATTCCACTATACCTCCGGACTCCACCCTACCTCCGCACTCAACCCAACCTCCCCACTTCACTCAACTATTGCACTCCACCCAACTTCAGCACTCCACACAACTTCCGCACTCCACCCAACCTCCCCACTACACTCAACCTCCCCACTGTACTCAACCTCCCCACTCCACCCAACCTTCCCACTCCACACAACCTCCCCACTCAACCCAACCTCCCCACTTTACCCAACCTCCCCACTCCACCCAAACTCCCCACTCCACCCAAACTCCCCACTCCACCCAAACTCCCCATCCACCCAACCTCCCCACTCCACCCAACCTCCCCACTCCACCCAACCCCCCACTTCACTCAATTTCCCTACTTCACCCAACCTCCCCACTCCACCCAACCTACGCACTCCACCCAAACTTCGCAATTAACCCAACCTCCACACTTCACCCAACGCACAACTCCATCCAACATCCCCACTTCAAACTTCCGCACAACACCCAACCACTCCACTCCACCCAACTTCCGCACTCCACCCAACTTCCGCATTCCATCCAACATCCGCACTCCACCCAACCTCCGCACTCCACCCAACCTTCCCACTCCACACAACCTCCCCACTCCACCAAACCTCCCCACTAAACCCAACCTCCCCACTCCACCCAACCTCCTCATTTCACCCAGCCTCTCCACTCAACCCATCCTCCCAATTCCACTAAGCCTCCCCACTTCACCCTACCTCCCCTCTTCACCCAACCTCCCCACTTCACCCAACCTCCCCACTTCACCCAAACTCCCCACTTCACCCAACCTCCCCACTTCACCCAACCTCCCAATTCCACTATACCCCCGCACTCCACCCAACCTCCGCACTCAACCCAACCTCCCCACTTTACCCAACCTCCCCACTCCACCCAACCTCCCCACTTCACCCAACCTCCCCACTCCACAATGCCTCCCCACTTCACCCAACCTCCCCACTCCACAATGCCTCCCCACTTCACCCAACCTACCCACTTCACCCAACCTCCCCACTTCACCCAACCTCCCCACTTCACCCAACCTCCCCACTTCTCCCAACTTCCCCACTTCACCCAACCTCCCCACTTCACCCAACCTCCCCACTTCACCCAACCTCCCCACTTCACCCAACCTACCAATTCCACTATACCTCCGGACTCCAACCAACCTCTGCACTCAACCCAACCTCCCCACTTCACCCAACCTCCCCACTCCACCCAACCTCCCCACTTCACCCAACCTCCGCACTCCATCCAACCTACGCACTCTAACCAACTTCCGCACTCCACCCAACCTCCGCACTCCACCCAACTATTGCACTCCACCCAACTTCAGCACTCCACACAACTTCCGCACTCCACCCAACCTCCCCACTCCACCCAACCTCCCCACTACACTCAACCTCCACACTGTACTCAACCTCCCCACTCCACCCAACCTTCCCACTCCACACAACCTCCCCACTCCACCCAACCTCCCCACTTCACCCAACCTCCCCACTTCACCCAACCTACCAATTCCACTATGCCTCCGGACTCCAACCAACCTCTGCACTCAACCCAACCTCCCCACTTCACCCAACCTCCCCACTCCACCCAACCTCCCCACTTCACCCAACCTCCGCACTCTATCCAACCTACGCAGTCCAACCAACTTCCGCACTCCACCCAACCTCCGCACTCCACCCAACTATTGCACTCCACCCAACTTCAGCACTCCACAAAACTTCCGCACTCCACCCAACCTCCCCACTCCACCCAACCTCCCCACTGCACTCAACCTCCCCACTGTATGCAACCTCCCCACTCCACCCAACCTTCCCACTCCACACAACCTCCCCACTCCACCAAACCTCCCCACTCAACCCAACCTCCCCACTCCACCCAACCTCCCCACTTCACCCAACCTCCCCACTTCACCCAACCTCCCCACTTCACCCAACCTCCCCACTTCACCCAACCTCCCCACTTCACCCAACCTCCCCACTTCACCCAACCTCCCCACTCCACCAAACCTCCCCACTCAACCCAACCTCCCCACTCCACCCAACCTCCCCACTTCACCCATCCTCCCCACTTCACCCAAGCTCCCAATTCCACTATACCTCCGCACTCCACCCAACCTCCGCACTCAACCCAACCTCCCAAATTTACCCAACCTCCCCACTCCACCCAACCTCCCCACTTCACTCAACCTCCCCACTCCACAATGCCTCCCCACTTCACCCAACCTCCCCACTTCACCCAACCTCCCCGCTTCACCCAACCTCCCCCTTCACCCAACCTCCCCACTTCACCCAACCTCCCCACTTCACCGAACCTCCCCACTTCACCCAACCTCCCCACTTCACCCAACCTACCAATTCCACTATACCTCCGGACTCCAACCAACCTCCCCACTTCACCCAACCTCCGCACTCCACCCAACCTACGCACTCCAACCAACTTCCGCACTCCACCCAACCTCCGCACTCCACCCAACTACTGCACTCCACCCAACCTCCCCACTGCACTCAACCTCCCCACTGTACTCAACTTCCCCACTCCACCCAACCTTCCCACTCCACACAACCTCCCCACTCCACCAAACATCCCCACTCAACCCAACCTCCCCACTCCACACAACCTCCTCACTTCACCCAATTTCCCCACTCCACCCAACCTCCTCACTCCACCCAACCTCCCCACTCAACCCAACCTCCCGACTCCACCCAAACTCCCCACTCCACCCAACGTCCCCACTCCACCCAAACTCCCCACTCCACCCAACCTCCCCACTCCACCCAACCTCCCAACTCCACCCAACCTCCCAATTCCACTATACCTCCGCACTCCACCCAACCTCCCCACTTTACCCAACCTCCCCACTCCACCCAACCTCCCCACTACACTCAACCTCCACACTGTACTCAACCTCCCCACTCCACCCAACCTTCCCACTCCACACAACCTCCCCACTCCACCCAACCTCCCCACTTCACCCAACCTCCCCACTTCACCCAACCTACCAATTCCACTATGCCTCCGGACTCCAACCAACCTCTGCACTCAACCCAACCTCCCCACTTCACCCAACCTCCCCACTCCACCCAACCTCCCCACTTCACCCAACCTCCGCACTCTATCCAACCTACGCAGTCCAACCAACTTCCGCACTCCACCCAACCTCCGCACTCCACCCAACTATTGCACTCCACCCAACTTCAGCACTCCACAAAACTTCCGCACTCCACCCAACCTCCCCACTCCACCCAACCTCCCCACTGCACTCAACCTCCCCACTGTATGCAACCTCCCCACTCCACCCAACCTTCCCACTCCACACAACCTCCCCACTCCACCAAACCTCCCCACTCAACCCAACCTCCCCACTCCACCCAACCTCCCCACTTCACCCAACCTCCCCACTTCACCCAACCTCCCCACTTCACCCAACCTCCCCACTTCACCCAACCTCCCCACTTCACCCAACCTCCCCACTTCACCCAACCTCCCCACTCCACCAAACCTCCCCACTCAACCCAACCTCCCCACTCCACCCAACCTCCCCACTTCACCCATCCTCCCCACTTCACCCAAGCTCCCAATTCCACTATACCTCCGCACTCCACCCAACCTCCGCACTCAACCCAACCTCCCAAATTTACCCAACCTCCCCACTCCACCCAACCTCCCCACTTCACTCAACCTCCCCACTCCACAATGCCTCCCCACTTCACCCAACCTCCCCACTTCACCCAACCTCCCCGCTTCACCCAACCTCCCCCTTCACCCAACCTCCCCACTTCACCCAACCTCCCCACTTCACCGAACCTCCCCACTTCACCCAACCTCCCCACTTCACCCAACCTACCAATTCCACTATACCTCCGGACTCCAACCAACCTCCCCACTTCACCCAACCTCCGCACTCCACCCAACCTACGCACTCCAACCAACTTCCGCACTCCACCCAACCTCCGCACTCCACCCAACTACTGCACTCCACCCAACCTCCCCACTGCACTCAACCTCCCCACTGTACTCAACTTCCCCACTCCACCCAACCTTCCCACTCCACACAACCTCCCCACTCCACCAAACATCCCCACTCAACCCAACCTCCCCACTCCACACAACCTCCTCACTTCACCCAATTTCCCCACTCCACCCAACCTCCTCACTCCACCCAACCTCCCCACTCAACCCAACCTCCCGACTCCACCCAAACTCCCCACTCCACCCAACGTCCCCACTCCACCCAAACTCCCCACTCCACCCAACCTCCCCACTCCACCCAACCTCCCAACTCCACCCAACCTCCCAATTCCACTATACCTCCGCACTCCACCCAACCTCCCCACTTTACCCAACCTCCCCACTCCACCCAACCTCCCCACTTCACCCAACCTCCCCACTTCTCCCAACTTCCCCACTTCACCCAACCTCCCCACTTCACCCAACCTCCCCACTTCACACAACCTCCCCACTTCACCCAACCTACCAATTCCACTATACCTCCGGACTCCAACCAACCTCTGCACTCAACCCAACCTCCCCACTTCACCCAACCTCCCAATTCCACTATACCTCCGCACTCCACCCAACCTCCGCACTCAACCCAACCTCCCCACTTTACCCAACCTCCCCACTCCACCCAACCTCCCAATTCCACTAAACCTCCGCACTCCACCCAACCTCCGCACTCAACCCAACCTCCCCACTTTACCCAACCTCCCCCTCCACCCAACCTCCCCACTTCACTCAACCTCCCCACTCCACAATGCCTCCCCACTTCACCCAACCTCCCCACTTCACCCAACCCCCCACTTCACCCAACCTCCCCACTTCACCCAACTTCCCCAATTCACCCAACCTCCCCACTTCACCCAACCTCCCCACTTCACCCAACCTCCCCACTTCACCCAACCTACCAATTCCACTATACCTCCGGACTCCAACCAACCTCTGCACTCAACCCAACCTCCCCACTTCACCCAACCTCCCAATTCCACTATACTTCCGGACTCCAACCAACCTCTGCACTCAACCCAACCTCCACACTTCACCCAACCTCCCCACTCCACCCAACCTCCCCACTTAACCTACCCCCGCACTCCACCCAACCTACGCACTCCAACCAACTTCCGCACTCCACCCAACCTCCGCACTCCACCCAACTTCAGCACTCCACACAACTTCCGCACTCCACCCAACCTCCCCACTCCACCCAACCTCCCCACTACACTCAACCTCCCCACTGTACTCAACCTCCCCACTCCACCCAACCTTCCCACTCCACACAACCTCCGCACACCACCAAACCTCCCCACTCAACCTAACCTCCCCACTCCACCCAACCTCCCCACTTCACCCAACCTCCCCACTTCACCCAACCTCCCAATTCCACTATACCTCCGCACTCCACCCAACCTCCGCACTCAACCCAACCTCCCCACTTCACCCATCCTCCCCACTTCACCCAAGCTCCCAATTCCACTATACCTCCGCACTCCACCCAACCTCCGCACTCAACCCAACCTCCCAAATTTACCCAACCTCCCCACTCCACCCAACCTCCCCACTTCACTCAACCTCCCCACTCCACAATGCCTCCCCACTTCACCCAACCTCCCCACTTCACCCAACCTCCCCACTTCACCCAACCTACCAATTCCACTATACCTCCGGACTCCAAACAAACTCTGCACTCAACCCAACCTCCCCACTTCACCCAACCTCCCCACTCCACCCAACCTCCCCACTTAGCCTACCTCCGCACTCCACCCAACCTACGCACTCCAACCAACTTCCGCACTCCACCCAACCTCCGCACTCCACCCAACTATTGCACTCCACCCAACTTCAGCACTCCACACAACTTCCGCACTCCACCCAACCTCCCCACTCCACCCAACCTCCCCACAACACTCAACCTCCCCACTGTACTCAACCTCCCCACTCCACCCAACCTTCCCACTCCACACAACCTCCCCACTCCACCAAACCTCCCCACTCAACCTAACCTCCCCACTTCACCCAACCTCCCCACTCCACAATGCCTCCCCACTTCACCCAACCTCCCCACTCCACCCAACCTCCCCACTTCACCCAACCTCCCCACTTCACCCAACCTCCCAATTCCACTATACCTCCGCACTCCACCCAACTTCCCCACTTCACCCAACCTCCCCACTTCACCCAACCTCCCCACTTCACCCAACCTCCCCACTTCACCCAACCTACCAATTCCACTTTACCTCCGGACTCCAACCAACCTCTGCACTCAACCCAACCTCCCCACTTCACCCAACCTCCCAATTCCACTATACCTCCGGACTCTAACCAACCTCTGCACTCAACCCAACCTCCCCACTTCACCCAACCTCCCTACTCCACCCAACCTCCCCACTTAACCTACCTCCGCACTCCACCCAACCTACGCACTCCAACCAACTTCCGCACTCCACCCAACCTCCGCACTCCACCCAACTTCAGCACTCCACACAACTTCCGCACTCCACCCAACCTCCACACTCCACCCAACCTCCCCACTACACTCAACCTCCCCACTGTACTCAACCTCCCCACTCCACCCAACCTTCCCACTCCACACAACCTCCCCACTCAACCCAACCTCCCCACTTTACCCAACCTCCCCACTCCACCCAACCTCCCCACTCCACCCAAACTCCCCACTCCACCCAAACTCCCCACTCCACCCAAACTCCCCATCCACCCAACCTCCCCACTCCACCCAACCTCCCCACTCCACCCAACCCCCCACTTCACTCAACTTCCCTACTTCACCCAACCTCCCCACTCCACCCAACCTACGCACTCCACCCAAACTTCGCAATTAACCCAACCTCCACACTTCACCCAACGCACAACTCCATCCAACATCCCCACTTCAAACTTCCGCACACCACCCAACCACTCCACTCCACCCAACTTCCGCACTCCACCCAACTTCCGCATTCCATCCAACATCCGCACTCCACCCAACCTCCGCACTCCACCCAACCTCCCCACTCCACCCATCCTCCCCACTCCACCCAACCTCCCCACTCCACCCAACCTTCCCACTCCACACAACCTCCCCACTCCACCAAACCTCCCCACTAAACCCAACCTCCCCACTCCACCCAACCTCCTCATTTCACCCAGCCTCTCCACTCAACCCAACCTCCCAATTCCACTAAGCCTCCCCACTTCACCCTACCTCCCCTCTTCACCCAACCTCCCCACTTCACCCAACCTCCCCCTTCACCCAAACTCCCCACTTCACTCAACCTCCCCACTTCACCCAACCTCCCAATTCCACTATACCCCCGCACTCCACCCAACCTCCGCACTCAACCCAACCTCCCCACTTTACCCAACCTCCCCACTCCACCCAACCTCCCCACTTCACCCAACCTCCCCACTCCACAACGCCTCCCCACTTCACCCAACCTACCCACTTCACCCAACCTCCCCACTTCACCCAACCTCCCCACTTCACCCAACCTCCCCACTTCTCCCAACTTCCCCACTTCACCCAACCTCCCCACTTCACCCAACCTCCCCACTTCACCCAACCTCCCCACTTCACCCAACCTACCAATTCCACTATACCTCCGGACTCCAACCAACCTCTGCACTCAACCCAACCTCCCCACTTCACCCAACCTCCCCACTCCACCCAACCTCCCCACTTCACCCAACCTCCGCACTCCATCCAACCTACGCACTCTAACCAACTTTCGCACTCCACCCAACCTCCGCACTCCACCCAACTATTGCACTCCACCCAACTTCAGCACTCCACACAACTTCCGCACTCCACCCTACCTCCCCACTCCACCCAACCTCCCCACTGCACTCAACCTCCCCACTGTACTCAACCTCCCCACTGTACTCAACCTCCCCACTTCACCCAACCTACCAATTCCACTATACCTCCGGACTCCAACCAATCTCTGCACTCAACCCAACCTCCCCACTTCACCCAACCTCCCCACTCCACCCAACTTCCCCACTTCACCCAACCTCCGCACTCCATCCAACCTACGCACTCCAACCAACTTCCGCACTCCACCCAACCTCCGCACTCCACCCAACTATTGCACTCCACCCAACTTCAGCACTCCACACAACTTCCGCACTCCACCCAACCTCCGCACTCCACCCAACTATTGCACTCCACCCAACTTCAGCACTCCACACAACTTCCGCACTCCACCCAACCTCCCCACTCCACCCAACCTCCCCACTACACTCAACCTGCACACTGTACTCAACCTCCCCACTCCACCCAACCTTCCCACTCCACACAACCTCCCCACTCCACCAAACCTCCCCACTCAACCTAACCTCCTCATTTCACCCAGCCTCTCCACTCAACCCAACCTCCCAATTCCACTAAGCCTCCCCTCTTCACCCTACCTCCCCTCTTCACCCAACCTCCCCACTTCACCCAACCTCCCCACTTCACCCAAACTCCCCACTTCACCCAACCTCCCCACTTCACCCAACCTCCCCACTTCACCCAAACTCCCCACTTCACCCAACCTCCCCACTTCACCCAACCTCCCAATTCCACTATACCCCCGCACTCCACCCAACCTCCGCACTCAACCCAACCTCCCCACTTTACCCAACCTCCCCACTCCACCCAACCTCCCCACTTCACCGAACCTCCCCACTCCACAATGCCTCCCCACTTCACCCAACCTACCCACTTCACCCAACCTCCCCACTTCACCCAACCTCCCCACTTCACCCAACCTCCCCACTTCTCCCAACTTCCCCACTTCACCCAACCTCCCCACTTCACCCAACCTCCCCACTTCACCCAACCTCCCCACTTCACCCAACCTACCAATTCCACTATACCTCCGGACTCCAACCAACCTCTGCACTCAACCCAACCTCCCCACTTCACCCAACCTCCCCACTCCACCCAACCTCCCCACTTCACCCAACCTCCGCACTCCATCCAACCTACGCACTCTAACCAACTTCCGCACTCCACCCAACCTCCGCACTCCACCCAACTATTGCACTCCACCCAACTTCAGCACTCCACACAACTTCCGCACTCCACCCTACCTCCCCACTCCACCCAACCTCCCCACTGCACTCAACCTCCCCACTGTACTCAACCTCCCCACTTCACCCAACCTACCAATTCCTCTATACCTCCGGACTCCAACCAACCTCTGCACTCAACCCAACCTCCCCACTTCACCCAACCTCCCCACTCCACCCAACCTCCCCACTTCACCCAACCTCCGCACTCCATCCAACCTACGCACTCCAACCAACTTCCGCACTCCACCCAACCTCCGCACTCCACCCAACTATTGCACTCCACCCAACTTCAGCACTCCACACAACTTCCGCACTCCACCCAACCTCCGCACTCCACCCAACTATTGCACTCCACCCAACTTCAGCACTCCACACAACTTCCGCACTCCACCCAACCTCCCCACTCCACCCAACCTCCCCACTTCACCCAACCTCCCCCTTCACCCAAACTCCCCACTTCACTCAACGTCCCCACTTCACCCAACCTCCCAATTCCACTATACCCCCGCACTCCACCCAACCTCCGCACTCAACCCAACCTCCCCACTTTACCCAACCTCCCCACTCCACCCAACCTCCCCACTTCACCCAACCTCCCCACTCCACAACGCCTCCCCACTTCACCCAACCTACCCACTTCACCCAACCTCCCCACTTCACCCAACCTCCCCACTTCACCCAACCTCCCCACTTCTCCCAACTTCCCCACTTCACCCAACCTCCCCACTTCACCCAACCTCCCCACTTCACCCAACCTCCCCACTTCACCCAACCTACCAATTCCACTATACCTCCGGACTCCAACCAACCTCTGCACTCAACCCAACCTCCCCACTTCACCCAACCTCCCCACTCCACCCAACCTCCCCACTTCACCCAACCTCCGCACTCCATCCAACCTACGCACTCTAACCAACTTTCGCACTCCACCCAACCTCCGCACTCCACCCAACTATTGCACTCCACCCAACTTCAGCACTCCACACAACTTCCGCACTCCACCCTACCTCCCCACTCCACCCAACCTCCCCACTGCACTCAACCTCCCCACTGTACTCAACCTCCCCACTGTACTCAACCTCCCCACTTCACCCAACCTACCAATTCCACTATACCTCCGGACTCCAACCAATCTCTGCACTCAACCCAACCTCCCCACTTCACCCAACCTCCCCACTCCACCCAACTTCCCCACTTCACCCAACCTCCGCACTCCATCCAACCTACGCACTCCAACCAACTTCCGCACTCCACCCAACCTCCGCACTCCACCCAACTATTGCACTCCACCCAACTTCAGCACTCCACACAACTTCCGCACTCCACCCAACCTCCGCACTCCACCCAACTATTGCACTCCACCCAACTTCAGCACTCCACACAACTTCCGCACTCCACCCAACCTCCCCACTCCACCCAACCTCCCCACTACACTCAACCTGCACACTGTACTCAACCTCCCCACTCCACCCAACCTTCCCACTCCACACAACCTCCCCACTCCACCAAACCTCCCCACTCAACCTAACCTCCTCATTTCACCCAGCCTCTCCACTCAACCCAACCTCCCAATTCCACTAAGCCTCCCCTCTTCACCCTACCTCCCCTCTTCACCCAACCTCCCCACTTCACCCAACCTCCCCACTTCACCCAAACTCCCCACTTCACCCAACCTCCCCACTTCACCCAACCTCCCCACTTCACCCAAACTCCCCACTTCACCCAACCTCCCCACTTCACCCAACCTCCCAATTCCACTATACCCCCGCACTCCACCCAACCTCCGCACTCAACCCAACCTCCCCACTTTACCCAACCTCCCCACTCCACCCAACCTCCCCACTTCACCGAACCTCCCCACTCCACAATGCCTCCCCACTTCACCCAACCTACCCACTTCACCCAACCTCCCCACTTCACCCAACCTCCCCACTTCACCCAACCTCCCCACTTCTCCCAACTTCCCCACTTCACCCAACCTCCCCACTTCACCCAACCTCCCCACTTCACCCAACCTCCCCACTTCACCCAACCTACCAATTCCACTATACCTCCGGACTCCAACCAACCTCTGCACTCAACCCAACCTCCCCACTTCACCCAACCTCCCCACTCCACCCAACCTCCCCACTTCACCCAACCTCCGCACTCCATCCAACCTACGCACTCTAACCAACTTCCGCACTCCACCCAACCTCCGCACTCCACCCAACTATTGCACTCCACCCAACTTCAGCACTCCACACAACTTCCGCACTCCACCCTACCTCCCCACTCCACCCAACCTCCCCACTGCACTCAACCTCCCCACTGTACTCAACCTCCCCACTTCACCCAACCTACCAATTCCTCTATACCTCCGGACTCCAACCAACCTCTGCACTCAACCCAACCTCCCCACTTCACCCAACCTCCCCACTCCACCCAACCTCCCCACTTCACCCAACCTCCGCACTCCATCCAACCTACGCACTCCAACCAACTTCCGCACTCCACCCAACCTCCGCACTCCACCCAACTATTGCACTCCACCCAACTTCAGCACTCCACACAACTTCCGCACTCCACCCAACCTCCGCACTCCACCCAACTATTGCACTCCACCCAACTTCAGCACTCCACACAACTTCCGCACTCCACCCAACCTCCCCACTCCACCCAACCTCCCCACTACACTCAACCTCCACACTGTACTCAACCTCCCCACTCCACCCAACCTTCCCACTCCACACAACCTCCCCACTCCACCTAACCTCCCCACTCAACCTAACCTCCCCACTCCACCCAACCTCCCCACTTCACCCGACTTCCCCACTTCACCCAACCTACCAATTCCACTATACCTCCGGACTCCAACCAACCTCTGCACTCAACCCAACCTCCCCACTTCACCCAACCTCCCCACTCCACCCAACCTCCCCACTTCACCCAACCTCCGCACTCCATCCAACCTACGCACTCCAACCAACTTCCGCACTCCACCCAACCTCCGCACTCCACCCAACTATTGCACTCCACCCAACTTCAGCACTCCACACAACTTCCGCACTCCACCCAACCTCCCCACTCCACCCAACCTCCCCACTTCACCCAACCTCCCCACTTCACCCAACCTCCCCACTTCACCCAACCTCCCCACTTCACCCAACCTCCCCACTCCACCAAACCTCCCCACTCAACCCAACCTCCCCACTCCACCCAACCTCCCCACTTCACCCATCCTCCCCACTTCACCCAACCTCCCCACTTCACCCAACCTCCCCACTTCACCCAACCTCCCCACTTCACCCAACCTCCCCACTTCACCCAACCTCCCCACTTCACCCAACCTCCCCACTCCACCCAACCTCCCCACTTCACCCAACCTCCGCACTCCATCCAACCTACGCACTCTAACCAACTTCCGCACTCCACCCAACCTCCGCACTCCACCCAACTATTGCACTCCACCCAACTTCAGCACTCCACACAACTTCTGCACTCCACCCTACCTCCCCACTCCACCCAACCTCCCCACTGCACCCAACCTCCCCACTGTACTCAACCTCCCCACTTCACCCAACCTACCAATTCCACTATACCTCCGGACTCCAACCAATCTCTGCACTCAACCCAACCTCCCCACTTCACCCAACCTCCCCACTCCACCCAACTTCCCCACTTCACCCAACCTCCGCACTCCATCCAACCTACGCACTCCAACCAACTTCCGCACTCCACCCAACCTCCGCACTCCACCCAACTATTGCACTCCACCCAACTTCAGCACTCCACACAACTTCCGCACTCCACCCAACCTCCGCACTCCACCCAACTATTGCACTCCACCCAACTTCAGCACTCCACACAACTTCCGCACTCCACCCAACCTCCCCACTCCACCCAACCTCCCCACTACACTCAACCTCCACACTGTACTCAACCTCCCCACTCCACCCAACCTTCCCACTCCACACAACCTCCCCACTCCACCAAACCTCCCCACTTCACCCTACCTCCCCTCTTCACCCAACCTCCCCACTTTACCCAACCTCCCCACTCCACCCAACCTCCCCACTTCACCCAACCTCCCCACTTCACCCAACCTCCCCACTTCTCCCAACTTCCCCACTTCACCCAACCTCCCCACTTCACCCAACCTCCCCACTTCACACAACCTCCCCACTTCACCCAACCTACCAATTCCACTATACCTCCGGACTCCAACCAACCTCTGCACTCAACCCAACTTCCCCACTTCACCCAACCTCCCAATTCCACTATACCTCCGCACTCCACCCAACCTCCGCACTCAACCCAACCTCCCCACTTTACCCAACCTCCCCACTCCACCCAACCTCCCAATTCCACTAAACCTCCGCACTCCACCCAACCTCCGCACTCAACCCAACCTCCCCACTTTACCCAACCTCCCCACTCCACCCAACCTCCCCACTTCACTCAACCTCCCCACTCCACAATGCCTCCCCACTTCACCCAACCTCCCCACTTCACCCAACCCCCCACTTCACCCAACCTCCCCACTTCACCCAACTTCCCCACTTCACCCAACCTCCCCACTTCACCCAACCTCCCCACTTCACCCAACCTCCCCACTTCACCCAACCTACCAATTCCACTATACCTCCGGACTCCAACCAACCTCTGCACTCAACCCAACCTCCCCACTTCACCCAACCTCCCAATTCCACTATACCTCCGGACTCCAACCAACCTCTGCACTCAACCCAACCTCCCCACTTCACCCAACCTCCCCACTCCACCCAACCTCCCCACTTAACCTACCTCCGCACTCCACCCAACCTACGCACTCCAACCAACTTCCGCACTCCACCCAACCTCCGCACTCCACCCAATCTCCCCACTACACTCAACCTCCCCACTGTCCTCAACCTCCCCACTCCACCCAACCTTCCCACTCCACACAACCTCCCCACACCACCAAACCTCCCCACTCAACCTATCCTCCCCACTCCACCCAACCTCCCCACTTCACCCAACCTCCCCACTTCACCCAACCTCCCAATTCCACTATACCTCCGCACTCCACCCAACCTCCGCACTCAACCCAACCTCCCCACTTTACCCAACCTCCCCACTCCACCCAACCTCCCAATTCCACTATACCTCCGCACTCCACCCTACCTCCGCACTCAACCCAACCTCCCCACTTTACCCAACCTCACCACTCCACCCAACCTCCCCACTTCACTCAACCTCCCCACTCCACAATGCCTCCCCACTTCACCCAACCTCCCCACTTCACCCAACCTCCCCACTTCACCCAACCTCCCCACTTCACCCAACTTCCCCACTTCACCCAACCTCCCCACTTCACCCAACCTCCCCACTTCACCCAACCTCCCCACTTCACCCAACCTACCAATTCCACTATACCTCCGGACTCCAAACAAACTCTGCACTCAACCCAACCTCCCCACTTCACCTACCTCCGCACTCCACCCAACCTACGCACTCCAACCAACTTCCGCACTCCACCCAACCTCCGCACTCCACCCAACTATTGCACTCCACCCAACTTCAGCACTCCACACAACTTCCGCACTCCACCCAACCTCCCCACTCCACCCAACCTCCCCACAACACTCAACCTCCCCACTGTACTCAACCTCCCCACTCCACCCAACCTTCCCACTCCACACAACCTCCCCACTCCACCAAACCTCCCCACTCAACCTAACCTCCCCACTTCACCCAACCTCCCCACTCCACAATGCCTCCCCACTTCACCCAACCTCCCCACTCCACCCAACCTCCCCACTTCACCCAACCTCCCCACTTCACCCAACCTCCCAATTCCACTATACCTCCGCACTCCACCCAACTTCCCCACTTCACCCAACCTCCCCACTTCACCCAACCTCCCTACTTCACCCAACCTCCCCACTTCACCCAACCGACCAATTCCACTATACCTCCGGACTCCAACCAACCTCTGCACTCAACCCAACCTCACCACTTCACCCAACCTCCCAATTCCACTATACCTCCGGACTCCAACCAACCTCTGCACTCAACCCAACCTCCCCACTTCACCCAACCTCCCCACTCCACCCAACCTCCCCACTTAACCTACCTCCGCACTCCACCCAACCTACGCACTCCAACCAACTTCCGCACTCCACCCAACCTCCGCACTCCACCCAACTTCAGCACTCCACACAACTTCCGCACTCCACCCAACCTCCCCACTCCACCCAACCTCCCCACTACACTCAACCTGCACACTGTACTCAACCTCCCCACTCCACCCAACCTTCCCACTCCACACAACCTCCCCACTCCACCAAACCTCCCCACTCAACCTAACCTCCTCATTTCACCCAGCCTCTCCACTCAACCCAACCTCCCAATTCCACTAAGCCTCCCCACTTCACCCTACCTCCCCTCTTCACCCAACCTCCCCACTTCACCCAACCTCCCCACTTCACCCAAACTCCCCACTTCACCCAACCTCCCCACTTCACCCAACCTCCCCACTTCACCCAAACTCCCCACTTCACCCAACCTCCCCACTTCACCCAACCTCCCAATTCCACTATACCCCCGCACTCCACCCAACCTCCGCACTCAACCCAACCTCCCCACTTTACCCAACCTCCCCACTCCACCCAACCTCCCCACTTCACCGAACCTCCCCACTCCACAATGCCTCCCCACTTCACCCAACCTACCCACTTCACCCAACCTCCCCACTTCACCCAACCTCCCCACTTCACCCAACCTCCCCACTTCTCCCAACTTCCCCACTTCACCCAACCTCCCCACTTCACCCAACCTCCCCACTTCACCCAACCTCCCCACTTCACCCAACCTACCAATTCCACTATACCTCCGGACTCCAACCAACCTCTGCACTCAACCCAACCTCCCCACTTCACCCAACCTCCCCACTCCACCCAACCTCCCCACTTCACCCAACCTCCGCACTCCATCCAACCTACGCACTCTAACCAACTTCCGCACTCCACCCAACCTCCGCACTCCACCCAACTATTGCACTCCACCCAACTTCAGCACTCCACACAACTTCCGCACTCCACCCTACCTCCCCACTCCACCCAACCTCCCCACTGCACTCAACCTCCCCACTGTACTCAACCTCCCCACTTCACCCAACCTACCAATTCCTCTATACCTCCGGACTCCAACCAACCTCTGCACTCAACCCAACCTCCCCACTTCACCCAACCTCCCCACTCCACCCAACCTCCCCACTTCACCCAACCTCCGCACTCCATCCAACCTACGCACTCCAACCAACTTCCGCACTCCACCCAACCTCCGCACTCCACCCAACTATTGCACTCCACCCAACTTCAGCACTCCACACAACTTCCGCACTCCACCCAACCTCCGCACTCCACCCAACTATTGCACTCCACCCAACTTCAGCACTCCACACAACTTCCGCACTCCACCCAACCTCCCCACTCCACCCAACCTCCCCACTACACTCAACCTCCACACTGTACTCAACCTCCCCACTCCACCCAACCTTCCCACTCCACACAACCTCCCCACTCCACCTAACCTCCCCACTCAACCTAACCTCCCCACTCCACCCAACCTCCCCACTTCACCCAACTTCCCCACTTCACCCAACCTACCAATTCCACTATACCTCCGGACTCCAACCAACCTCTGCACTCAACCAAACCTCCCCACTCAACCCAACCTCCCCACTCCACCCAACCTCCCCACTTCACCCATCCTCCCCACTTCACCCAACCTCCCCACTTCACCCAACCTCCCCACTTCACCCAACCTCCCCACTTCACCCAACCTCCCCACTTCACCCAACCTCCCCACTTCACCCAACCTCCCCACTCCACCCAACCTCCCCACTTCACCCAACCTCCGCACTCCATCCAACCTACGCACTCTAACCAACTTCCGCACTCCACCCAACCTCCGCACTCCACCCAACTATTGCACTCCACCCAACTTCAGCACTCCACACAACTTCCGCACTCCACCCTACCTCCCCACTCCACCCAACCTCCCCACTGCACTCAACCTCCCCACTGTACTCAACTTCCCCACTTCACCCAACCTCCGCACTCCATCCAACCTACGCACTCCAACCAACTTCCGCACTCCACCCAACCTCAGCACTCCACCCAACTATTGCACTCCACCCAACTTCAGCACTCCACACAACTTCCGCACTCCACCCAACCTCCGCACTCCACCCAACTATTGCACTCCACCCAACTTCAGCACTCCACACAACTTCCGCACTCCACCCAACCTCCCCACTCCACCCAACCTCCCCACTACACTCAACCTCCACACTGTACTCAACCTCCCCACTCCACCCAACCTTCCCACTCCACACAACCTCCCCACTCCACCAAACCTCCCCACTTCACCCTACCTCCCCTCTTCACCCAACCTCCCCACTTTACCCAACCTCCCCACTCCACCCAACCTCCCCACTTCACCCAACCTCCCCACTCCACAATGCCTCCCCACTCCACCCAACTTCCCCACTTCACCCAACCTCCCCACTTCACCCAACCTCCCCACTTCACCCAACCTCCCCACTTCTCCCAACTTCCCCACTTCACCCAACCTCCCCACTTCACCCAACCTCCCCACTTCACACAACCTCCCCACTTCACCCAACCTACCAATTCCACTATACCTCCGGACTCCAACCAACCTCTGCACTCAACCCAACTTCCCCACTTCACCCAACCTCCCAATTCCACTATACCTCCGCACTCCACCCAACCTCCGCACTCAACCCAACCTCCCCACTTTACCCAACCTCCCCACTCCACCCAACCTCCCAATTCCACTAAACCTCCGCACTCCACCCAACCTCCGCACTCAACCCAACCTCCCCACTTTACCCAACCTCCCCACTCCACCCAACCTCCCCACTTCACTCAACCTCCCCACTCCACAATGCCTCCCCACTTCACCCAACCTCCCCACTTCACCCAACCCCCCACTTCACCCAACCTCCCCACTTCACCCAACTTCCCCACTTCACCCAACCTCCCCACTTCACCCAACCTCCCCACTTCACCCAACCTCCCCACTTCACCCAACCTACCAATTCCACTATACCTCCGGACTCCAACCAACCTCTGCACTCAACCCAACCTCCCAACTTCACCCAA
The DNA here is from genome assembly GCA_964017155.1 of Oasisia sp. SBJ-2009. Classification (NCBI taxonomy): domain Eukaryota; kingdom Metazoa; phylum Annelida; class Polychaeta; order Sabellida; family Siboglinidae; genus Oasisia; species Oasisia sp. SBJ-2009. The sequence continues at coordinate 28,317,117 of OZ024855.1, forward strand.
CCTCCCAATTCCACTATACCTCCGGACTCCAACCAACCTCTGCACTCAACCCAACCTCCCCACTTCACCCAACCTCCCCACTCCACCCAACCTCCCCACTTAACCTACCTCCGCACTCCACCCAACCTACGCACTCCAACCAACTTCCGCACTCCACCCAACCTCCGCACTCCACCGAACTTCAGAACTCCACACAACTTCCGCACTCCACCCAACCTCCCCACTCCACCCAATCTCCCCACTACACTCAACCTCCCCACTGTACTCAACCTCCCCACTCCACCCAACCTTCCCACTCCACACAACCTCCCCACACCACCAAACCTCCCCACTCAACCTATCCTCCCCACTCCACCCAACCTCCCCACTTCACCCAACCTCCCCACTTCACCCAACCTCCCAATTCCACTATACCTCCGCACTCCACCCAACCTCCGCACTCAACCCAACCTCCCCACTTTACCCAACCTCACCACTCCACCCAACCTCCCCACTTCACTCAACCTCCCCACTCCACAATGCCTCCCCACTTCACCCAACCTCCCCACTTCACCCAACCTCCCCACTTCACCCAACCTCCCCACTTCACCCAACTTCCCCACTTCACCCAACCTCCCCACTTCACCCAACCTCCCCACTTCACCCAACCTCCCCACTTCACCCAACCTACCAATTCCACTATACCTCCGGACTCCAAACAAACTCTGCACTCAACCCAACCTCCCCACTTCACCTACCTCCGCACTCCACCCAACCTACGCACTCCAACCAACTTCCGCACTCCACCCAACCTCCGCACTCCACCCAACTATTGCACTCCACCCAACTTCAGCACTCCACACAACTTCCGCACTCCACCCAACCTCCCCACTCCACCCAACCTCCCCACAACACTCAACCTCCCCACTGTACTCAACCTCCCCACTCCACCCAACCTTCCCACTCCACAAAACCTCCCCACTCCACCAAACCTCCCCACTCAACCTAACCTCCCCACTTCACCCAACCTCCCCACTCCACAATGCCTCCCCACTTCACCCAACCTCCCCACTCCACCCAACCTCCCCACTTCACCCAACCTCCCCACTTCACCCAACCTCCCAATTCCACTATACCTCCGCACTCCACCCAACTTCCCCACTTCACCCAACCTCCCCACTTCACCCAACCTCCCTACTTCACCCAACCTCCCCACTTCACCCAACCGACCAATTCCACTATACCTCCGGACTCCAACCAACCTCTGCACTCAACCCAACCTCCCCACTTCACCCAACCTCCCAATTCCACTATAACTCCGGACTCCAACCAACCTCTGCACTCAACCCAACCTCCCCACTTCACCCAACCTCCCCACTCCACCCAACCTCCCCACTTAACCTACCTCCGCACTCCACCCAACCTACGCACTCCAACCAACTTCCGCACTCCACCCAACCTCCGCACTCCACCCAACTTCAGCACTCCACACAACTTCCGCACTCCACCCAACCTCCCCACTCCACCCAACCTCCCCACTACACTCAACCTGCACACTGTACTCAACCTCCCCACTCCACCCAACCTTCCCACTCCACACAACCTCCCCACTCCACCAAACCTCCCCACTCAACCTAACCTCCTCATTTCACCCAGCCTCTCCACTCAACCCAACCTCCCAATTCCACTAAGCCTCCCCACTTCACCCTACCTCCCCTCTTCACCCAACCTCCCCACTTCACCCAACCTCCCCACTTCACCCAAACTCCCCACTTCACCCAACCTCCCCACTTCACCCAACCTCCCCACTTCACCCAAACTCCCCACTTCACCCAACCTCCCCACTTTACCCAACCTCCCAATTCCACTATACCCCCGCACTCCACCCAACCTCCGCACTCAACCCAACCTCCCCACTTTACCCAACCTCCCCACTCCACCCAACCTCCCCACTTCACCGAACCTCCCCACTCCACAATGCCTCCCCACTTCACCCAACCTACCCACTTCACCCAACCTCCCCACTTCACCCAACCTCCCCACTTCACCCAACCTCCCCACTTCTCCCAACTTCCCCACTTCACCCAACCTCCCCACTTCACCCAACCTCCCCACTTCACCCAACCTCCCCACTTCACCCAACCTACCAATTCCACTATACCTCCGGACTCCAACCAACCTCTGCACTCAACCCAACCTCCCCACTTCACCCAACCTCCCCACTCCACCCAACCTCCCCACTTCACCCAACCTCCGCACTCCATCCAACCTACGCACTCTAACCAACTTCCGCACTCCACCCAACCTCCGCACTCCACCAAACTATTGCACTCCACCCAACTTCAGCACTCCACACAACTTCCGCACTCCACCCTACCTCCCCACTCCACCCAACCTCCCCACTGCACTCAACCTCCCCACTGTACTCAACCTCCCCACTTCACCCAACCTACCAATTCCTCTATACCTCCGGACTCCAACCAACCTCTGCACTCAACCCAACCTCCCCACTTCACCCAACCTCCCCACTCCACCCAACCTCCCCACTTCACCCAACCTCCGCACTCCATCCAACCTACGCACTCCAACCAACTTCCGCACTCCACCCAACCTCCGCACTCCACCCAACTATTGCACTCCACCCAACTTCAGCACTCCACACAACTTCCGCACTCCACCCAACCTCCGCACTCCACCCAACTATTGCACTCCACCCAACTTCAGCACTCCACACAACTTCCGCACTCCACCCAACCTCCCCACTCCACCCAACCTCCCCACTACACTCAACCTCCACACTGTACTCAACCTCCCCACTCCACCCAACCTTCCCACTCCACACAACCTCCCCACTCCACCTAACCTCCCCACTCAACCTAACCTCCCCACTCCACCCAACCTCCCCACTTCACCCAACTTCCCCACTTCACCCAACCTACCAATTCCACTATACCTCCGGACTCCAACCAACCTCTGCACTCAACCCAACCTCCCCACTTCACCCAACCTCCCCACTCCACCCAACCTCCCCACTTCACCCAACCTCCGCACTCCATCCAACCTACGCACTCCAACCAACTTCCGCACTCCACCCAACCTCCGCACTCCACCCAACTATTGCACTCCACCCAACTTCAGCACTCCACACAACTTCCGCACTCCACCCAACCTCCCCACTCCACCCAACCTCCCCACTTCACCCAACCTCCCCACTTCACCCAACCTCCCCACTTCACCCAACCTCCCCACTTCACCCAACCTCCCCACTCCACCAAACCTCCCCACTCAACCCAACCTCCCCACTCCACCCAACCTCCCCACTTCACCCATCCTCCCCACTTCACCCAACCTCCCCACTTCACCCAACCTCCCCACTTCACCCAACCTCCCCACTTCACCCAACCTCCCCACTTCACCCAACCTCCCCACTTCACCCAACCTCCCCACTCCACCCAACCTCCCCACTTCACCCAACCTCCGCACTCCATCCAACCTACGCACTCTAACCAACTTCCGCACTCCACCCAACCTCCGCACTCCACCCAACTATTGCACTCCACCCAACTTCAGCACTCCACACAACTTCCGCACTCCACCCTACCTCCCCACTCCACCCAACCTCCCCACTGCACTCAACCTCCCCACTGTACTCAACCTCCCCACTTCACCCAACCTACCAATTCCACTATACCTCCGGACTCCAACCAATCTCTGCACTCAACCCAACTTCCCCACTTCACCCAACCTCCGCACTCCATCCAACCTACGCACTCCAACCAACTTCCGCACTCCACCCAACCTCCGCACTCCACCCAACTATTGCACTCCACCCAACTTCAGCACTCCACACAACTTCCGCACTCCACCCAACCTCCGCACTCCACCCAACTATTGCACTCCACCCAACTTCAGCACTCCACACAACTTCCCCACTCCACCCAACCTCCCCACTACACTCAACCTCCACACTGTACTCAACCTCCCCACTCCACCCAACCTTCCCACTCCACACAACCTCCCCACTCCACCAAACCTCCCCACTCAACCTAACCTCCTCATTTCACCCAGCCTCTCCACTCAACCCAACCTCCCAATTCCACTAAGCCTCCCCACTTCACCCTACCTCCCCTCTTCACCCAAACTCCCCACTTTACCCAACCTCCCCACTCCACCCAACCTCCCCACTTCACCCAACCTCCCCACTCCACAATGCCTCCCCACTCCACCCAACTTCCCCACTTCACCCAACCTCCCCACTTCACCCAACCTCCCCACTTCACCCAACCTCCCCACTTCTCCCAACTTCCCCACTTCACCCAACCTCCCCACTTCACCCAACCTCCCCACTTCACACAACCTCCCCACTTCACCCAACCTACCAATTCCACTATACCTCCGGACTCCAACCAACCTCTGCACTTAACCCAACTTCCCCACTTCACCCAACCTCCCAATTCCACTATACCTCCGCACTCCACCCAACCTCCGCACTCAACCCAACCTCCCCACTTTACCCAACCTCCCCACTCCACCCAACCTCCCAATTCCACTAAACCTCCGCACTCCACCCAACCTCCGCACTCAACCCAACCTCCCCACTTTACCCAACCTCCCCACTCCACCCAACCTCCCCACTTCACTCAACCTCCCCACTCCACAATGCCTCCCCACTTCACCCAACCTCCCCACTTCACCCAACCCCCCACTTCACCCAACCTCCCCACTTCACCCAACTTCCCCACTTCACCCAACCTCCCCACTTCACCCAACCTCCCCACTTCACCCAACCTCCCCACTTCACCCAACCTACCAATTCCACTATACCTCCGGACTCCAACCAACCTCTGCACTCAACCCAACCTCCCCACTTCACCCAACCTCCCAATTCCACTATACCTCCGGACTCCAACCAACCTCTGCACTCAACCCAACCTCCCCACTTCACCCAACCTCCCCACTCCACCCAACCTCCCCACTTAACCTACCTCCGCACTCCACCCAACCTACGCACTCCAACCAACTTCCGCACTCCACCCAACCTCCGCACTCCACCCAACTTCAGCACTCCACACAACTTCCGCACTCCACCCAACCTCCCCACTCCACCCAACCTCCCCACTACACTCAACCTCCCCACTGTACTCAACCTCCCCACTCCACCCAACCTTCCCACTCCACACAACCTCCCCACACCACCAAACCTCCCCACTCAACCTATCCTCCCCACTCCACCCAACCTCCCCACTTCACCCAACCTCCCCACTTCACCCAACCTCCCAATTCCACTATACCTCCGCACTCCACCCAACCTCCGCACTCAACCCAACCTCCCCACTTTACCCAACCTCCCCACTCCACCCAACCTCCCAATTCCACTATACCTCCGCACTCCACCCTACCTCCGCACTCAACCCAACCTCCCCACTTTACCCAACCTCACCACTCCACCCAACCTCCCCACTTCACTCAACCTCCCCACTCCACAATGCCTCCCCACTTCACCCAACCTCCCCACTTCACCCAACCTCCCCACTTCACCCAACCTCCCCACTTCACCCAACTTCCCCACTTCACCCAACCTCCCCACTTCACCCAACCTCCCCACTTCACCCAACCTCCCCACTTCACCCAACCTACCAATTCCACTATACCTCCGGACTCCAAACAAACTCTGCACTCAACCCAACCTCCCCACTTCACCTACCTCCGCACTCCACCCAACCTACGCACTCCAACCAACTTCCGCACTCCACCCAACCTCCGCACTCCACCCAACTATTGCACTCCACCCAACTTCAGCACTCCACACAACTTCCGCACTCCACCCAACCTCCCCACTCCACCCAACCTCCCCACAACACTCAACCTCCCCACTGTACTCAACCTCCCCACTCCACCCAACCTTCCCACTCCACACAACCTCCCCACTCCACCAAACCTCCCCACTCAACCTAACCTCCCCACTTCACCCAACCTCCCCACTCCACAATGCCTCCCCACTTCACCCAACCTCCCCACTCCACCCAACCTCCCCACTTCACCCAACCTCCCCACTTCACCCAACCTCCCACTTCCACTATACCTCCGCACTCCACCCAACTTCCCCACTTCACCCAACCTCCCCACTTCACCCAACCTCCCCACTTCACCCAACCTCCCCACTTCACCCAACCTCCCCACTTCACCCAACCTCCCCACTTCACCCAACCTCCCCACTCCACCCAACCTCCCCACTTCACCCAACCTCCGCACTCCATCCAACCTACGCACTCTAACCAACTTCCGCACTCCACCCAACCTCCGCACTCCACCCAACTATTGCACTCCACCCAACTTCAGCACTCCACACAACTTCTGCACTCCACCCTACCTCCCCACTCCACCCAACCTCCCCACTGCACCCAACCTCCCCACTGTACTCAACCTCCCCACTTCACCCAACCTACCAATTCCACTATACCTCCGGACTCCAACCAATCTCTGCACTCAACCCAACCTCCCCACTTCACCCAACCTCCCCACTCCACCCAACTTCCCCACTTCACCCAACCTCCGCACTCCATCCAACCTACGCACTCCAACCAACTTCCGCACTCCACCCAACCTCCGCACTCCACCCAACTATTGCACTCCACCCAACTTCAGCACTCCACACAACTTCCGCACTCCACCCAACCTCCGCACTCCACCCAACTATTGCACTCCACCCAACTTCAGCACTCCACACAACTTCCGCACTCCACCCAACCTCCCCACTCCACCCAACCTCCCCACTACACTCAACCTCCACACTGTACTCAACCTCCCCACTCCACCCAACCTTCCCACTCCACACAACCTCCCCACTCCACCAAACCTCCCCACTTCACCCTACCTCCCCTCTTCACCCAACCTCCCCACTTTACCCAACCTCCCCACTCCACCCAACCTCCCCACTTCACCCAACCTCCCCACTTCACCCAACCTCCCCACTTCTCCCAACTTCCCCACTTCACCCAACCTCCCCACTTCACCCAACCTCCCCACTTCACACAACCTCCCCACTTCACCCAACCTACCAATTCCACTATACCTCCGGACTCCAACCAACCTCTGCACTCAACCCAACTTCCCCACTTCACCCAACCTCCCAATTCCACTATACCTCCGCACTCCACCCAACCTCCGCACTCAACCCAACCTCCCCACTTTACCCAACCTCCCCACTCCACCCAACCTCCCAATTCCACTAAACCTCCGCACTCCACCCAACCTCCGCACTCAACCCAACCTCCCCACTTTACCCAACCTCCCCACTCCACCCAACCTCCCCACTTCACTCAACCTCCCCACTCCACAATGCCTCCCCACTTCACCCAACCTCCCCACTTCACCCAACCCCCCACTTCACCCAACCTCCCCACTTCACCCAACTTCCCCACTTCACCCAACCTCCCCACTTCACCCAACCTCCCCACTTCACCCAACCTCCCCACTTCACCCAACCTACCAATTCCACTATACCTCCGGACTCCAACCAACCTCTGCACTCAACCCAACCTCCCCACTTCACCCAACCTCCCAATTCCACTATACCTCCGGACTCCAACCAACCTCTGCACTCAACCCAACCTCCCCACTTCACCCAACCTCCCCACTCCACCCAACCTCCCCACTTAACCTACCTCCGCACTCCACCCAACCTACGCACTCCAACCAACTTCCGCACTCCACCCAACCTCCGCACTCCACCCAATCTCCCCACTACACTCAACCTCCCCACTGTACTCAACCTCCCCACTCCACCCAACCTTCCCACTCCACACAACCTCCCCACACCACCAAACCTCCCCACTCAACCTATCCTCCCCACTCCACCCAACCTCCCCACTTCACCCAACCTCCCCACTTCACCCAACCTCCCAATTCCACTATACCTCCGCACTCCACCCAACCTCCGCACTCAACCCAACCTCCCCACTTTACCCAACCTCCCCACTCCACCCAACCTCCCAATTCCACTATACCTCCGCACTCCACCCTACCTCCGCACTCAACCCAACCTCCCCACTTTACCCAACCTCACCACTCCACCCAACCTCCCCACTTCACTCAACCTCCCCACTCCACAATGCCTCCCCACTTCACCCAACCTCCCCACTTCACCCAACCTCCCCACTTCACCCAACCTCCCCACTTCACCCAACTTCCCCACTTCACCCAACCTCCCCACTTCACCCAACCTCCCCACTTCACCCAACCTCCCCACTTCACCCAACCTACCAATTCCACTATACCTCCGGACTCCAAACAAACTCTGCACTCAACCCAACCTCCCCACTTCACCTACCTCCGCACTCCACCCAACCTACGCACTCCAACCAACTTCCGCACTCCACCCAACCTCCGCACTCCACCCAACTATTGCACTCCACCCAACTTCAGCACTCCACACAACTTCCGCACTCCACCCAACCTCCCCACTCCACCCAACCTCCCCACAACACTCAACCTCCCCACTGTACTCAACCTCCCCACTCCACCCAACCTTCCCACTCCACACAACCTCCCCACTCCACCAAACCTCCCCACTCAACCTAACCTCCCCACTTCACCCAACCTCCCCACTCCACAATGCCTCCCCACTTCACCCAACCTCCCCACTCCACCCAACCTCCCCACTTCACCCAACCTCCCCACTTCACCCAACCTCCCAATTCCACTATACCTCCGCACTCCACCCAACTTCCCCACTTCACCCAACCTCCCCACTTCACCCAACCTCCCTACTTCACCCAACCTCCCCACTTCACCCAACCGACCAATTCCACTATACCTCCGGACTCCAACCAACCTCTGCACTCAACCCAACCTCACCACTTCACCCAACCTCCCAATTCCACTATACCTCCGGACTCCAACCAACCTCTGCACTCAACCCAACCTCCCCACTTCACCCAACCTCCCCACTCCACCCAACCTCCCCACTTAACCTACCTCCGCACTCCACCCAACCTACGCACTCCAACCAACTTCCGCACTCCACCCAACCTCCGCACTCCACCCAACTTCAGCACTCCACACAACTTCCGCACTCCACCCAACCTCCCCACTCCACCCAACCTCCCCACTACACTCAACCTGCACACTGTACTCAACCTCCCCACTCCACCCAACCTTCCCACTCCACACAACCTCCCCACTCCACCAAACCTCCCCACTCAACCTAACCTCCTCATTTCACCCAGCCTCTCCACTCAACCCAACCTCCCAATTCCACTAAGCCTCCCCACTTCACCCTACCTCCCCTCTTCACCCAACCTCCCCACTTCACCCAACCTCCCCACTTCACCCAAACTCCCCACTTCACCCAACCTCCCCACTTCACCCAACCTCCCCACTTCACCCAAACTCCCCACTTCACCCAACCTCCCCACTTCACCCAACCTCCCAATTCCACTATACCCCCGCACTCCACCCAACCTCCGCACTCAACCCAACCTCCCCACTTTACCCAACCTCCCCACTCCACCCAACCTCCCCACTTCACCGAACCTCCCCACTCCACAATGCCTCCCCACTTCACCCAACCTACCCACTTCACCCAACCTCCCCACTTCACCCAACCTCCCCACTTCACCCAACCTCCCCACTTCTCCCAACTTCCCCACTTCACCCAACCTCCCCACTTCACCCAACCTCCCCACTTCACCCAACCTCCCCACTTCACCCAACCTACCAATTCCACTATACCTCCGGACTCCAACCAACCTCTGCACTCAACCCAACCTCCCCACTTCACCCAACCTCCCCACTCCACCCAACCTCCCCACTTCACCCAACCTCCGCACTCCATCCAACCTACGCACTCTAACCAACTTCCGCACTCCACCCAACCTCCGCACTCCACCCAACTATTGCACTCCACCCAACTTCAGCACTCCACACAACTTCCGCACTCCACCCTACCTCCCCACTCCACCCAACCTCCCCACTGCACTCAACCTCCCCACTGTACTCAACCTCCCCACTTCACCCAACCTACCAATTCCTCTATACCTCCGGACTCCAACCAACCTCTGCACTCAACCCAACCTCCCCACTTCACCCAACCTCCCCACTCCACCCAACCTCCCCACTTCACCCAACCTCCGCACTCCATCCAACCTACGCACTCCAACCAACTTCCGCACTCCACCCAACCTCCGCACTCCACCCAACTATTGCACTCCACCCAACTTCAGCACTCCACACAACTTCCGCACTCCACCCAACCTCCGCACTCCACCCAACTATTGCACTCCACCCAACTTCAGCACTCCACACAACTTCCGCACTCCACCCAACCTCCCCACTCCACCCAACCTCCCCACTACACTCAACCTCCACACTGTACTCAACCTCCCCACTCCACCCAACCTTCCCACTCCACACAACCTCCCCACTCCACCTAACCTCCCCACTCAACCTAACCTCCCCACTCCACCCAACCTCCCCACTTCACCCAACTTCCCCACTTCACCCAACCTACCAATTCCACTATACCTCCGGACTCCAACCAACCTCTGCACTCAACCAAACCTCCCCACTCAACCCAACCTCCCCACTCCACCCAACCTCCCCACTTCACCCATCCTCCCCACTTCACCCAACCTCCCCACTTCACCCAACCTCCCCACTTCACCCAACCTCCCCACTTCACCCAACCTCCCCACTTCACCCAACCTCCCCACTTCACCCAACCTCCCCACTCCACCCAACCTCCCCACTTCACCCAACCTCCGCACTCCATCCAACCTACGCACTCTAACCAACTTCCGCACTCCACCCAACCTCCGCACTCCACCCAACTATTGCACTCCACCCAACTTCAGCACTCCACACAACTTCCGCACTCCACCCTACCTCCCCACTCCACCCAACCTCCCCACTGCACTCAACCTCCCCACTGTACTCAACTTCCCCACTTCACCCAACTACTGCACTCCATCCAACTTCAGCACTCCACACAACTTCCGCACTCCACCCAACCTCCGCACTCCACCCAACTATTGCACTCCACCCAACTTCAGCACTCCACACAACTTCCGCACTCCACCCAACCTCCCCACTCCACCCAACCTCCCCACTACACTCAACCTCCACACTGTACTCAACCTCCCCACTCCACCCAACCTTCCCACTCCACACAACCTCCCCACTCCACCAAACCTCCCCACTTCACCCTACCTCCCCTCTTCACCCAACCTCCCCACTTTACCCAACCTCCCCACTCCACCCAACCTCCCCACTTCACCCAACCTCCCCACTCCACAATGCCTCCCCACTCCACCCAACTTCCCCACTTCACCCAACCTCCCACTTCACCCAACCTCCCCACTTCACCCAACCTCCCCACTTCTCCCAACTTCCCCACTTCACCCAACCCTCCCCACTTCACCCAACCTCCCCACTTCACCCAACCTCCCCACTTCTCCCAACTTCCCCACTTCACCCAACCTCCCCACTTCACCCAACCTCCCCACTTCACCCAACCTCCCCACTTCACCCAACCGACCAATTCCACTATACCTCCGGACTCCAACCAACCTCTGCACTCAACCCAACCTCACCACTTCACCCAACCTCCCAATTCCACTATACCTCCGGACTCCAACCAACCTCTGCACTCAACCCAACCTCCCCACTTCACCCAACCTCCCCACTCCACCCAACCTCCCCACTTAACCTACCTCCGCACTCCACCCAACCTACGCACTCCAACCAACTTCCGCACTCCACCCAACCTCCGCACTCCACCCAACTTCAGCACTCCACACAACTTCCGCACTCCACCCAACCTCCCCACTCCACCCAACCTCCCCACTACACTCAACCTGCACACTGTACTCAACCTCCCCACTCCACCCAACCTTCCCACTCCACACAACCTCCCCACTCCACCAAACCTCCCCACTCAACCTAACCTCCTCATTTCACCCAGCCTCTCCACTCAACCCAACCTCCCAATTCCACTAAGCCTCCCCACTTCACCCTACCTCCCCTCTTCACCCAACCTCCCCACTTCACCCAACCTCCCCACTTCACCCAAACTCCCCACTTCACCCAACCTCCCCACTTCACCCAACCTCCCCACTTCACCCAAACTCCCCACTTCACCCAACCTCCCCACTTCACCCAACCTCCCAATTCCACTATACCCCCGCACTCCACCCAACCTCCGCACTCAACCCAACCTCCCCACTTTACCCAACCTCCCCACTCCACCCAACCTCCCCACTTCACCGAACCTCCCCACTCCACAATGCCTCCCCACTTCACCCAACCTACCCACTTCACCCAACCTCCCCACTTCACCCAACCTCCCCACTTCACCCAACCTCCCCACTTCTCCCAACTTCCCCACTTCACCCAACCTCCCCACTTCACCCAACCTCCCCACTTCACCCAACCTCCCCACTTCACCCAACCTACCAATTCCACTATACCTCCGGACTCCAACCAACCTCTGCACTCAACCCAACCTCCCCACTTCACCCAACCTCCCCACTCCACCCAACCTCCCCACTTCACCCAACCTCCGCACTCCATCCAACCTACGCACTCTAACCAACTTCCGCACTCCACCCAACCTCCGCACTCCACCCAACTATTGCACTCCACCCAACTTCAGCACTCCACACAACTTCCGCACTCCACCCTACCTCCCCACTCCACCCAACCTCCCCACTGCACTCAACCTCCCCACTGTACTCAACCTCCCCACTTCACCCAACCTACCAATTCCTCTATACCTCCGGACTCCAACCAACCTCTGCACTCAACCCAACCTCCCCACTTCACCCAACCTCCCCACTCCACCCAACCTCCCCACTTCACCCAACCTCCGCACTCCATCCAACCTACGCACTCCAACCAACTTCCGCACTCCACCCAACCTCCGCACTCCACCCAACTATTGCACTCCACCCAACTTCAGCACTCCACACAACTTCCGCACTCCACCCAACCTCCGCACTCCACCCAACTATTGCACTCCACCCAACTTCAGCACTCCACACAACTTCCGCACTCCACCCAACCTCCCCACTCCACCCAACCTCCCCACTACACTCAACCTCCACACTGTACTCAACCTCCCCACTCCACCCAACCTTCCCACTCCACACAACCTCCCCACTCCACCTAACCTCCCCACTCAACCTAACCTCCCCACTCCACCCAACCTCCCCACTTCACCCAACTTCCCCACTTCACCCAACCTACCAATTCCACTATACCTCCGGACTCCAACCAACCTCTGCACTCAACCAAACCTCCCCACTCAACCCAACCTCCCCACTCCACCCAACCTCCCCACTTCACCCATCCTCCCCACTTCACCCAACCTCCCCACTTCACCCAACCTCCCCACTTCACCCAACCTCCCCACTTCACCCAACCTCCCCACTTCACCCAACCTCCCCACTTCACCCAACCTCCCCACTCCACCCAACCTCCCCACTTCACCCAACCTCCGCACTCCATCCAACCTACGCACTCTAACCAACTTCCGCACTCCACCCAACCTCCGCACTCCACCCAACTATTGCACTCCACCCAACTTCAGCACTCCACACAACTTCCGCACTCCACCCTACCTCCCCACTCCACCCAACCTCCCCACTGCACTCAACCTCCCCACTGTACTCAACTTCCCCACTTCACCCAACCTCCGCACTCCATCCAACCTACGCACTCCAACCAACTTCCGCACTCCACCCAACCTCCGCACTCCACCCAACTATTGCACTCCACCCAACTTCAGCACTCCACACAACTTCCGCACTCCACCCAACCTCCGCACTCCACCCAACTATTGCACTCCACCCAACTTCAGCACTCCACACAACTTCCGCACTCCACCCAACCTCCCCACTCCACCCAACCTCCCCACTACACTCAACCTCCACACTGTACTCAACCTCCCCACTCCACCCAACCTTCCCACTCCACACAACCTCCCCACTCCACCAAACCTCCCCACTTCACCCTACCTCCCCTCTTCACCCAACCTCCCCACTTTACCCAACCTCCCCACTCCACCCAACCTCCCCACTTCACCCAACCTCCCCACTCCACAATGCCTCCCCACTCCACCCAACTTCCCCACTTCACCCAACCTCCCCACTTCACCCAACCTCCCCACTTCACCCAACCTCCCCACTTCTCCCAACTTCCCCACTTCACCCAACCTCCCCACTTCACCCAACCTCCCCACTTCACACAACCTCCCCACTTCACCCAACCTACCAATTCCACTATACCTCCGGACTCCAACCAACCTCTGCACTCAACCCAACTTCCCCACTTCACCCAACCTCCCAATTCCACTATACCTCCGCACTCCACCCAACCTCCGCACTCAACCCAACCTCCCCACTTTACCCAACCTCCCCACTCCACCCAACCTCCCAATTCCACTAAACCTCCGCACTCCACCCAACCTCCGCACTCAACCCAACCTCCCCACTTTACCCAACCTCCCCACTCCACCCAACCTCCCCACTTCACTCAACCTCCCCACTCCACAATGCCTCCCCACTTCACCCAACCTCCCCACTTCACCCAACCCCCCACTTCACCCAACCTCCCCACTTCACCCAACTTCCCCACTTCACCCAACCTCCCCACTTCACCCAACCTCCCCACTTCACCCAACCTCCCCACTTCACCCAACCTACCAATTCCACTATACCTCCGGACTCCAACCAACCTCTGCACTCAACCCAACCTCCCAACTTCACCCAACCTCCCAATTCCACTATACCTCCGGACTCCAACCAACCTCTGCACTCAACCCAACCTCCCCACTTCACCCAACCTCCCCACTCCACCCAACCTCCCCACTTAACCTACCTCCGCACTCCACCCAACCTACGCACTCCAACCAACTTCCGCACTCCACCCAACCTCCGCACTCCACCGAACTTCAGAACTCCACACAACTTCCGCACTCCACCCAACCTCCCCACTCCACCCAATCTCCCCACTACACTCAACCTCCCCACTGTACTCAACCTCCCCACTCCACCCAACCTTCCCACTCCACACAACCTCCCCACACCACCAAACCTCCCCACTCAACCTATCCTCCCCACTCCACCCAACCTCCCCACTTCACCCAACCTCCCCACTTCACCCAACCTCCCAATTCCACTATACCTCCGCACTCCACCCAACCTCCGCACTCAACCCAACCTCCCCACTTTACCCAACCTCACCACTCCACCCAACCTCCCCACTTCACTCAACCTCCCCACTCCACAATGCCTCCCCACTTCACCCAACCTCCCCACTTCACCCAACCTCCCCACTTCACCCAACCTCCCCACTTCACCCAACTTCCCCACTTCACCCAACCTCCCCACTTCACCCAACCTCCCCACTTCACCCAACCTCCCCACTTCACCCAACCTACCAATTCCACTATACCTCCGGACTCCAAACAAACTCTGCACTCAACCCAACCTCCCCACTTCACCTACCTCCGCACTCCACCCAACCTACGCACTCCAACCAACTTCCGCACTCCACCCAACCTCCGCACTCCACCCAACTATTGCACTCCACCCAACTTCAGCACTCCACACAACTTCCGCACTCCACCCAACCTCCCCACTCCACCCAACCTCCCCACAACACTCAACCTCCCCACTGTACTCAACCTCCCCACTCCACCCAACCTTCCCACTCCACAAAACCTCCCCACTCCACCAAACCTCCCCACTCAACCTAACCTCCCCACTTCACCCAACCTCCCCACTCCACAATGCCTCCCCACTTCACCCAACCTCCCCACTCCACCCAACCTCCCCACTTCACCCAACCTCCCCACTTCACCCAACCTCCCAATTCCACTATACCTCCGCACTCCACCCAACTTCCCCACTTCACCCAACCTCCCCACTTCACCCAACCTCCCTACTTCACCCAACCTCCCCACTTCACCCAACCGACCAATTCCACTATACCTCCGGACTCCAACCAACCTCTGCACTCAACCCAACCTCCCCACTTCACCCAACCTCCCAATTCCACTATAACTCCGGACTCCAACCAACCTCTGCACTCAACCCAACCTCCCCACTTCACCCAACCTCCCCACTCCACCCAACCTCCCCACTTAACCTACCTCCGCACTCCACCCAACCTACGCACTCCAACCAACTTCCGCACTCCACCCAACCTCCGCACTCCACCCAACTTCAGCACTCCACACAACTTCCGCACTCCACCCAACCTCCCCACTCCACCCAACCTCCCCACTACACTCAACCTGCACACTGTACTCAACCTCCCCACTCCACCCAACCTTCCCACTCCACACAACCTCCCCACTCCACCAAACCTCCCCACTCAACCTAACCTCCTCATTTCACCCAGCCTCTCCACTCAACCCAACCTCCCAATTCCACTAAGCCTCCCCACTTCACCCTACCTCCCCTCTTCACCCAACCTCCCCACTTCACCCAACCTCCCCACTTCACCCAAACTCCCCACTTCACCCAACCTCCCCACTTCACCCAACCTCCCCACTTCACCCAAACTCCCCACTTCACCCAACCTCCCCACTTTACCCAACCTCCCAATTCCACTATACCCCCGCACTCCACCCAACCTCCGCACTCAACCCAACCTCCCCACTTTACCCAACCTCCCCACTCCACCCAACCTCCCCACTTCACCGAACCTCCCCACTCCACAATGCCTCCCCACTTCACCCAACCTACCCACTTCACCCAACCTCCCCACTTCACCCAACCTCCCCACTTCACCCAACCTCCCCACTTCTCCCAACTTCCCCACTTCACCCAACCTCCCCACTTCACCCAACCTCCCCACTTCACCCAACCTCCCCACTTCACCCAACCTACCAATTCCACTATACCTCCGGACTCCAACCAACCTCTGCACTCAACCCAACCTCCCCACTTCACCCAACCTCCCCACTCCACCCAACCTCCCCACTTCACCCAACCTCCGCACTCCATCCAACCTACGCACTCTAACCAACTTCCGCACTCCACCCAACCTCCGCACTCCACCAAACTATTGCACTCCACCCAACTTCAGCACTCCACACAACTTCCGCACTCCACCCTACCTCCCCACTCCACCCAACCTCCCCACTGCACTCAACCTCCCCACTGTACTCAACCTCCCCACTTCACCCAACCTACCAATTCCTCTATACCTCCGGACTCCAACCAACCTCTGCACTCAACCCAACCTCCCCACTTCACCCAACCTCCCCACTCCACCCAACCTCCCCACTTCACCCAACCTCCGCACTCCATCCAACCTACGCACTCCAACCAACTTCCGCACTCCACCCAACCTCCGCACTCCACCCAACTATTGCACTCCACCCAACTTCAGCACTCCACACAACTTCCGCACTCCACCCAACCTCCGCACTCCACCCAACTATTGCACTCCACCCAACTTCAGCACTCCACACAACTTCCGCACTCCACCCAACCTCCCCACTCCACCCAACCTCCCCACTACACTCAACCTCCACACTGTACTCAACCTCCCCACTCCACCCAACCTTCCCACTCCACACAACCTCCCCACTCCACCTAACCTCCCCACTCAACCTAACCTCCCCACTCCACCCAACCTCCCCACTTCACCCAACTTCCCCACTTCACCCAACCTACCAATTCCACTATACCTCCGGACTCCAACCAACCTCTGCACTCAACCCAACCTCCCCACTTCACCCAACCTCCCCACTCCACCCAACCTCCCCACTTCACCCAACCTCCGCACTCCATCCAACCTACGCACTCCAACCAACTTCCGCACTCCACCCAACCTCCGCACTCCACCCAACTATTGCACTCCACCCAACTTCAGCACTCCACACAACTTCCGCACTCCACCCAACCTCCCCACTCCACCCAACCTCCCCACTTCACCCAACCTCCCCACTTCACCCAACCTCCCCACTTCACCCAACCTCCCCACTTCACCCAACCTCCCCACTCCACCAAACCTCCCCACTCAACCCAACCTCCCCACTCCACCCAACCTCCCCACTTCACCCATCCTCCCCACTTCACCCAACCTCCCCACTTCACCCAACCTCCCCACTTCACCCAACCTCCCCACTTCACCCAACCTCCCCACTTCACCCAACCTCCCCACTTCACCCAACCTCCCCACTCCACCCAACCTCCCCACTTCACCCAACCTCCGCACTCCATCCAACCTACGCACTCTAACCAACTTCCGCACTCCACCCAACCTCCGCACTCCACCCAACTATTGCACTCCACCCAACTTCAGCACTCCACACAACTTCCGCACTCCACCCTACCTCCCCACTCCACCCAACCTCCCCACTGCACTCAACCTCCCCACTGTACTCAACCTCCCCACTTCACCCAACCTACCAATTCCACTATACCTCCGGACTCCAACCAATCTCTGCACTCAACCCAACTTCCCCACTTCACCCAACCTCCGCACTCCATCCAACCTACGCACTCCAACCAACTTCCGCACTCCACCCAACCTCCGCACTCCACCCAACTATTGCACTCCACCCAACTTCAGCACTCCACACAACTTCCGCACTCCACCCAACCTCCGCACTCCACCCAACTATTGCACTCCACCCAACTTCAGCACTCCACACAACTTCCGCACTCCACCCAACCTCCCCACTCCACCCAACCTCCCCACTACACTCAACCTCCACACTGTACTCAACCTCCCCACTCCACCCAACCTTCCCACTCCACACAACCTCCCCACTCCACCAAACCTCCCCACTCAACCTAACCTCCTCATTTCACCCAGCCTCTCCACTCAACCCAACCTCCCAATTCCACTAAGCCTCCCCACTTCACCCTACCTCCCCTCTTCACCCAAACTCCCCACTTTACCCAACCTCCCCACTCCACCCAACCTCCCCACTTCACCCAACCTCCCCACTCCACAATGCCTCCCCACTCCACCCAACTTCCCCACTTCACCCAACCTCCCCACTTCACCCAACCTCCCCACTTCACCCAACCTCCCCACTTCTCCCAACTTCCCCACTTCACCCAACCTCCCCACTTCACCCAACCTCCCCACTTCACACAACCTCCCCACTTCACCCAACCTACCAATTCCACTATACCTCCGGACTCCAACCAACCTCTGCACTTAACCCAACTTCCCCACTTCACCCAACCTCCCAATTCCACTATACCTCCGCACTCCACCCAACCTCCGCACTCAACCCAACCTCCCCACTTTACCCAACCTCCCCACTCCACCCAACCTCCCAATTCCACTAAACCTCCGCACTCCACCCAACCTCCGCACTCAACCCAACCTCCCCACTTTACCCAACCTCCCCACTCCACCCAACCTCCCCACTTCACTCAACCTCCCCACTCCACAATGCCTCCCCACTTCACCCAACCTCCCCACTTCACCCAACCCCCCACTTCACCCAACCTCCCCACTTCACCCAACTTCCCCACTTCACCCAACCTCCCCACTTCACCCAACCTCCCCACTTCACCCAACCTCCCCACTTCACCCAACCTACCAATTCCACTATACCTCCGGACTCCAACCAACCTCTGCACTCAACCCAACCTCCCCACTTCACCCAACCTCCCAATTCCACTATACCTCCGGACTCCAACCAACCTCTGCACTCAACCCAACCTCCCCACTTCACCCAACCTCCCCACTCCACCCAACCTCCCCACTTAACCTACCTCCGCACTCCACCCAACCTACGCACTCCAACCAACTTCCGCACTCCACCCAACCTCCGCACTCCACCCAACTTCAGCACTCCACACAACTTCCGCACTCCACCCAACCTCCCCACTCCACCCAACCTCCCCACTACACTCAACCTCCCCACTGTACTCAACCTCCCCACTCCACCCAACCTTCCCACTCCACACAACCTCCCCACACCACCAAACCTCCCCACTCAACCTATCCTCCCCACTCCACCCAACCTCCCCACTTCACCCAACCTCCCCACTTCACCCAACCTCCCAATTCCACTATACCTCCGCACTCCACCCAACCTCCGCACTCAACCCAACCTCCCCACTTTACCCAACCTCCCCACTCCACCCAACCTCCCAATTCCACTATACCTCCGCACTCCACCCTACCTCCGCACTCAACCCAACCTCCCCACTTTACCCAACCTCACCACTCCACCCAACCTCCCCACTTCACTCAACCTCCCCACTCCACAATGCCTCCCCACTTCACCCAACCTCCCCACTTCACCCAACCTCCCCACTTCACCCAACCTCCCCACTTCACCCAACTTCCCCACTTCACCCAACCTCCCCACTTCACCCAACCTCCCCACTTCACCCAACCTCCCCACTTCACCCAACCTACCAATTCCACTATACCTCCGGACTCCAAACAAACTCTGCACTCAACCCAACCTCCCCACTTCACCTACCTCCGCACTCCACCCAACCTACGCACTCCAACCAACTTCCGCACTCCACCCAACCTCCGCACTCCACCCAACTATTGCACTCCACCCAACTTCAGCACTCCACACAACTTCCGCACTCCACCCAACCTCCCCACTCCACCCAACCTCCCCACAACACTCAACCTCCCCACTGTACTCAACCTCCCCACTCCACCCAACCTTCCCACTCCACACAACCTCCCCACTCCACCAAACCTCCCCACTCAACCTAACCTCCCCACTTCACCCAACCTCCCCACTCCACAATGCCTCCCCACTTCACCCAACCTCCCCACTCCACCCAACCTCCCCACTTCACCCAACCTCCCCACTTCACCCAACCTCCCACTTCCACTATACCTCCGCACTCCACCCAACTTCCCCACTTCACCCAACCTCCCCACTTCACCCAACCTCCCTACTTCACCCAACCTCCCCACTTCACCCAACCGACCAATTCCACTATACCTCCGGACTCCAACCAACCTCTGCACTCAACCCAACCTCCCCACTGCACCCAACCTCCCAATTCCACTATACCTCCGGACTCCAACCAACCTCTGCACTCAACCCAACCTCCCCACTTCACCCAACCTCCCCACTCCACCCAACCTCCCCACTTAACCTACCTCCGCACTCCACCCAACCTACGCACTCCAACCAACTTCAGCACTCCACACAACTTCCGCACTCCACCCAACCTCCACACTCCACCCAACCTCCCCACTACACTCAACCTCCCCACTGTAATCAACCTCCCCACTCCACCCAACCTTCCCACTCCACACAACCTCCCCACACCACCAAACCTCCCCACTCAACCTAACCTCCCCACTCCACCCAACCTCCCCACTTCACCCAACTTCCCCACTTCACCCAACCTCCCAATTCCACTATGCCTCCGCACTCCACCCAACCTCCCCACTCCACCCAACCTCCCAATTCCACTATACCTCCGCACTCCACCCTACCTCCGCACTCAACCCAACCTCCCCACTCCACCCAACCTCCCAACTTAACCTACCTCCGCACTCCACCCAACCTACGCACTCCAACCAACTTCCGCACTCCACCCAACCTCCGCACTCCACCCAACTATTGCACTCCACCCAACTTCAGCACTCCACACAACTTCCGCACTCCACCCAACCTCCCCACTCCACCCAACCTCCCCACTACACTCGACCTCCCCACTGTACTCAACCTCCCCACTCCACCCAACCTTCCCACTCCACACAACCTCCGCACTCCACCAAACCTCCCCACTCAACCTAACCTCCCCACTTCACCCAACCTCCCCACTCCACAATGCCTCCCCACTTCACCCAACCTCCCCACTCCACCCAACCTCCGCACTCAACCCAACCTCCCCACTTTACCCAACCTCCCCACTCCACCCAACCTCCCAATTCCACTGTACCTCCGCACTCCATCCAACATCCGCACTCCACCCAACCTCCGCACTCCACCCAACCTCCCCACTCCACCCATCCTCCCCATTCCACCCAACCTCCCCACTGCACCCAACCTTCCCACTCCACCCAACCTCCCCACTCCACCCAACCTCCCCACTACACTCAACCTCCCCACTGTACTCAACCTCCCCACTCCACCCATCCTCCCCACTCCACCCAACCTCCCCACTCCACCCAACCTTCCCACTCCACGCAACCTCCCCACTCCACCAATCCTCCCCACTAAACCCAACCTACCCACTCCACCCAACCTCCTCATTTCACCCAGCCTCCCCACTCAACCCAACCTCCCAATTCCACTAAGCCTCCCCACTTCACCCAACCTCCCCACTTCACCCAACCTCCCCACTTCACCCAACCTCCCCACTTCACCCAACCTCCCCACTTCACCCAACCTCCCAATTCCACTATACCCCCGCACTCCACCCAACCTCCGCACTCAACCCAACCTCCCCACTTTACCCAACCTCCCCACTCCACCCAACCTCCCCACTTCACCCAACCTCCCCACTCCACAATGCCTCCCCACTTCACCCAACCTCCCCACTTCACCCAACCTCCCCACTTCACCCAACCTCCCCACTTCACCCAACCTCCCCACTTCTCCCAACTTCCCCACTTCACCCAACCTCCCCACTTCACCCAACCTCCCCACTTCACCCAACCTCCCCACTTCACCCAACCTACCAATTCCACTATACCTCCGGACTCCAACCAACCTCTGCACTCAACCCAACCTCCCCACTTCACCCAACCTCCCAATTCCACTATACCTCCGCACTCCACACAACCTCCGCACTCAACCCAACCTCCCCACTTTACCCAACCTCCCCACTCCACCCAACCTCCCAATTCCACTAAACCTCCGCACTCCACCCAACCTCCGCACTCAACCCAACCTCCCCACTTTACCCAACCTCCCCACCCCACCCAACCTCCCCACTTCACTCAACCTCCCCACTCCACAATGCCTCCCCACTTCACCCAACCTCCCCACTTCACCCAACCCCCCACTTCACCCAACCTCCCCACTTCACCCAACTTCCCCACTTCACCCAACCTCCCCACTTCACCCAACCTCCCCACTTCACACAACCTCCCCACTTCACCCAACCTACCAATTCCACTATACCTCCGGACTCCAACCAACCTCTGCACTCAACCCAACCTCCCCACTTCACCCAACCTCCCAATTCCACTATACCTCCGGACTCCAACCAACCTCTGCACTCAACCCAACCTCCCCACTTCACCCAACCTCCCCACTCCACCCAACCTCCCCACTTAACCTACCTCCGCACTCCACCCAACCTACGCACTCCAACCAACTTCCGCACTCCACCCAACCTCCGCACTCCACCCAACTTCAGCACTCCACACAAATTCCGCACTCCACCCAACCTCCCCACTCCACCCAACCTCCCCACTACACTCAACCTCCCCACTGTACTCAACCTCCCCACTCCACCCAACCTTCCCACTCCACACAACCTCCCCACACCACCAAACCTCCCCACTCAACCTAACCTCCCCACTCCACCCAACCTCCCCACTTCACCCAACCTCCCCACTTCACCCAACCTCCCAATTCCACTATACCTCAGCACTCCACCCAACCTCCGCACTCAACCCAACCTCCCCACTTTACCCAACCTCCCCACTCCACCCAACCTCCCAATTCCACTATACCTCCGCACTCCACCCTACCTCCGCACTCAACCCAACCTCCCCACTTTACCCAACCTCACCACTCCACCCAACCTCACCACTTCACTCAACCTCCCCACTCCACAATGCCTCCCCACTTCACCCAACCTCCCCACTTCACCCAACCTCCCCACTTCACCCAACCTCCCCACTTCACCCAACTTCCCCACTTCACCCAACCTCCCCACTTCACCCAACCTCCCCACTTCACCCAACCTCCCCACTTCACCCAACCTACCAATTCCACTATACCTCCGGACTCCAAACAACCTCTGCACTCAACCCAACCTCCCCACTTCACCCAACCTCCCCACTCCACCCAACCTCCCCACTTAACCTACCTCCGCACTCCACCCAACCTACGCACTCCAACCAACTTCCGCACTCCACCCAACCTCCGCACTCCACCCAACTTCAGCACTCCACACAACTTCCGCACTCCACCCAACCTCCCCACTCCACCCAACCTCCCCACTACACTCAACCTCCCCACTGTACTCAACCTCCCCACTCCACCCAACCTTCCCACTCCACACAACCTCCCCACACCACCAAACCTCCCAACTCAACCTAACCTCCCCACTCCACCCAACCTCCCCACTTCACCCAACCTCCCCACTTCACCCAACCTCCCAATTCCACTATACCTCCGCACTCCACCCAACCTCCGCACTCAACCCAACCTCCCCACTTTACCCAACCTCCCCACTCCACCCAACCTCCCAATTCCACTATACCTCCGCACTCCACCCTACCTCCGCACTCAACCCAACCTCCCCACTTTACCCAACCTCACCACTCCACCCAACCTCACCACTTCACTCAACCTCCCCACTCCACAATGCCTCCCCACTTCACCCAACCTCCCCACTTCACCCAACCTCCCCACTTCACCCAACCTCCCCACTTCACCCAACTTCCCCACTTCACCCAACCTCCCCACTTCACCCAACCTCCCCACTTCACCCAACCTCCCCACTTCACCCAACCTACCAATTCCACTATACCTCCGGACTCCAAACAACCTCTGCACTCAACCCAACCTCCCCACTTCACCCAACCTCCCCACTCCACCCAACATCCCCACTTAACCTACCTCCGCACTCCACCCAACCTACGCACTCCAACCAACTTCCGCACTCCACCCAACCTCCGCACTCCACCCAACTTCAGCACTCCACACAACTTCCGCACTCCACCCAACCTCCCCACTCCACCCAACCTCCCCACTACACTCAACCTCCCCACTGTACTCAACCTCCCCACTCCACCCAACCTTCCCACTCCACACAACTTCCCCACACCACCAAACCTCCCCACTCAACCTAACCTCCCCACTCCACCCAACCTCCCCACTTCACCCAACCTCCCCACTTCACCCAACCTCCCAATTCCACTATACCTCCGCACTCCACCCAACCTCCGCACTCAACCCAACCTCCCCACTTTACCCAACCTCCCCACTCCACCCAACCTCCCAATTCCACTATACCTCCGCACTCCACCCTACCTCCGCACTCAACCCAACCTCCCCACTTTACCGAACCTCACCACTCCACCCAACCTCCCCACTTCACTCAACCTCCCCACTCCACAATGCCTCCCCACTTCACCGAACCTCCCCACTTCACCCAACCTCCCCACTTCACCCAACCTCCCCACTTCACCCAACTTCCCCACTTCACCCAACCTCCCCACTTCACCCATCCTCCCCACTTCACCCAACCTCCCCACTTCACCCAAACTCCTCACTCCACCCAACCTCCCCACTTAACCTACCTCCGCACTCCACCCAACCTACGCACTCCAACCAACTTCCGCACTCCACCCAACCTCCGCACTCCACCCAACTATTGCACTCCACCCAACTTCAGCACTCCACACAACTTCCGCACTCCACCCAACCTCCCCACTCCACCCAACCTCCCCACTACACTCAACCTCCGCACTGTACTCAACCTCCCCACTCCACCCAACCTTCCCACTCCACACAACCTCCCCACTCCACCAAACCTCCCCACTCAACCTAACCTCCCCACTCCACCCAATCTCCCCACTCCACCCAACCTCCCCACTTAACCTACCTCCGCACTCCACCCAACCTACGCACTCCAACCAACTTCCGCACTCCACCCAACCTCCGCACTCCACCCAACTTCAGCACTCCACACAACTTCCGCACTCCACCCAACCTCCCCACTCCACCCAACCTCCCCACTACACTCAACCTACCCACTGTACTCAACCTCCCCACTCCACCCAACCTTCCCACTCCACACAACCTCCCCACACCACCAAACCTCCCCACTCAACCTAACCTCCCCACTCCACCCAACCTCCCCACTTTACCCAACCTCCCCACTTCACCCAACCTCCCAATTCCACTATACCTCCGCACTCCACCCAACCTCCGCACTCAACCCAACCTCCCCACTTTACCCAACCTCCCCACTCCACCCAACCTCCCAATTCCACTATACCTCCGCACTCCACCCTACCTCCGCACTCAACCCAACCTCCCCACTTTACCCAACCTCACCACTCCACCCAACCTCCCCACTTCACTCAACCTCCCCATTCCACAATGCCTCCCCACTTCACCCAACCTCCCCACTTCACCCAACCTCCCCACTTCACCCAACCTCCCCACTTCACCCAACTTCCCCACTTCACCCAACCTCCCCACTTCACCCAACCTCCCCACTTCACCCAACCTCCCCACTTCATCCAACCTACCAATTCCACTATACCTCCGGACTCCAAACAACCTCTGCACTCAACCCAACCTCCCCACTTCACCCAACCTCCCCACTTCACCCAACCTCCCCACTTCACCCAACCTCCCCACTCCACAATGCCTCCCCACTTCACCCAACCTCCCCACTTCACCCAACCTCCCCACTTCACCCAACCTCCCCACTTCACCCAACCTCCCCACTTCTCCCAACTTCCCCACTTCACCCAACCTCCCCACTTCACCCAACCTCCCCACTTCACCCAACCTCCCCACTTCACCCAACCTACCAATTCCACTATACCTCCGGACTCCAACCAACCTCTGCACTCAACCCAACCTCCCCACTTCACCCAACCTCCCAATTCCACTATACCTCCGCACTCCACACAACCTCCGCACTCAACCCAACCTCCCCACTTTACCCAACCTCCCCACTCCACCCAACCTCCCAATTCCACTAAACCTCCGCACTCCACCCAACCTCCGCACTCAACCCAACCTCCCCACTTTACCCAACCTCCCCACCCCACCCAACCTCCCCACTTCACTCAACCTCCCCACTCCACAATGCCTCCCCACTTCACCCAACCTCCCCATTTCACCCAACCCCCCACTTCACCCAACCTCCCCACTTCACCCAACTTCCCCACTTCACCCAACCTCCCCACTTCACCCAACCTCCCCACTTCACACAACCTCCCCACTTCACCCAACCTACCAATTCCACTATACCTCCGGACTCCAACCAACCTCTGCACTCAACCCAACCTCCCCACTTCACCCAACCTCCCAATTCCACTATACCTCCGGACTCCAACCAACCTCTGCACTCAACCCAACCTCCCCACTTCACCCAACCTCCCCACTCCACCCAACCTCCCCACTTAACCTACCTCCGCACTCCACCCAACCTACGCACTCCAACCAACTTCCGCACTCCACCCAACCTCCGCACTCCACCCAACTTCAGCACTCCACACAAATTCCGCACTCCACCCAACCTCCCCACTCCACCCAACCTCCCCACTACACTCAACCTCCCCACTGTACTCAACCTCCCCACTCCACCCAACCTTCCCACTCCACACAACCTCCCCACACCACCAAACCTCCCCACTCAACCTAACCTCCCCACTCCACCCAACCTCCCCACTTCACCCAACCTCCCCACTTCACCCAACCTCCCAATTCCACTATACCTCAGCACTCCACCCAACCTCCGCACTCAACCCAACCTCCCCACTTCACCCATCCTCCCCACTTCACCCAACCTCCCCACTTCACCCAAACTCCTCACTCCACCCAACCTCCCCACTTAACCTACCTCCGCACTCCACCCAACCTACGCACTCCAACCAACTTCCGCACTCCACCCAACCTCCGCACTCCACCCAACTATTGCACTCCACCCAACTTCAGCACTCCACACAACTTCCGCACTCCACCCAACCTCCCCACTCCACCCAACCTCCCCACTACACTCAACCTCCGCACTGTACTCAACCTCCCCACTCCACCCAACCTTCCCACTCCACACAACCTCCCCACTCCACCAAACCTCCCCACTCAACCTAACCTCCCCACTCCACCCAATCTCCCCACTCCACCCAACCTCCCCACTTAACCTACCTCCGCACTCCACCCAACCTACGCACTCCAACCAACTTCCGCACTCCACCCAACCTCCGCACTCCACCCAACTTCAGCACTCCACACAACTTCCGCACTCCACCCAACCTCCCCACTCCACCCAACCTCCCCACTACACTCAACCTACCCACTGTACTCAACCTCCCCACTCCACCCAACCTTCCCACTCCACACAACCTCCCCACACCACCAAACCTCCCCACTCAACCTAACCTCCCCACTCCACCCAACCTCCCCACTTTACCCAACCTCCCCACTTCACCCAACCTCCCAATTCCACTATACCTCCGCACTCCACCCAACCTCCGCACTCAACCCAACCTCCCCACTTTACCCAACCTCCCCACTCCACCCAACCTCCCAATTCCACTATACCTCCGCACTCCACCCTACCTCCGCACTCAACCCAACCTCCCCACTTTACCCAACCTCACCACTCCACCCAACCTCCCCACTTCACTCAACCTCCCCATTCCACAATGCCTCCCCACTTCACCCAACCTCCCCACTTCACCCAACCTCCCCACTTCACCCAACCTCCCCACTTCACCCAACTTCCCCACTTCACCCAACCTCCCCACTTCACCCAACCTCCCCACTTCACCCAACCTCCCCACTTCATCCAACCTACCAATTCCACTATACCTCCGGACTCCAAACAACCTCTGCACTCAACCCAACCTCCCCACTTCACCCAACCTCCCCACTTCACCCAACCTCCCCACTTCACCCAACCTCCCCACTCCACAATGCCTCCCCACTTCACCCAACCTCCCCACTTCACCCAACCTCCCCACTTCACCCAACCTCCCCACTTCACCCAACCTCCCCACTTCTCCCAACTTCCCCACTTCACCCAACCTCCCCACTTCACCCAACCTCCCCACTTCACCCAACCTCCCCACTTCACCCAACCTACCAATTCCACTATACCTCCGGACTCCAACCAACCTCTGCACTCAACCCAACCTCCCCACTTCACCCAACCTCCCAATTCCACTATACCTCCGCACTCCACACAACCTCCGCACTCAACCCAACCTCCCCACTTTACCCAACCTCCCCACTCCACCCAACCTCCCAATTCCACTAAACCTCCGCACTCCACCCAACCTCCGCACTCAACCCAACCTCCCCACTTTACCCAACCTCCCCACCCCACCCAACCTCCCCACTTCACTCAACCTCCCCACTCCACAATGCCTCCCCACTTCACCCAACCTCCCCATTTCACCCAACCCCCCACTTCACCCAACCTCCCCACTTCACCCAACTTCCCCACTTCACCCAACCTCCCCACTTCACCCAACCTCCCCACTTCACACAACCTCCCCACTTCACCCAACCTACCAATTCCACTATACCTCCGGACTCCAACCAACCTCTGCACTCAACCCAACCTCCCCACTTCACCCAACCTCCCAATTCCACTATACCTCCGGACTCCAACCAACCTCTGCACTCAACCCAACCTCCCCACTTCACCCAACCTCCCCACTCCACCCAACCTCCCCACTTAACCTACCTCCGCACTCCACCCAACCTACGCACTCCAACCAACTTCCGCACTCCACCCAACCTCCGCACTCCACCCAACTTCAGCACTCCACACAAATTCCGCACTCCACCCAACCTCCCCACTCCACCCAACCTCCCCACTACACTCAACCTCCCCACTGTACTCAACCTCCCCACTCCACCCAACCTTCCCACTCCACACAACCTCCCCACACCACCAAACCTCCCCACTCAACCTAACCTCCCCACTCCACCCAACCTCCCCACTTCACCCAACCTCCCCACTTCACCCAACCTCCCAATTCCACTATACCTCAGCACTCCACCCAACCTCCGCACTCAACCCAACCTCCCCACTTTACCCAACCTCCCCACTCCACCCAACCTCCCAATTCCACTATACCTCCGCACTCCACCCTACCTCCGCACTCAACCCAACCTCCCCACTTTACCCAACCTCACCACTCCACCCAACCTCACCACTTCACTCAACCTCCCCACTCCACAATGCCTCCCCACTTCACCCAACCTCCCCACTTCACCCAACCTCCCCACTTCACCCAACCTCCCCACTTCACCCAACTTCCCCACTTCACCCAACCTCCCCACTTCACCCAACCTCCCCACTTCACCCAACCTCCCCACTTCACCCAACCTACCAATTCCACTATACCTCCGGACTCCAAACAACCTCTGCACTCAACCCAACCTCCCCACTTCACCCAACCTCCCCACTCCACCCAACCTCCCCACTTAACCTACCTCCGCACTCCACCCAACCTACGCACTCCAACCAACTTCCGCACTCCACCCAACCTCCGCACTCCACCCAACTTCAGCACTCCACACAACTTCCGCACTCCACCCAACCTCCCCACTCCACCCAACCTCCCCACTACACTCAACCTCCCCACTGTACTCAACCTCCCCACTCCACCCAACCTTCCCACTCCACACAACCTCCCCACACCACCAAACCTCCCAACTCAACCTAACCTCCCCACTCCACCCAACCTCCCCACTTCACCCAACCTCCCCACTTCACCCAACCTCCCAATTCCACTATACCTCCGCACTCCACCCAACCTCCGCACTCAACCCAACCTCCCCACTTTACCCAACCTCCCCACTCCACCCAACCTCCCAATTCCACTATACCTCCGCACTCCACCCTACCTCCGCACTCAACCCAACCTCCCCACTTTACCCAACCTCACCACTCCACCCAACCTCACCACTTCACTCAACCTCCCCACTCCACAATGCCTCCCCACTTCACCCAACCTCCCCACTTCACCCAACCTCCCCACTTCACCCAACCTCCCCACTTCACCCAACTTCCCCACTTCACCCAACCTCCCCACTTCACCCAACCTCCCCACTTCACCCAACCTCCCCACTTCACCCAACCTACCAATTCCACTATACCTCCGGACTCCAAACAACCTCTGCACTCAACCCAACCTCCCCACTTCACCCAACCTCCCCACTCCACCCAACATCCCCACTTAACCTACCTCCGCACTCCACCCAACCTACGCACTCCAACCAACTTCCGCACTCCACCCAACCTCCGCACTCCACCCAACTTCAGCACTCCACACAACTTCCGCACTCCACCCAACCTCCCCACTCCACCCAACCTCCCCACTACACTCAACCTCCCCACTGTACTCAACCTCCCCACTCCACCCAACCTTCCCACTCCACACAACTTCCCCACACCACCAAACCTCCCCACTCAACCTAACCTCCCCACTCCACCCAACCTCCCCACTTCACCCAACCTCCCCACTTCACCCAACCTCCCAATTCCACTATACCTCCGCACTCCACCCAACCTCCGCACTCAACCCAACCTCCCCACTTTACCCAACCTCCCCACTCCACCCAACCTCCCAATTCCACTATACCTCCGCACTCCACCCTACCTCCGCACTCAACCCAATCTCCCCACTTTACCGAACCTCACCACTCCACCCAACCTCCCCACTTCACTCAACCTCCCCACTCCACAATGCCTCCCCACTTCACCGAACCTCCCCACTTCACCCAACCTCCCCACTTCACCCAACCTCCCCACTTCACCCAACTTCCCCACTTCACCCAACCTCCCCACTTCACCCATCCTCCCCACTTCACCCAACCTCCCCACTTCACCCAAACTCCTCACTCCACCCAACCTCCCCACTTAACCTACCTCCGCACTCCACCCAACCTACGCACTCCAACCAACTTCCGCACTCCACCCAACCTCCGCACTCCACCCAACTATTGCACTCCACCCAACTTCAGCACTCCACACAACTTCCGCACTCCACCCAACCTCCCCACTCCACCCAACCTCCCCACTACACTCAACCTCCGCACTGTACTCAACCTCCCCACTCCACCCAACCTTCCCACTCCACACAACCTCCCCACTCCACCAAACCTCCCCACTCAACCTAACCTCCCCACTCCACCCAATCTCCCCACTCCACCCAACCTCCCCACTTAACCTACCTCCGCACTCCACCCAACCTACGCACTCCAACCAACTTCCGCACTCCACCCAACCTCCGCACTCCACCCAACTTCAGCACTCCACACAACTTCCGCACTCCACCCAACCTCCCCACTCCACCCAACCTCCCCACTACACTCAACCTACCCACTGTACTCAACCTCCCCACTCCACCCAACCTTCCCACTCCACACAACCTCCCCACACCACCAAACCTCCCCACTCAACCTAACCTCCCCACTCCACCCAACCTCCCCACTTTACCCAACCTCCCCACTTCACCCAACCTCCCAATTCCACTATACCTCCGCACTCCACCCAACCTCCGCACTCAACCCAACCTCCCCACTTTACCCAACCTCCCCACTCCACCCAACCTCCCAATTCCACTATACCTCCGCACTCCACCCTACCTCCGCACTCAACCCAACCTCCCCACTTTACCCAACCTCACCACTCCACCCAACCTCCCCACTTCACTCAACCTCCCCATTCCACAATGCCTCCCCACTTCACCCAACCTCCCCACTTCACCCAACCTCCCCACTTCACCCAACCTCCCCACTTCACCCAACTTCCCCACTTCACCCAACCTCCCCACTTCACCCAACCTCCCCACTTCACCCAACCTCCCCACTTCATCCAACCTACCAATTCCACTATACCTCCGGACTCCAAACAACCTCTGCACTCAACCCAACCTCCCCACTTCACCCAACCTCCCCACTTCACCCAACCTCCCCACTTCACCCAACCTCCCCACTCCACAATGCCTCCCCACTTCACCCAACCTCCCCACTTCACCCAACCTCCCCACTTCACCCAACCTCCCCACTTCACCCAACCTCCCCACTTCTCCCAACTTCCCCACTTCACCCAACCTCCCCACTTCACCCAACCTCCCCACTTCACCCAACCTCCCCACTTCACCCAACCTACCAATTCCACTATACCTCCGGACTCCAACCAACCTCTGCACTCAACCCAACCTCCCCACTTCACCCAACCTCCCAATTCCACTATACCTCCGCACTCCACACAACCTCCGCACTCAACCCAACCTCCCCACTTTACCCAACCTCCCCACTCCACCCAACCTCCCAATTCCACTAAACCTCCGCACTCCACCCAACCTCCGCACTCAACCCAACCTCCCCACTTTACCCAACCTCCCCACCCCACCCAACCTCCCCACTTCACTCAACCTCCCCACTCCACAATGCCTCCCCACTTCACCCAACCTCCCCACTTCACCCAACCCCCCACTTCACCCAACCTCCCCACTTCACCCAACTTCCCCACTTCACCCAACCTCCCCACTTCAACCCACCTCCCCACCCTCCCCACTTCACACAACCTCCCCACTTCACCCAACCTACCAATTCCACTATACCTCCGGACTCCAACCAACCTCTGCACTCAACCCAACCTCCCCACTTCACCCAACCTCCCAATTCCACTATACCTCCGGACTCCAACCAACCTCTGCACTCAACCCAACCTCCCCACTTCACCCAACCTCCCCACTCCACCCAACCTCCCCACTTAACCTACCTCCGCACTCCACCCAACCTACGCACTCCAACCAACTTCCGCAACCTCCGCACTCCACCCAACTTCAGCACTCCACACAAATTCCGCACTCCACCCAACCTCCCCACTCCACCCAACCTCCCCACTACACTCAACCTCCCCACTGTACTCAACCTCCCCACTCCACCCAACCTTCCCACTCCACACAACCTCCCCACACCACCAAACCTCCCCACTCAACCTAACCTCCCCACTCCACCCAACCTCCCCACTTCACCCAACCTCCCCACTTCACCCAACCTCCCAATTCCACTATACCTCAGCACTCCACCCAACCTCCGCACTCAACCCAACCTCCCCACTTTACCCAACCTCCCCACTCCACCCAACCTCCCAATTCCACTATACCTCCGCACTCCACCCTACCTCCGCACTCAACCCAACCTCCCCACTTTACCCAACCTCACCACTCCACCCAACCTCACCACTTCACTCAACCTCCCCACTCCACAATGCCTCCCCACTTCACCCAACCTCCCCACTTCACCCAACCTCCCCACTTCACCCAACCTCCCCACTTCACCCAACTTCCCCACTTCACCCAACCTCCCCACTTCACCCAACCTCCCCACTTCACCCAACCTCCCCACTTCACCCAACCTACCAATTCCACTATACCTCCGGACTCCAAACAACCTCTGCACTCAACCCAACCTCCCCACTTCACCCAACCTCCCCACTCCACCCAACCTCCCCACTTAACCTACCTCCGCACTCCACCCAACCTACGCACTCCAACCAACTTCCGCACTCCACCCAACCTCCGCACTCCACCCAACTTCAGCACTCCACACAACTTCCGCACTCCACCCAACCTCCCCACTCCACCCAACCTCCCCACTACACTCAACCTCCCCACTGTACTCAACCTCCCCACTCCACCCAACCTTCCCACTCCACACAACCTCCCCACACCACCAAACCTCCCAACTCAACCTAACCTCCCCACTCCACCCAACCTCCCCACTTCACCCAACCTCCCCACTTCACCCAACCTCCCAATTCCACTATACCTCCGCACTCCACCCAACCTCCGCACTCAACCCAACCTCCCCACTTTACCCAACCTCCCCACTCCACCCAACCTCCCAATTCCACTATACCTCCGCACTCCACCCTACCTCCGCACTCAACCCAACCTCCCCACTTTACCCAACCTCACCACTCCACCCAACCTCACCACTTCACTCAACCTCCCCACTCCACAATGCCTCCCCACTTCACCCAACCTCCCCACTTCACCCAACCTCCCCACTTCACCCAACCTCCCCACTTCACCCAACTTCCCCACTTCACCCAACCTCCCCACTTCACCCAACCTCCCCACTTCACCCAACCTCCCCACTTCACCCAACCTACCAATTCCACTATACCTCCGGACTCCAAACAACCTCTGCACTCAACCCAACCTCCCCACTTCACCCAACCTCCCCACTCCACCCAACATCCCCACTTAACCTACCTCCGCACTCCACCCAACCTACGCACTCCAACCAACTTCCGCACTCCACCCAACCTCCGCACTCCACCCAACTTCAGCACTCCACACAACTTCCGCACTCCACCCAACCTCCCCACTCCACCCAACCTCCCCACTACACTCAACCTCCCCACTGTACTCAACCTCCCCACTCCACCCAACCTTCCCACTCCACACAACTTCCCCACACCACCAAACCTCCCCACTCAACCTAACCTCCCCACTCCACCCAACCTCCCCACTTCACCCAACCTCCCCACTTCACCCAACCTCCCAATTCCACTATACCTCCGCACTCCACCCAACCTCCGCACTCAACCCAACCTCCCCACTTTACCCAACCTCCCCACTCCACCCAACCTCCCAATTCCACTATACCTCCGCACTCCACCCTACCTCCGCACTCAACCCAACCTCCCCACTTTACCGAACCTCACCACTCCACCCAACCTCCCCACTTCACTCAACCTCCCCACTCCACAATGCCTCCCCACTTCACCGAACCTCCCCACTTCACCCAACCTCCCCACTTCACCCAACCTCCCCACTTCACCCAACTTCCCCACTTCACCCAACCTCCCCACTTCACCCATCCTCCCCACTTCACCCAACCTCCCCACTTCACCCAAACTCCTCACTCCACCCAACCTCCCCACTTAACCTACCTCCGCACTCCACCCAACCTACGCACTCCAACCAACTTCCGCACTCCACCCAACCTCCGCACTCCACCCAACTATTGCACTCCACCCAACTTCAGCACTCCACACAACTTCCGCACTCCACCCAACCTCCCCACTCCACCCAACCTCCCCACTACACTCAACCTCCGCACTGTACTCAACCTCCCCACTCCACCCAACCTTCCCACTCCACACAACCTCCCCACTCCACCAAACCTCCCCACTCAACCTAACCTCCCCACTCCACCCAATCTCCCCACTCCACCCAACCTCCCCACTTAACCTACCTCCGCACTCCACCCAACCTACGCACTCCAACCAACTTCCGCACTCCACCCAACCTCCGCACTCCACCCAACTTCAGCACTCCACACAACTTCCGCACTCCACCCAACCTCCCCACTCCACCCAACCTCCCCACTACACTCAACCTACCCACTGTACTCAACCTCCCCACTCCACCCAACCTTCCCACTCCACACAACCTCCCCACACCACCAAACCTCCCCACTCAACCTAACCTCCCCACTCCACCCAACCTCCCCACTTTACCCAACCTCCCCACTTCACCCAACCTCCCAATTCCACTATACCTCCGCACTCCACCCAACCTCCGCACTCAACCCAACCTCCCCACTTTACCCAACCTCCCCACTCCACCCAACCTCCCAATTCCACTATACCTCCGCACTCCACCCTACCTCCGCACTCAACCCAACCTCCCCACTTTACCCAACCTCACCACTCCACCCAACCTCCCCACTTCACTCAACCTCCCCATTCCACAATGCCTCCCCACTTCACCCAACCTCCCCACTTCACCCAACCTCCCCACTTCACCCAACCTCCCCACTTCACCCAACTTCCCCACTTCACCCAACCTCCCCACTTCACCCAACCTCCCCACTTCACCCAACCTCCCCACTTCATCCAACCTACCAATTCCACTATACCTCCGGACTCCAAACAACCTCTGCACTCAACCCAACCTCCCCACTTCACCCAACCTCCCCACTTCACCCAACCTCCCCACTTCACCCAACTTCCCCACTTCACCCAACCTCCCTACTTCACCCAACCTCCCCACTTCACCCAACCTCCCCACTTCACCCAACCTACCAATTCCACTATACCTCCGGACTCCAACCAACCTCTGCACTCAACCCAACCTCCCCACTTCACCCAACCTCCCAATTCCACTATACCTCCGGATTCCAACCAACCTCTGCACTCAACCCAACCTCCCCACTTCACCCAACCTCCCCACTCCACCCAACCTCCCCACTTAACCTACCTCCGCACTCCACCCAACCTACGCACTCCAACCAACTTCCGCACTCCACCCAACCTCCGCACTCCACCCAACTTCAGCACTCCACACAACTTCCGCACTCCACCCAACCTCCCCACTCCACCCAACCTCCCCACTACACTCAACCTCCCCACTGTACTCAACCTCCCCACTCCACCCAACCTCCCAATTCCACTAAACCTCCGCACTCCACCCAACCTCCGCACTCAACCCAACCTCCCCACTTTACCCAACCTCCCCACCCCACCCAACCTCCCCACTTCACTCAACCTCCCCACTCCACAATGCCTCCCCACTTCACCCAACCTCCCCACTTCACCCAACCCCCCACTTCACCCAACCTCCCCACTTCACCCAACTTCCCCACTTCACCCAACCTCCCTACTTCACCCAACCTCCCCACTTCACCCAACCTCCCCACTTCACCCAACCTACCAATTCCACTATACCTCCGGCTCCAACCAACCTCTGCACTCAACCCAACCTCCCCACTTCACCCAACCTCCCAATTCCACTATACCTCCGGACTCCAACCAACCTCCCCACTGTACTCAACCTCCCCACTCCACCCAACCTCCCCACTCCACCCAACCTCCCCACTTAACCTACCTCCGCACTCCACCCAACCTACGCACTCCAACCAACTTCCGCACTCCACCCAACCTCCGCACTCCACCCAACTTCAGCACTCCACACAACTTCCGCACTCCACCCAACCTCCCCACTCCACCCAACCTCCCCACTTCACCCAACCTCCCCACTTCACCCAACCTCCCAATTCCACTATACCTCCGCACTCCACCCAACCTCCGCACTCAACCCAACCTCCCCACTTTACCCAACCTCCCCACTCCACCCAACCTCCCAATTCCACTATACCTCCGCACTCCACCCTACCTCCGCACTCAATCCAACCTCCCCACTTTACCGAACCCCACCACTCCACCCAACCTCCCCACTCCACCCAACCTCCCAATTCCACTAAACCTCCGCACTCCACCCAACCTCCGCACTCAACCCAACCTCCCCACTTTACCCAACCTCCCCACCCCACCCAACCTCCCCACTTCACTCAACCTCCCCACTCCACAATGCCTCCCCACTTCACCCAACCTCCCCACTTCACCCAACCCCCCACTTCACCCAACCTCCCCACTTCACCCAACTTCCCCACTTCACCCAACCTCCCTACTTCACCCAACCTCCCCACTTCACCCAACCTCCCCACTTCACCCAACCTACCAATTCCACTATACCTCCGGACTCCAACCAACCTCTGCACTCAACCCAACCTCCCCACTTCACCCAACCTCCCAATTCCACTATACCTCCGGACTCCAACCAACCTCTGCACTCAACCCAACCTCCCCACTTCACCCAACCTCCCCACTCCACCCAACCTCCCCACTTAACCTACCTCCGCACTCCACCCAACCTACGCACTCCAACCAACTTCCGCACTCCACCCAACCTCCGCACTCCACCCAACTTCAGCACTCCACACAACTTCCGCACTCCACCCAACCTCCCCACTCCACCCAACCTCCCCACTACACTCAACCTCCCCACTGTACTCAACCTCCCCACTCCACCCAACCTTCCCACTCCACACAACCTCCCCACACCACCAAACCTCCCCACTCAACCTAACCTCCCCACTCCACCCAACCTCCCCACTTCACCCAACCTCCCCGCTTCACCCAACCTCCCAATTCCACTATACCTCAGCAGTCCACCCAACCTCTGCACTCAACCCAACCTCCCCACTTTACCCAACCTCCCCACTCCACCCAACCTCCCAATTCCACTATACCTCCGCACTCCACCCTACCTCCGCACTCAACCCAACCTCCCCACTTTACCCAACCTCACCACTCCACCCAACCTCCCCACTTCACTCAACCTCCCCACTCTACAATGCCTCCCCACTTCACCCAACCTCCCCACTTCACCCAACCTCCCCACTTCACCCAACCTCCCCACTTCACCCAACCTACCAATTCCACTATACCTCCGGACTCCAAACAACCTCTGCACTCAACCCAACCTCCCCACTTCACCCAACCTCCCCACTTCACCCAACCTCCCCACTTCACCCAACTTCCCCACTTCACCCAACCTCCCTACTTCACCCAACCTCCCCACTTCACCCAACCTCCCCACTTCACCCAACCTACCAATTCCACTATACCTCCGGACTCCAACCAACCTCTGCACTCAACCCAACCTCCCCACTTCACCCAACCTCCCAATTCCACTATACCTCCGGATTCCAACCAACCTCTGCACTCAACCCAACCTCCCCACTTCACCCAACCTCCCCACTCCACCCAACCTCCCCACTTAACCTACCTCCGCACTCCACCCAACCTACGCACTCCAACCAACTTCCGCACTCCACCCAACCTCC
Source organism: Oasisia sp. SBJ-2009 (assembly GCA_964017155.1). Classification (NCBI taxonomy): domain Eukaryota; kingdom Metazoa; phylum Annelida; class Polychaeta; order Sabellida; family Siboglinidae; genus Oasisia; species Oasisia sp. SBJ-2009. The sequence continues at coordinate 28,356,655 of OZ024855.1, forward strand.
GCACTCCACCCAACTTCAGCACTCCACACAACTTCCGCACTCCACCCAACCTCCCCACTCCACCCAACCTCCCCACTACACTCAACCTCCCCACTGTACTCAACCTCCCCACTCCACCCAACCTCCCAATTCCACTAAACCTCCGCACTCCACCCAACCTTCGCACTCAACCCAACCTCCCCACTTTACCCAACCTCCCCACCCCACCCAACCTCCCCACTTCACTCAACCTCCCCACTCCACAATGCCTCCCCACTTCACCCAACCTCCCCACTTCACCCAACCCCCCACTTCACCCAACCTCCCCACTTCACCCAACTTCCCCACTTCACCCAACCTCCCTACTTCACCCAACCTCCCCACTTCACCCAACCTCCCCACTTCACCCAACCTACCAATTCCACTATACCTCCGGCTCCAACCAACCTCTGCACTCAACCCAACCTCCCCACTTCACCCAACCTCCCAATTCCACTATACCTCCGGACTCCAACCAACCTCTGCACTCAACCCAACCTCCCCACTTCACCCAACCTCCCCACTCCACCCAACCTCCCCACTTAACCTACCTCCGCACTCCACCCAACCTACGCACTCCAACCAACTTCCGCACTCCACCCAACCTCCGCACTCCACCCAACTTCAGCACTCCACACAACTTCCGCACTCCACCCAACCTCCCCACTCCACCCAACCTCCCCACTACACTCAACCTCCCCACTGTACTCAACCTCCCCACTCCACCCAACCTTCCCACTCCACACAACCTCCCCACACCACCAAACCTCCCCACTCAACCTAACCTCCCCACTCCACCCAACCTCCCCACTTCACCCAACCTCCCCACTTCACCCAACCTCCCAATTCCACTATACCTCCGCACTCCACCCAACCTCCGCACTCAACCCAACCTCCCCACTTTACCCAACCTCCCCACTCCACCCAACCTCCCAATTCCACTATACCTCCGCACTCCACCCTACCTCCGCACTCAATCCAACCTCCCCACTTTACCGAACCCCACCACTCCACCCAACCTCCCCACTCCACCCAACCTCCCAATTCCACTAAACCTCCGCACTCCACCCAACCTCCGCACTCAACCCAACCTCCCCACTTTACCCAACCTCCCCACCCCACCCAACCTCCCCACTTCACTCAACCTCCCCACTCCACAATGCCTCCCCACTTCACCCAACCTCCCCACTTCACCCAACCCCCCACTTCACCCAACCTCCCCACTTCACCCAACTTCCCCACTTCACCCAACCTCCCTACTTCACCCAACCTCCCCACTTCACCCAACCTCCCCACTTCACCCAACCTACCAATTCCACTATACCTCCGGACTCCAACCAACCTCTGCACTCAACCCAACCTCCCCACTTCACCCAACCTCCCAATTCCACTATACCTCCGGACTCCAACCAACCTCTGCACTCAACCCAACCTCCCCACTTCACCCAACCTCCCCACTCCACCCAACCTCCCCACTTAACCTACCTCCGCACTCCACCCAACCTACGCACTCCAACCAACTTCCGCACTCCACCCAACCTCCGCACTCCACCCAACTTCAGCACTCCACACAACTTCCGCACTCCACCCAACCTCCCCACTCCACCCAACCTCCCCACTACACTCAACCTCCCCACTGTACTCAACCTCCCCACTCCACCCAACCTTCCCACTCCACACAACCTCCCCACACCACCAAACCTCCCCACTCAACCTAACCTCCCCACTCCACCCAACCTCCCCACTTCACCCAACCTCCCCGCTTCACCCAACCTCCCAATTCCACTATACCTCAGCAGTCCACCCAACCTCTGCACTCAACCCAACCTCCCCACTTTACCCAACCTCCCCACTCCACCCAACCTCCCAATTCCACTATACCTCCGCACTCCACCCTACCTCCGCACTCAACCCAACCTCCCCACTTTACCCAACCTCACCACTCCACCCAACCTCCCCACTTCACTCAACCTCCCCACTCTACAATGCCTCCCCACTTCACCCAACCTCCCCACTTCACCCAACCTCCCCACTTCACCCAACCTCCCCACTTCACCCAACCTACCAATTCCACTATACCTCCGGACTCCAAACAACCTCTGCACTCAACCCAACCTCCCCACTTCACCCAACCTCCCCACTTCACCCAACCTCCCCACTTCACCCAACTTCCCCACTTCACCCAACCTCCCTACTTCACCCAACCTCCCCACTTCACCCAACCTCCCCACTTCACCCAACCTACCAATTCCACTATACCTCCGGACTCCAACCAACCTCTGCACTCAACCCAACCTCCCCACTTCACCCAACCTCCCAATTCCACTATACCTCCGGATTCCAACCAACCTCTGCACTCAACCCAACCTCCCCACTTCACCCAACCTCCCCACTCCACCCAACCTCCCCACTTAACCTACCTCCGCACTCCACCCAACCTACGCACTCCAACCAACTTCCGCACTCCACCCAACCTCCGCACTCCACCCAACTTCAGCACTCCACACAACTTCCGCACTCCACCCAACCTCCCCACTCCACCCAACCTCCCCACTACACTCAACCTCCCCACTGTACTCAACCTCCCCACTCCACCCAACCTCCCAATTCCACTAAACCTCCGCACTCCACCCAACCTTCGCACTCAACCCAACCTCCCCACTTTACCCAACCTCCCCACCCCACCCAACCTCCCCACTTCACTCAACCTCCCCACTCCACAATGCCTCCCCACTTCACCCAACCTCCCCACTTCACCCAACCCCCCACTTCACCCAACCTCCCCACTTCACCCAACTTCCCCACTTCACCCAACCTCCCTACTTCACCCAACCTCCCCACTTCACCCAACCTCCCCACTTCACCCAACCTACCAATTCCACTATACCTCCGGCTCCAACCAACCTCTGCACTCAACCCAACCTCCCCACTTCACCCAACCTCCCAATTCCACTATACCTCCGGACTCCAACCAACCTCTGCACTCAACCCAACCTCCCCACTTCACCCAACCTCCCCACTCCACCCAACCTCCCCACTTAACCTACCTCCGCACTCCACCCAACCTACGCACTCCAACCAACTTCCGCACTCCACCCAACCTCCGCACTCCACCCAACTTCAGCACTCCACACAACTTCCGCACTCCACCCAACCTCCCCACTCCACCCAACCTCCCCACTACACTCAACCTCCCCACTGTACTCAACCTCCCCACTCCACCCAACCTTCCCACTCCACACAACCTCCCCACACCACCAAACCTCCCCACTCAACCTAACCTCCCCACTCCACCCAACCTCCCCACTTCACCCAACCTCCCCACTTCACCCAACCTCCCAATTCCACTATACCTCCGCACTCCACCCAACCTCCGCACTCAACCCAACCTCCCCACTTTACCCAACCTCCCCACTCCACCCAACCTCCCAATTCCACTATACCTCCGCACTCCACCCTACCTCCGCACTCAATCCAACCTCCCCACTTTACCGAACCCCACCACTCCACCCAACCTCCCCACTCCACCCAACCTCCCAATTCCACTAAACCTCCGCACTCCACCCAACCTCCGCACTCAACCCAACCTCCCCACTTTACCCAACCTCCCCACCCCACCCAACCTCCCCACTTCACTCAACCTCCCCACTCCACAATGCCTCCCCACTTCACCCAACCTCCCCACTTCACCCAACCCCCCACTTCACCCAACCTCCCCACTTCACCCAACTTCCCCACTTCACCCAACCTCCCTACTTCACCCAACCTCCCCACTTCACCCAACCTCCCCACTTCACCCAACCTACCAATTCCACTATACCTCCGGACTCCAACCAACCTCTGCACTCAACCCAACCTCCCCACTTCACCCAACCTCCCAATTCCACTATACCTCCGGACTCCAACCAACCTCTGCACTCAACCCAACCTCCCCACTTCACCCAACCTCCCCACTCCACCCAACCTCCCCACTTAACCTACCTCCGCACTCCACCCAACCTACGCACTCCAACCAACTTCCGCACTCCACCCAACCTCCGCACTCCACCCAACTTCAGCACTCCACACAACTTCCGCACTCCACCCAACCTCCCCACTCCACCCAACCTCCCCACTACACTCAACCTCCCCACTGTACTCAACCTCCCCACTCCACCCAACCTTCCCACTCCACACAACCTCCCCACACCACCAAACCTCCCCACTCAACCTAACCTCCCCACTCCACCCAACCTCCCCACTTCACCCAACCTCCCCGCTTCACCCAACCTCCCAATTCCACTATACCTCAGCACTCCACCCAACCTCTGCACTCAACCCAACCTCCCCACTTTACCCAACCTCCCCACTCCACCCAACCTCCCAATTCCACTATACCTCCGCACTCCACCCTACCTCCGCACTCAACCCAACCTCCCCACTTTACCCAACCTCACCACTCCACCCAACCTCCCCACTTCACTCAACCTCCCCACTCTACAATGCCTCCCCACTTCACCCAACCTCCCCACTTCACCCAACCTCCCCACTTCACCCAACCTCCCCACTTCACCCAACCTACCAATTCCACTATACCTCCGGACTCCAAACAACCTCTGCACTCAACCCAACCTCCCCACTTCACCCAACCTCCCCACTTCACCCAACCTCCCCACTTCACCCAACTTCCCCACTTCACCCAACCTCCCTACTTCACCCAACCTCCCCACTTCACCCAACCTCCCCACTTCACCCAACCTACCAATTCCACTATACCTCCGGACTCCAACCAACCTCTGCACTCAACCCAACCTCCCCACTTCACCCAACCTCCCAATTCCACTATACCTCCGGATTCCAACCAACCTCTGCACTCAACCCAACCTCCCCACTTCACCCAACCTCCCCACTCCACCCAACCTCCCCACTTAACCTACCTCCGCACTCCACCCAACCTACGCACTCCAACCAACTTCCGCACTCCACCCAACCTCCGCACTCCACCCAACTTCAGCACTCCACACAACTTCCGCACTCCACCCAACCTCCCCACTCCACCCAACCTCCCCACTACACTCAACCTCCCCACTGTACTCAACCTCCCCACTCCACCCAACCTCCCAATTCCACTAAACCTCCGCACTCCACCCAACCTCCGCACTCAACCCAACCTCCCCACTTTACCCAACCTCCCCACCCCACCCAACCTCCCCACTTCACTCAACCTCCCCACTCCACAATGCCTCCCCACTTCACCCAACCTCCCCACTTCACCCAACCCCCCACTTCACCCAACCTCCCCACTTCACCCAACTTCCCCACTTCACCCAACCTCCCTACTTCACCCAACCTCCCCACTTCACCCAACCTCCCCACTTCACCCAACCTACCAATTCCACTATACCTCCGGACTCCAACCAACCTCTGCACTCAACCCAACCTCCCCACTTCACCCAACCTCCCAATTCCACTATACCTCCGGACTCCAACCAACCTCTGCACTCAACCCAACCTCCCCACTTCACCCAACCTCCCCACTCCACCCAACCTCCCCACTTAACCTACCTCCGCACTCCACCCAACCTACGCACTCCAACCAACTTCCGCACTCCACCCAACCTCCGCACTCCACCCAACTTCAGCACTCCACACAACTTCCGCACTCCACCCAACCTCCCCACTCCACCCAACCTCCCCACTACACTCAACCTCCCCACTGTACTCAACCTCCCCACTCCACCCAACCTTCCCACTCCATACAACCTCCCCACACCACCAAACCTCCCCACTCAACCTAACCTCCCCACTCCACCCAACCTCCCCACTTCACCCAACCTCCCCGCTTCACCCAACCTCCCAATTCCACTATACCTCAGCACTCCACCCAACCTCTGCACTCAACCCAACCTCCCCACTTTACCCAACCTCCCCACTCCACCCAACCTCCCAATTCCACTATACCTCCGCACTCCACCCTACCTCCGCACTCAACCCAACCTCCCCACTTTACCCAACCTCACCACTCCACCCAACCTCCCCACTTCACTCAACCTCCCCACTCTACAATGCCTCCCCACTTCACCCAACCTCCCCACTTCACCCAACCTCCCCACTTCACCCAACCTCCCCACTTCACCCAACCTACCAATTCCACTATACCTCCGGACTCCAAACAACCTCTGCACTCAACCCAACCTCCCCACTTCACCCAACCTCCCCACTTCACCCAACCTCCCCACTTCACCCAACTTCCCCACTTCACCCAACCTCCCTACTTCACCCAACCTCCCCACTTCACCCAACCTCCCCACTTCACCCAACCTACCAATTCCACTATACCTCCGGACTCCAACCAACCTCTGCACTCAACCCAACCTCCCCACTTCACCCAACCTCCCAATTCCACTATACCTCCGGATTCCAACCAACCTCTGCACTCAACCCAACCTCCCCACTTCACCCAACCTCCCCACTCCACCCAACCTCCCCACTTAACCTACCTCCGCACTCCACCCAACCTACGCACTCCAACCAACTTCCGCACTCCACCCAACCTCCGCACTCCACCCAACTTCAGCACTCCACACAACTTCCGCACTCCACCCAACCTCCCCACTCCACCCAACCTCCCCACTACACTCAACCTCCCCACTGTACTCAACCTCCCCACTCCACCCAACCTCCCAATTCCACTAAACCTCCGCACTCCACCCAACCTCCGCACTCAACCCAACCTCCCCACTTTACCCAACCTCCCCACCCCACCCAACCTCCCCACTTCACTCAACCTCCCCACTCCACAATGCCTCCCCACTTCACCCAACCTCCCCACTTCACCCAACCCCCCACTTCACCCAACCTCCCCACTTCACCCAACTTCCCCACTTCACCCAACCTCCCTACTTCACCCAACCTCCCCACTTCACCCAACCTCCCCACTTCACCCAACCTACCAATTCCACTATACCTCCGGACTCCAACCAACCTCTGCACTCAACCCAACCTCCCCACTTCACCCAACCTCCCAATTCCACTATACCTCCGGACTCCAACCAACCTCTGCACTCAACCCAACCTCCCCACTTCACCCAACCTCCCCACTCCACCCAACCTCCCCACTTAACCTACCTCCGCACTCCACCCAACCTACGCACTCCAACCAACTTCCGCACTCCACCCAACCTCCGCACTCCACCCAACTTCAGCACTCCACACAACTTCCGCACTCCACCCAACCTCCCCACTCCACCCAACCTCCCCACTACACTCAACCTCCCCACTGTACTCAACCTCCCCACTCCACCCAACCTTCCCACTCCACACAACCTCCCCACACCACCAAACCTCCCCACTCAACCTAACCTCCCCACTCCACCCAACCTCCCCACTTCACCCAACCTCCCCACTTCACCCAACCTCCCAATTCCACTATACCTCCGCACTCCACCCAACCTCCGCACTCAACCCAACCTCCCCACTTTACCCAACCTCCCCACTCCACCCAACCTCCCAATTCCACTATACCTCCGCACTCCACCCTACCTCCGCACTCAACCCAACCTCCCCACTTTACCGAACCCCACCACTCCACCCAACCTCCCCACTCCACGCAACCTCCCAATTCCACTAAACCTCCGCACTCCACCCAACCTCCGCACTCAACCCAACCTCCCCACTTTACCCAACCTCCCCACCCCACCCAACCTCCCCACTTCACTCAACCTCCCCACTCCACAATGCCTCCCCACTTCACCCAACCTCCCCACTTCACCCAACCCCTCACTTCACCCAACCTCCCCACTTCACCCAACTTCCCCACTTCACCCAACCTCCCTACTTCACCCAACCTCCCCACTTCACCCAACCTGCCCACTTCACCCAACCTCCCAATTCCACTATACATCCGGACTCCAACCAACCTCTGCACTCAACCCAACCTCCCCACTTCACCCAACCTCCCCACTCCACCCAACCTCCCCACTTAACCTACCTCCGCACTCCACCCAACCTACGCACTCCAACCAACTTCCGCACTCCACCCAACCTCCGCACTCCACCCAACTTCAGCACTCCACACAACTTCCGCACTCCACCCAACCTCCCCACTCCACCCAACCTCCCCACTACACTCAACCTCCCCACTGTACTCAACCTCCCCACTCCACCAAACCTCCCCACTCAACCCAACCTCCCCACTTCACCCAACCTCCCCACTTCACCCAACCTCCCCACTTCACCCAACCTCCCCACTTCACCCAACCTACCAATTCCACTATACCTCCGGACTCCAAACAACCTCTGCACTCAACCCAACCTCCCCACTTCACCCAACCTCCCCACTCCACCCAACCTCCCCACTTAACCTACCTCCGCACTCCACCCAACCTACGCACTCCAACCAACTTCCGCACTCCACCCAACCTCCCCACTTCACCCAACCTCCCAATTCCACTATACCTCCGCACTCCACCAAACCTCCCCACTCAACCTAACCTCCCCACTCCACCCAACCTCCCCACTTCACCCAACCTCCCCACTTCATCCAACCTCCCAATTCCACTATACCTCAGCACTCCACCCAACCTCTGCACTCAACCCAACCTCCCCACTTTACCCAACCTCCCCACTCCACCCAACCTCCCAATTCCACTATACCTCCGCACTCCACCCTACCTCCGCACTCAACCCAACCTCCCCACTTTACCCAACCTCACCACTCCACCCAACCTCCCCACTTCACTCAACCTCCCCACTCTACAATGCCTCCCCACTTCACCCAACCTCCCCACTTCACCCAACCTCCCCACTTCACCCAACCTCCCCACTTCACCCAACTTCCCCACTTCACCCAACCTCCCCACTTCACCCAACCTCCCCACTTCACCCAACCTCCCCACTTCACCCAACCTACCAATTCCACTATACCTCCGGACTCCAAACAACCTCTGCACTCAACCCAACCTCCCCACTTCACCCAACCTCCCCACTCCACCCAACCTCCCCACTTAACCTACCTCCGCACTCCACCCAACCTACGCACTCCAACCAACTTCCGCACTCCACCCAACCTCCGCACTCCACCCAACTTCAGCACTCCACACAACTTCCGCACTCCACGCAACCTCCCCACTCCACCCAACCTCCCCACTACACTCAACCTCCCCACTGTACTCAACCTCCCCACTCCACCCAACCTTCCCACTCCACACAACCTCCCCACACCACCAAACCTCCCCACTCAACCTAACCTCCCCACTCCACCCAACCTCCCCACTTCACCCAACCTCCCCAATTCACCCAACCTCCCAATTCCACTATACCTCAGCACTCCACCCAACCTCTGCACTCAACCCAACCTCCCCACTTTACACAACCTCCCCACTCCACCCAACCTCCCAATTCCACTATAACTCCGCACTCCACCCTACCTCCGCACTCAACCCAACCTCCCCACTTTACCCAACCTCACCACTCCACCCAACCTCCCCACTTCACTCAACCTCCCCACTCTACAATGCCTCCCCACTTCACCCAACCTCCCCACTTCACCCAACCTCCCCACTTCACCCAACCTCCCCACTTCACCCAACTTCCCCACTTCACCCAACCTCCCCACTTCACCCAACCTCCCCACTTCACCCAACCTCCCCACTTCACCCAACCTACCAATTCCACTATACCTCCGGACTCCAAACAACCTCTGCACTCAACCCAACCTCCCCACTTCACCCAACCTCCCCACTCCACCCAACCTCCCCACTTAACCTACCTCCGCACTCCACCCAACCTACGCACTCCAACCAACTTCCGCACTCCACCCAACCTCCGCACTCCACCCAACTTCAGCACTCCACACAACTTCCGCACTCCACGCAACCTCCCCACTCCACCCAACCTCCCCACTACACTCAACCTCCCCACTGTACTCAACCTCCCCACTCCACCCAACCTTCCCACTCCACACAACCTCCCCACACCACCAAACCTCCCCACTCAACCTAACCTCCCCACTCCACCCAACCTCCCCACTTCACCCAACCTCCCCACTTCACCCAACCTCCCAATTCCACTATACCTCCGCACTCCACCCAACCTCCGCACTCAACCCAACCTCCCCACTTTACCCAACCTCCCCACTCCACCCAACCTCCCAATTCCACTATACCTCCGCACTCCACCCTACCTCCGCACTCAACCCAACCTCCCCACTTTACCGAACCTCACCACTCCACCCAACCTCCCCACTTCACTCAACCTCCCCACTCCACAATGCCTCCCCACTTCACCCAACCTCCCCACTTCACCCAACCTCCCCACTTCACCCAACCTCCCCACTTCACCCAACTTCCCCACTTCACCCAACCTCCCCACTTCACCCAACCTCCCCACTTCACCCAACCTCCCCACTTCACCCAACCTACCAATTCCACTATACCTCCGGACTCCAAACAACCTCTGCACTCAACCCAACCTCCCCACTTCACCCAACCTCCCCACTTCACCCAACCTCCCCACTTCACCCAACTTCCCCACTTCACCCAACCTCCCTACTTCACCCAACCTCCCCACTTCACCCAACCTACCAATTCCACTATACCTCCGGACTCCAACCAACCTCTGCACTCAACCCAACCTCCCCACTTCACCCAACCTCCCAATTCCACTATACCTCCGGACTCCAACCAACCTCTGCACTCAACCCAACCTCCCCACTTCACCCAACCTCCCCACTCCACCCAACCTCCCCACTTAACCTACCTCCGCACTCCACCCAACCTACGCACTCCAACCAACTTCCGCACTCCACCCAACCTCCGCACTCCACCCAACTTCAGCACTCCACACAACTTCCGCACTCCACCCAACCTCCCCACTCCACCCAACCTCCCCACTACACTCAACCTCCCCACTGTACTCAACCTCCCCACTCCACCCAACCTTCCCACTCCACACAACCTCCCCACACCACCAAACCTCCCCACTCAACCTAACCTCCCCACTCCACCCAACCTCCCCACTTCACCCAACCTCCCCACTTCACACAACCTCCCAATTCCACTATACCTCAGCACTCCACCCAACCTCCGCACTCAACCCAACCTCCCCACTTTACCCAACCTCCCCACTCCACCCAACCTCCCAATTCCACTATACCTCCGCACTCCACCCTACCTCCGCACTCAACCCAACCTCCCCACTTTACCCAACCTCACCACTCCACCCAACCTCCCCACTTCACTCAACCTCCCCACTCTACAATGCCTCCCCACTTCACCCAACCTCCCCACTTCACCCAACCTCCCCACTTCACCCAACCTCCCCACTTCACCCCACTTCCCCACTTCACCCAACCTCCCCACTTCACCCAACCTCCCCACTTCACCCAACCTCCCCACTTCACCCAACCTACCAATTCCACTATACCTCCGGACTCCAAACAACCTCTGCACTCAACCCAACCTCCCCACTTCACCCAACCTCCCCACTCCACCCAACCTCCCCACTTAACCTACCTCCGCACTCCACCCAACCTACGCACTCCAACCAACTTCCGCACTCCACCCAACCTCCGCACTCCACCCAACTTCAGCACTCCACACAACTTCCGCACTCCACGCAACCTCCCCACTCCACCCAACCTCCCCACTACACTCAACCTCCCCACTGTACTCAACCTCCCCACTCCACCCAACCTTCCCACTCCACACAACCTCCCCACACCACCAAACCTCCCCACTCAACCTAACCTCCCCACTCCACCCAACCTTCCCACTTCACCCAACCTCCCCACTTCACCCAACCTCCCAATTCCACTATACCTCCGCACTCCACCCAACCTCCGCACTCAACCCAACCTCCCCACTTTACCCAACCTCCCCACTCCACCCAACCTCCCAATTCCACTATACCTCCGCACTCCACCCTACCTCCGCACTCAACCCAACCTCCCCACTTTACCCAACCTCACCACTCCACCCAACCTCCCCACTTCACTCAACCTCCCCATTCCACAATGCCTCCCCACTTCACCCAACCTCCCCACTTCACCCAACCTCCCCACTTCACCCAACCTCCCCACTTCACCCAACTTCCCCACTTCACCCAACCTCCCCACTTCACCCAACCTCCCCACTTCACCCAACCTCCCCACTTCACCCAACCTACCAATTCCACTATACCTCCGGACTCCAAACAACCTCTGCACTCAACCCAACATCCCCACTTCACCCAACCTCCCCACTCCACCCAACCTCCCCACTTAACCTACCTCCGCACTCCACCCAACCTACGCACTCCAACCAACTTCCGCACTCCACCCAACCTCCGCACTCCACCCAACTTCAGCACTCCACACAACTTCCGCACTCCACCCAACCTCCCCACTCCACCCAACCTCCCCACTACACTCAACCTCCCCACTGTACGCAACCTCCCCACTCCACCCAACCTTCCCACTCCACACAACCTCCCCACACCACCAAACCTCCCCACTCAACCTAACCTCCCCACTCCACCCAACCTCCCCACTTCACCCAACCTCCCCACTTCACCCAACCTCCCAATTCCACTATACCTCCGCACTCCACCCAACCTCCGCACTCAACCCAACCTCCCCACTTTACCCAACCTCCCCACTCCACCCAACCTCCCAATTCCACTAAACCTCCGCACTCCACCCAACCTCCCCACCCCACCCAACCTCCCCACTTCACTCAACCTCCCCACTCCACAATGCCTCCCCACTTCACCCAACCTCCCCACTTCACCCAACCCCCCACTTCACCCAACCTCCCCACTTCACCCAACTTCCCCACTTCACCCAACCTCCCCACTTCACCCAACCTCCCCACTTCACCCAACCTCCCCACTTCACCCAACCTACCAATTCCACAATACCTCCGGACTCCAACCAACCTCTGCACTCAACCCAACCTCCCCACTTCACCCAACCTCCCAATTCCACTATACCTCCGGACTCCAAACAACCTCTGCACTCAATCCAACCTCCCCACTTCACCCAACCTCCCCACTCCACCCAACCTCCCCACTTAACCTACCTCCGCACTCCACCCAACCTACGCACTCCAACCAACTTCCGCACTCCACCCAACCTCCGCACTCCACCCAACTTCAGCACTCCACACAACTTCCGCACTCCACCCAACCTCCCCACTCCACCCAACCTCCCCACTACACTCAACCTCCCCACTGTACTCAACCTCCCCACTCCACCCAACCTTCCCACTCCACACAACCTCCCCACACCACCAAACCTCCCCACTCAACCTTACCTCCCCACTCCACCCAACCTCCCCACTTCACCCAATCTCCCCACTTCACCCAAACTCCCAATTCCACTATACCTCAGCACTCCACCCAACCTCCGCACTCAACCCAACCTCCCCACTTTACCCAACCTCCCCACTCCACCCAACCTCCCAATTCCACTATACCTCCGCACTCCACCCTACCTCCGCACTCAACCCAACCTCCCCACTTTACCCAACCTCACCACTCCACCCAACCTCCCCACTTCACTCAACCTCCCCACTCCACAATGCCTCCCCACTTCACCCAACCTCCCCACTTCACCCAACCTCCCCACTTCACCCAACCTCCCCACTTCACCCAACTTCCCCACTTCACCCAACCTCCCCACTTCACCCAACCTCCCCACTTCACCCAACCTCCCCACTTCACCCAACCTCCCCACTTCACCCAACCTACCAATTCCACTATACCTCCGGACTCCAAACAACCTCTGCACTCAACCCAACCTCCCCACTCCACCCAACCTCCCCACTACACTCAACCTCCCCACTGTACTCAACCTCCCCACTCCACCCAACCTTCCCACTCCACACAACCTCCCCACTCCACCAAACCTCCCCACTCAACCTAACCTCCCCACTCCACCCAATCTCCCCACTCCACCCAACCTCCCCACTTAACCTACCTCCGCACTCCACCCAACCTACGCACTCCAACCAACTTCCGCACTCCACCCAACCTCCGCACTCCACCCAACTTCAGCACTCCACACAACTTCCGCACTCCACCCAACCTCCCCACTCCACCCAACCTCCCCACTACACTCAACCTCCCCACTGTACTCAACCTCCCCACTCCACCCAACCTTCCCACTCCACACAACCTCCCCACACCACCAAACCTCCCCACTCAACCTAACCTCCCCACTCCACCCAATCTCCCCACTTCACCCAACCTCCCCACTTCACCCAACCTCCCAATTCTACTATACCTCCGCACTCCACCCAACCTCCGCACTCAACCCAACCTCCCCACTTTACCCAACCTCCCCACTCCACCCAACCTCCCAATTCCACTATACCTCCGCACTCCACCCTACCTCCGCACTCAACCCAACCTCCCCACTTTACCCAACCTCACAACTCCACCCAACCTCCCCACTTCACTCAACCTCCCCATTCCACAATGCCTCCCCACTTCACCCAACCTCCCCACTTCACCCAACCTCCCCACTTCACCCAACCTCCCCACTTCACCCAACTTCCCCACTTCACCCAACCTCCCCACTTCACCCAACCTCCCCACTTCACCCAACCTCCCCACTTCACCCAACCTACCAATTCCACTATACGTCCGGACTCCAACCAACCTCTGCACTCAACCCAACTTCCCCACTTCACCCAACCTCCCCACTCCACCCAACCTCCCCACTTCACCCAACCTCCCCACTCCACCCAACCTCCCAATTCCACTATACCTCCGCACTCCACCCTACCTCCGCACTCAACCCAACCTCCCCACTCCACCCAACCTCCCCACTTAACCTACCTCCGCACTCCACCCAACCTACGCACTCCAACCAACTTCCGCACTCCACCCAACCTCCGCACTCCACCCAACTATTGCACTCCACCCAACTTCAGCACTCCACACAACTTCCCCACTACACTCAACCTCCCCACTGTACTCAACCTCCCCACTCCACCCAACCTCCCCACTCCACCAAACCTCCCCACTCAACCTAACCTGCCCACTTCACCCAACCTCCCCACTCCACAATGCCTCCCCACTTCACCCAACCTCCCCACTCCACCCAACCTCCCCACTTCACCCAACCTCCCCACTTCACCCAACCTCCCAATTCCACTATACCTCCGCACTCCACCCAACCTCCGCACTCAACCCAACCTCCCCACTTTACCCAACCTCCCCACTCCACCCAACCTCCCAATTCCACTGTACCTCCGCACTCCATCCAACATCCGCACTCCACCCAACCTCCGCACTCCACCCAACCTCCCCACTCCACCCATCCTCCCCACTGCACCCAACCTCCCCACTGCACCCAACCTTCCCACTCCACCCAACCTCCCCACTCCACCCAACCTCCCCACTACACTCAACCTCCCCACTGTACTCAACCTCCCCACTCCACCCAACCTTCCCACTTCACCCAACCTCCCCACTTCACCCAACCTCCCCACTTCACCCAACCTACCAATTCCACTATACCTCCGGACTCCAAACAACCTCTGCACTCAACCCAACCTCCCCACTTCACCCAACCTCCCCACTCCACCCAACCTCCCCAGTTAACCTACCTCCGCACTCCACCCAACCTACGCACTCCAACCAACTTCCGCACTCCACCCAACCTCCGCACTCCACCCAACTTCAGCACTCCACACAACTTCCGCACTCCACCCAACCTCCCCACTCCACCCAACCTCCCCACTACACTCAACCTCCCCACTGTACTCAACCTCCCCACTCCACCCAACCTTCCCACTCCACACAACCTCCCCACACCACCAAACCTCCCCACTCAACCTAACCTCCCCACTCCACCCAACCTCCCCACTTCACCCAACCTCCCCACTTCACCCAACCTCCCAATTCCACTATACCTCCGCACTCCACCCAACCTCCGCACTCAACCCAACCTCCCCACTTTACCCAACCTCCCCACTCCACCCAACCTCCCAATTCCACTATACCTCCGCACTCCACCCTACCTCCGCACTCAACCCAACCTCCCCACTTTACCCAACCTCCCCACTCCACCCAACCTTCCCACTTCACCCAACCTCCCCACTCCACAATGCCTCCCCACTTCACCCAACTTCCCCACTTCACCCAACCTCCCCACTTCACCCAACCTCCCCACTTCACCCAACCTCCCCACTTCTCCCAACTTCCCCACTTCACCCAACCTCCCCACTTCACCCAACCTCCCCACTTCACCCAACCTCCCCACTTCACCCAACCTACCAATTCCACTATACCTCCGGACTCCAACCAACCTCTGCACTCAACCCAACCTCCCCACTTCACCCAACCTCCCAATTCCACTATACCTCCGCACTCCACCCAACCTCCGCACTCAACCCAACCTCCCCACTTTACCCAACCTCCCCACTCCACCCAACCTCCCAATTCCACTAATCCTCCGCACTCCACCCAACCTCCGCACTCAACCCAACCTCCCCACTTTACCCAACCTCCCCACCCCACCCAACCTCCCCACTTCACTCAACCTCCCCACTCCACAATGCCTCCCCACTTCACCCAACCTCCCCACTTCACCCAACCCCCCACTTCACCCAACCTCCCCACTTCACCCAACTTCCCCACTTCACCCAACCTCCCCACTTCACCCAACCTCCCCACTTCACCCAACCTCCCCACTTCACCCAACCTACCAATTCCACTATACCTCCGGACTCCAACCAACCTCTGCACTCAACCCAACCTCCCCACTTCACCCAACCTCCCAATTCCACTATACCTCCGGACTCCAACCAACCTCTGCACTCAATCCAACCTCCCCACTTCACCCAACCTCCCCACTCCACCCAACCTCCCCACTTAACCTAACTCCGCACTCCACCCAACCTACGCACTCCAACCAACTTCCGCACTCTACCCAACCTCCGCACTCCACCCAACTTCAGCACTCCACACAACTTCCGCACTCCACCCAACCTCCCCACTCCACCCAACTTCCCCACTACACTCAACCTCCCCACTGTACTCAACCTCCCCACTCCACCCAACCTTCCCACTCCACACAACCTCCCCACACCACCAAACCTCCCCACTCAACCTAACCTCCCCACTCCACCCAACCTCCCCACTTCACCCAACCTCCCCACTTCACCCAACCTCCCAATTCCACTATACCTCCGCACTCCACCCAACCTCCGCACTCAACCCAACCTCCCCACTTTACCCAACCTCCCCACTCCACCCAACCTCCCAATTCCACTAAACCTCCGCACTCCACCCAACCTCGGCACTCAACCCAACCTCCCCACTTTACCCAACCTCCCCACCCCACCCAACCTCCCCACTTCACTCAACCTCCCCACTCCACAATGCCTCCCCACTTCACCCAACCTCCCCACTTCACCCAACCCCCCACTTCACCCAACCTCCCCACTTCACCCAACTTCCCCATTTCACCCAACCTCCCCACTTCACCCAACCTCCCCACTTCACCCAACCTCCCCACTTCACCCAACCTACCAATTCCACTATACCTCCGGACTCCAACCAACCTCTGCACTCAACCCAACCTCCCCACTTCACCCAACCTCCCAATTCCACTATACCTCCGGACTCCAACCAACCTCTGCACTCAATCCAACCTCCCCACTCCACACAACCTCCCCACTCCACCAAACCTCCCCACTCAACCAAACCTCCTCATTTCACCCAGCCTCTCCACTCAACCCAACCTCCCAATTCCACTAAGCCTCCCCACTTCACCCCACCTCCCCTCTTCACCCAACCTCCCCACTTTACCCAACCTCCCCACTCCACAATGCCTCCCCACTTCACCCAACTTCCCCACTTCACCCAACCTCCCCACTTCACCCAACCTCCCCACTTCACCCAACCTCCCCACTTCTCCCAACTTCCCCACTTCACCCAACCTCCCCACTTCACCCAACCTCCCCACTTCACACAACCTCCCCACTTCACCCAACCTACCAATTCCACTATACCTCCGGACTCCAACCAACCTCTGCACTCAACCCAACCTCCCCACTTCACCCAACCTCCCCACTCCACCCAACCTCCCCACTTCACCCAACCTCCGCACTCCATCCAACCTACGCACTCTAACCAACTTCCGCACTCCACCCAACCTCCGCACTCCACCCAACTATTGCACTCCACCCAACTTCAGCACTCCACACAACTTCCGCACTCCACCCAACCTCCCCACTCCACCCAACCTCCCCACTGCACTCAACCTCCCCACTGTACTCAACCTCCCCACTTCACCCAACCTACCAATTCCACTATACCTCCGGACTCCAACCAATCTCTGCACTCAACCCAACCTCCCCACTTCACCCAACCTCCCCACTCCACCCAACTTCCCCACTTCACCCAACCTCCGCACTCCATCCAACCTACGCACTCCAACCAACTTCCGCACTCCACCCAACCTCCGCACTCCACCCAACTATTGCACTCCACCCAACTTCAGCACTCCACACAACTTCCGCACTCCACCCAACCTCCGCACTCCACCCAACTATTGCACTCCACCCAACTTCAACACTCCACACAACTTCCGCACTCCACCCAACCTCCCCACTCCACCCAACCTCCCCACTACACTCAACCTTCACACTGTACTCAACCTCCCCACTCCACCCAACCTCCCCACTACACTCAACCTCCCCACTGTACTCAACCTCCCCACTCCACCCAACCTTCCCACTCCACACAACCTCCCCACACCACCAAACCTCCCCACTCAACCTAACCTCCCCACTCCACCCAACCTCCCCACTTCACCCAACCTCCCCACTTCACCCAACCTCCCAATTCTACTATACCTCCGCACTCCACCCAACCTCCGCACTCAACCCAACCTCCCCACTTTACCCAACCTCCCCACTCCACCCAACCTCCCAATTCCACTATACCTCCGCACTCCACCCTACCTCCGCACTCAACCCAACCTCCCCACTTTACCCAACCTCACCACTCCACCCAACCTCCCCACATCACTCAACCTCCCCATTCCACAATGCCTCCCCACTTCACCCAACCTCCCCACTTCACCCAACCTCCCCACTTCACCCAACCTCCCCACTTCACCCAACTTCCCCACTTCACCCAACCTCCCCACTTCACCCAACCTCCCCACTTCACCCAACCTCCCCACTTCACCCAACCTACCAATTCCACTATACCTCCGGACTCCAACCAACCTCTGCACTCAACCCAACTTCCCCACTTCACCCAACCTCCCCACTCCACCCAACCTCCCCACTTCACCCAACCTCCCCACTCCACCCAACCTCCCAATTCCACTATACCTCCGCACTCCACCCTACCTCCGCACTCAACCCAACCTCCCCACTCCACCCAACCTCCCCACTTAACCTACCTCCGCACTCCACCCAACCTACGCACTCCAACCAACTTCCGCACTCAACCCAACCTCCGCACTCCACCCAACTATTGCACTCCACCCAACTTCAGCACTCCACACAACTTCCGCACTCCACCCAACCTCCCCACTCCACCCAACCTCCCCACTACACTCAACCTCCCCACTGTACTCAACCTCCCCACTCCACCCAACCTTCCCACTCCACACAACCTCCCCACTCCACCAAACCTCCCCACTCAACCTAACCTCCCCACTTCACCCAACCTCCCCACTCCACCCAACCTCCCCACTTCACCCAACCTCCCCACTTCACCCAACCTCCCAATTCCACTATACCTCCGCACTCCACCCAACCTCCGCACTCAACCCAACCTCCCCACTTTACCCAACCTCCCCACTCCACCCAACCTCCCAATTCCACTGTACCTCCGCACTCCATCCAACATCCGCACTCCACCCAACCTCCGCACTCCACCCAACCTCCCCACTCCACCCACCCTCCCCACTCCACCCAACCTCCCCACTGCACCCAACCTTCCCACTCCACCCAACCTCCCCACTCCACCCAACCTCCCCACTACACTCAACCTCCCCACTGTACTCAACCTCCCCACTCCACCCAAC